>SMDT01002875.1:0-348247 GCA_005392925.1 Aquilaria sinensis | reverse complement strand
GGTTGTACTACCTCGACGGGGATGATAGCCTCTGTACCAAAGACGAGTGAAAAGGGTGTTTCCCCTGTGGCTCTTCGGGGTGTCGTCCGGTAGCTCCATAACACGCTTTGGAGTTCTCCTGGCCATTTCCCTTTTGCTTCTCCCAATCTCTTTTTCAGACCATCTTTTATGGTCCTGTTAGATACTTCCACCTGCCCATTACTTTGGGGGTGAGCTACTGGGGCGCAGTGCATTTTTGTCCCGAGGTTGCTAATGAACTCTTGGAATCCTTTGTCTATGAACTGGGACCCATTGTCCGCTACGAGTACCCTCGGTATGCCAAATCTGCACACGATGTTTTTCCATACGAACTTCTGCACTTCTTTTGCCGAGATAGTTGTCAGAGGTTCTGCCTCGACCCACTTAGAGAAATAGTCTACTGCTACTACGCAAAACTTTACGCCTCCAGGCACCGTTGAGAGTGGCCCAATGAGATCTATGCCCCAAACTGCGAAGGGCCAAGGATAATCTGCCGAAGTCACGAACTCTGAGGGTGCTCTTTGGATGTTGGCATGTCTCTGGCAACTACCACATTTCTGGACGAACTGCTTGGCGTCCTTTCTCAGGGTAGGCCAGAAGTATCCTTGGCGAAGTATCACTGCTGCCAGGGCGTCGGTTCCGATGTGCGAACCACAGGCACCTTCGTGAACTTCTTCGAGGATCATTTCAGTATCCTCTTCACTAACACACCTCTGTAGTGGATTTGCATATCCTTGCCGATATAGTTCTTCTCCAATTAAGAAGAAACGGCCGGAGCGCCTTCGCACTTTTGCGGCTTCGCTGGGGTCTTCGGGGAGTGTGTTGGTTGCGAGATACGTTTTGATTGGTTCTCTCCATCCTTTCCCCGAGGTCTCTATGCTTAGCACCGCGATGCTGGGGTGGCTTAGCACTTCGGTGCAAGTTTTGGACTTCGCCAGACAGTCTGCCTCAGCATTTTCCCGTCGGGGTACGTTCTCGATTTTCACGACGTCGAACTCCCGAATAAGCTTTGTTACCAACTCATGGTATTTTGCCAAGGTCGGGTCTTTCGCGCCATAGTCCCCTGCCATTTTTCGGACCACCAGCTGGGAATCACTATGTGCTTTCAAGTTTCTCACGCCAATTTTTCTGGCCAGGCGTAATCCTGCTATGAGGGCCTCATACTCCGCCATATTGTTGGTGGCATTGAAACTGAACTTGATGGCCTTCATTACTTCTAGGCCTTCGGGGCCTCTGATAATCACTCCAGCTCCCTGGTGTTCGGATCCTGAGGCCCCGTCAACGTGTAAGGTCCATTCTGGCTCACCCTCTTTTGGATCTGAATGGCTCTCCTCAGTGGTGGGTATTTCGGCGATAAAATCTGCCAGTGCTTGAGCTTTTATGGCTTTCCGAGGCTCATACGTGATCTCGTGTTCGCCCAGCTCTATGCACCACTTGGAGAGCCTTCCCGAATGATCAACTCTCTTCATGACATCCCGTAGTGGCAGACTACTTCGGACGATGATGGGGTGAGCCTGAAAGTATGGCCGCAGCCTTCTCCCTGCAAGCACTAAGGCATATATAGCTTTTTGAAGCAAAGGATACCTGACTTCGGCGCCATGCAGGGACTTGCTGACATAGTAAACCGGCCACTGTTTCGGTCCTTCTTCTTTCACGAGGACCGAGCTCACAGCTTTTTCTGTGACGGCGAGGTATAATACCAGGGGCTCGCCCTCCCGAGGTTGCCGCAGAGTCGGCAGGCTGGCCAAGTAGACTTTGAGTTCTTCCCAGGCTTTTTGGCAATCTTCAGCCCAAGGATGGCCATTTCTTCCGAGGTCGCCTTCCATCTTTGCGGCTTTTGTGAGGACTTTGAAGAAGGGTCGACACCTATCTCCGTACCTGGAAATAAACCTGCTCAGAGAGGTTATTCTTCCGGTGAGTCTCTGCACGTCTTTGACTGTGGTAGGAGTTCGGAATTCAAGCAGAGCCTTAATCTTCTCAGGGTTAGCATCGACGCCCCTTTTGGATACCATGTACCCAAGGAACTTTCCCGAGGTCACCCCGAAGATGCACTTCTCTGGATTAAGGCGGATCCCGAAGGTTCTGATCTTTTGAAAGGTTTCCTCTAAATCTGTAACGTGGTAGCCAGGCAGTTTGCTCTTGACTATCATATCATCAACATATACCTCCATGTTCCTCCCCATTTGGTCTTTGAAGACCTTGTTCATCAGCCTTTGGTAGGTGGCTCCTGCATTTTTTAGCCCAAAGGGCATTCTGATATAGCAATATGTTCCTCCCTCGGTGATGAAGGCAGTCTTCTCTTCGTCTCCGGGGTCCATCCTTATCTGATGGTAACCACTGAAGGCGTATAGGAAACTTAAGAGCCCGTATTCGGCAGTTGAGTCTACCAGTTGATCTATTGGTGGAAGGGGATATGAATCTTTCGGGCAAGCATCGTTCAAATTTCTGAAGTCGATGCACATCCGGAGCTTACTACTTCCTTCTTTTGTGGCAATTACCACGTTGCTTAGCCATTCGGGGTAGTTTACCTCCCGGATAACGCTAGCGTCTATCAGACGCTGGACTTCGGTTTTGACGAATTCACTTTTGTGAGCTGAGATGCTCCGTTTCTTTTGCCGGACAGGTTTTACTTCCGGACTCACTTTAAGGCTATGCTGGATTACGCGAGGGTTTACCCCTGGCATGTCCTTCGGCGAGTAGGCGAACAGATCTTTATTTGCAAGAAGAAAAGATACAAGTTTTTCCTTGTCTCCGTCGGCCATATTTTTCCCTATTCGGGTACTATGGCCTGGGACAAGCTCTACTTCTTATGTTTCCGCCTTTGTGGAATCTTCTGCCTCGCCCCTTTCCAGCTCTTTTGCTTCTACAGCATGTGCTAAGTTGCTTGCTGGAGCCTTTCGTGCTCTGACGAACACCTTTCTCACTTCGCCTTGATCAATGAAGATCTTTGCGTCCCCTTCTTTGGTGGCGAAAGTGACGGTCAAGTACTTTACATCAGGGAGAATGTGCAAATTTCCCTGTGTCTGTCTGCCGAGGATGGCGTTGTATGACGAAGGAACGTCCATGACTATGAATCTTGCCATGGTAGAGGCGAACAGCTCAGCGGTTCCTTTCTGCGAAGTTCCCTTCATCATCAAGGGGAGATCGATCCAGCCGAGGACGGGTAGCTCAGATGGTCCTATGCCGAAGGTGGGTGAAGTGACAGCCTTGAGGTCACTCCTGGATATGCCCAAGCTTGGCAGCAAATGTGAGAACAAGACGTCTGCGTTTGACCCATCGTCCAGCAGCACCCTCTTGACGTCCCAGTTTCCTATCCTCGCCATTATCAGCAATGGATCGTCATGAGGAAATACGATGGTGGAGCCATCCTCGCGGGCCAATTTTTTCATTGGGCTCTGATATTCCATCACCGCTATCTCTCTGGCCCTTCTTTTTCTTTCCGAGGATGGAAGTCCGGTTGTGATCGTCTGTATTACTCCTGCCGAAGGTGGAGGACGCCTTCTCGGACTTCGGTTCCTTCGCCTGTCCGAATCGTAATCCTCGTCATCGGGCTTTCCTTCCTCCTCTTTTTTCCCTTTCGGGGAAGGCATTCTCAAATAACGCCGAAGCTGGCCCTGCTTTATCAGTGATTCAATGTACTTTTTCAACTGAAAGCAGTCTTCGGTGTCATGACCGTGATCACGGTGGAACTGACAGAACTTCTTCATGTTCCTTCTGTTGTCAGCAGTCATGCCCCTCGGCCGTTGGATTTGAGCCCCCTGTTTTTCCAACGCCATGAGGACGTTAGCCCTCGTCGTGCTCAGAGGTGTAAAGTTTTGGGGCTTCCTTCCTCCTACTCGCATTCTCCGAGGTCGGCCTAACTGTTCCGTTGGACACCGGGCTTGCTGGCTGGACCCTTCGCCACGAGCTTGAATATGGTCAGCCTTCGGTCCAGTCATTCTCAACTCTTCGGCTGTCATATGTTGTTCAGCCCTTCGATAGAATTCTCCCAGTGTGTCTGGGGGATCTTTGGAGAATTCATAAAACAAGTGTGAATCCCTCCGAAGGCCCCTCGTCATGGCGAGGATTCGGATTTCGGGACGAAAGTCCGGAACATTGAGGGCCTCTCTGTTGAACCTCTCGACATAGTCACGGATGGTCTCCCCGTTTCTTTGTGCTATGTCAAACATCTGGACGGGCATCTTCGCCGTCGGCTTGCTCCCAATGAACTGTTGGGTGAACGCTGTGGACAGCTCCTGGAACCCCCTGATGTTTCCGGGAGGCAGGGAATTGTACCAGGCAGTTGCTGGTCCTGCGAGGGTGACTTCAAAGCACTTGCAGAGTGTAGCATCATCAGCCCCGTGTAGCACCATGCTGCGTTTGTACTTTGTTAGGTGGGCCTGGGGATCAGTCCGACCCTCATAGGTCTCTAGCCGAGGTAGCCTGAAGTCACTTGGCATGGCCGCCTCGACCACTGTTCGGGCGAAAGGAGTTTCATCTCCAGAGACCGTTTCAGTTAGCCTGGCCCAAACAGGCTTGCGTGCCACCTGCTGTTCCACTCTCTCCAGTCTTGCCAAGACTTTCTCCAGGAGGAGCGTAGCACTGGGCTCCTCTTCCTGGTGGAGCCGGGTAAAAGGACCCGTCTCTTCGGGAGCGACTTCGGAACCGAGGTGAGGGGGACCCTGCCTCTGTTGATAAACTTCTTCTGGACGGGATTTCAGGTTGTTTAGACCTTGCTCTTTCCGCCAGCCGTGCCCCGAGGGGCAAGTTATCTGTTGAGGACTCTTCTCGTGGCTCCCCACTTCCCGAGCTATGATGGGTTGCCCTCGGGCTTTTCTCCCGAGGTCGTGCTGACGAAGTGGGTTTTTGCGCCTGGGCTGGTTGCGGCCATCTTCGGTCTATTTGTTGTGTCATTTCAGCCACAACAGACCTCTGAAAGTCTCTTAAAAAATCCATGGTGATGACAAGAGGGCGTTCCTCTTCAGGCAAGGAAGTCTCTGGGGGACTTTGTTCGGTAGCTGGTTGGGTCTCAGGCGCGGACGGGGACTTTGGAAGTCCTCTGTCCTTCGAACGCCGAGTTTCGACAACAGCTACCTGGGAGTAGTTTCCCACAGACGGCGCCAAATGATGCCCCAAGGCATCTTCGTTTGCTGTCATGTTGACAGGTGGAGAGACTTCCTGTGGAGGCAAGCGCCTGGAGCTCAGGTTTCCCAGCTGAGTGCGCCTGAAAAGCTCAAAGAAAAGGTTAGGAGGTCCCCGGTTTGCTTTTCCGGGGAGGACCCTCCGACGCCCAAGTCAGTTTTCTGAGTGAGAGTGGAGGAAGAACACTAAGGGATCAAGTGTCTTGCCTGTTCTGTGTTTTCTCAGAGAGAGGAAAATGCCCTTCCTTTGCCCAGTCCCATTTCCTAGTATTTATAGGAGTAGCTGGTCTGTTCAGATCATGACACGTGTTCGGTCGGATTTGATCTGTCTCTTTGGACCTAGGGGACAGGCAGCCGTTTGCAGCCTCTTTTAGCCCTGGACCCGGACGGGTTGTGTCAGGACTGGGGCGGCTGCGGCGTGTCATTTCGCCGTTCAGATGTGACGTGTAGGGCTTGTGGGTGACATGTCAGAGGCTCCTTAAATGCTCATACCGTACTCCCGAGGTCCCCTGGGCGAGGTCTCCCTTCGGTGCGGGCACCCTCTTCGGATTCTATCCGTCCTTCGGTGCGAGCACCTCCTTCGGGATCTATCCCATAATTCTGGGAGCGCCCTTGATGAACACCTTCTTCGGGACTCACACCCATAGTTCGGGGATTCCCTCGTTCAGGTGTTTCTTGTTCGAGGAAGACCTCTTTGGGGCCTCTTCCTTCGGGGAGATTCTCCCTTGCTTCAGGGAGATGGCTCTCTTACCCGAAGACGGTCAGTTTAGCCCCTCGATGGAGACAGTGTTGTCCTCGGAATTCCTGACGAGCTAACCAAAGTCTCGAGCTCATAGTGTTTGACTTCGCACCTTCCGAGGTCAGTGAAAAGATCCTCTCTTGGGTGACGTCAGACTCCTCGGCCAATATTCTGGCAGGGAGTTACTACCGAGGAGGCAATAGCCTTTGGCTATCAGGATGTATTAACTATTTTGCCGAAGATGAAAAAACATTCCCGGATGTAGTAGGTGTGTTTAAACACTTTGGCAAAAGATGGCGATAATGTGACGTGACCGAATGTATGTGCTGAAGATGGTGAAAGTGCTGAAGGTCGTTAGCCAACTAAAAGTATCGATGCTTTTTGTGAACTTAGATGAAATTTTGAAGACAAACTTGAAAACAAAGGGCATTTCATCAAACCAAAGGAGTAAGGGTACAAAAAAGAAAGAAGGTACATGGGCCCCTAAAACTACTCATCCTCCTCATCTCCTTGGGACTCTTTGGCATCGACGTCTTCTACAAGCTCTAGAGGTTTTTCATAAAGGTTTAGAAACTCCCACTACAACTATTCCGAGGAAGGACCCTTGAGCATATCAAGTGCTTGAAGAAAAGATAGATCAATATCAAGATAATGGGAAAGAACTTGATGGCAAACTAGCCAAAAATTATCCAGGAAAGATGTCTTGGTCATTTCATCGGCCTCCGCCTTCTTCACCTTGAAGACCTCTAGTTCTTTCTTTTTCTTCTTCTTCCATTTCTTCAGTTCGTCAACCTCAATAAGAAGTTGATATTTCTCCAAAAAGGCTCGAGCAACCTCAAAACCCAATTCTTGCTTCTCCTTCAAAAGAGCGTCCATTGATGAATTCTGCTCCATCAATTTTGCTCCAAGGTCAGTGACCCTGAAGGAATAATCATTAATGGGGGCGTGCTTACTCTCCACCAATTCCTATTATAGTTTTGCCAGCCATTCTTTGGTAATTTTGCTGAGTTCACCGAACTTGAGACAACGAATCGCCAAAGCTTTTTTGGCCTTGGCCAAATTTTCCTCTGACTGACTTTGGATAGAGGTCTATTTTGCTGACCATGCTTGGAAATATGCTCCAAAGGTAAGCATCCATAGAACAGAAGAGAAAATACTAAGAATGATGTAAAAACTTGGGCAGGAAAATTTTTTCTTAGCACCAAGTGAAAGAAAATATCTAAGCTGCGTGCTCAGTCATTCGAGCAGCAAGAATCTCTTCATTCAGACAAGATTCCTTCAGAGATTAAGAAATACCATTCATCATAATTCCCCTAGCCATGTCCTCGGTGAAGGTCCAAAAAGGCTCCCTCAAAACTTTGCTGAAGGGCCTCCTTATAGGGTTACGGGAGCCAAACAAACGTAGTAGAATATAACTGAAACCCTCTAGGATCCAAGTGAAATGTTCAAAAATTTTCATACCTAATTTCGTTTGAGATCTTTCACCCAACTGTTGAGTTGAATCACAAAACCCGAACAGTTGACGTGTTCAAGCTCTCATGGTATCCACACGAGCCTCTCGGGATCACCATATCTGCACCATGTCCCGGCAGATGCATTTCCCTTGCGCCCGCAGTGCTAGCTTATGTCGTCCAAGAAATTGCAAGAGAAGAGTGCGGCCATCACTTTTTGGAGACCAGGGCAAGAGCTTCAAATTTCTCACTATATGATGTATTTATAGTGAGACTCAACTTCCAAGCCAAATGGGTTTCAAAGCCCTAATCCAATTATGCTTTAATTTTGAGATTAATAATGGCTCAACTTTTGGGCCAATTATTAAGACAAAACTATCATGAAACCAAAACCCAAATAAATTAGCCCACGCACTCAAAAAATCCAAATAGGCTTTATGTGTGTGACTCAATAGGCTTTTACCACATTGGCAACGATCATAAACCACATTTATGATCATAAGTAATGAGCAGTGTCTAGCAACACATCATTGTTACCCAAGTGACAAGATTGCTAGTGATTCGACTAAACCTTTATGATCATTATCCATATATGCCATTGTCCCTTTGTCCTAGATATCAAGACTAAGCATGAGACATCGAATGTGCCACTCCTGTATAGCCCAATGTTTGGTTTCTTGATTATCGAGTATACTAACTTAAACTGATGACATGGATATCATATATCAATTTATCCGAGCATGTCCATGCATTTTCTTATTTTCACTCTATCAAGGGGCCCGAAGATATCACTACCGTTAATATGGGGAACAAATCCCATCTTGATCATCAAAAACCCTCTGCATGATATATGACATACCCATTGACTTCCTTCAAGTTCACTCAGTTACGAGCAACAAAAAGAAGTATCAATGTATGTGACTCATATGTCGAGATCCTTGATGATGTTAGGTCAAAGAACTACATATACCATGATCATTATGACAATCACTTATGACATTCACATAACAATCGACATAGCATTCTCATGGTGGGTCGGTCGAATACATAAGTTGTCCAACTTGTACCCATATGTAAACTACATATCTGATATGAGTCTCCACATATGCTAGTCGTTATGTATTATCGTAACCTGATCGATGATAATACTAGACCAGGGACATTTAAGATTATCATTATTCTAGGGTTATAATTATGTTTACTACATTACATATAAACAAAACAACAAACATAATTACTGTATTAATGCCTTAATAAAATATCATCACTCAATGTGAAAAATACAATCATCTCATGATTGGCTTTTGGGCACGAATACTAACAATCTCCTACTTGCACTAAAGCCAATCATCCATTTATCTAATACCAATGGATTTAGAATGGCTATCTTGCTTCTACTGCGTAAAGGCCTTTCTCAGCGAATCAGCAATGTTGCTGTCTGTAGAAGTCTTGCATATCCTCACATTAGCCCTCTCGATGATCTCCCTGATGAAATGATAGCTTCAGAGTATGTGTTTGGATCACTGGTGAGATCGATGTTCCTTAGCCTGTGCAATTGCTCCATTGTTTTCATAATAGAGCTCTATCGAGTCGGCAATGCTTTGAACTACTCCAAGTTCTGTGATGAACTTCTTGATCCAAACTACCTCTTTCACAGCATCAGAGGTGGCAATGTACTCATATTATATTGTAGAGTCGGCTACTGTCTTTTTCTTTGAACTGTTCCAGCTCATAGCACCACCACCAATACAAAACACATAACCAGATTATGATCTAAAATCATCCTTATCGGATTGGAAGCTAGCATCAGTGTAACCCCTTACAACGAGCTCATCTTCACCCCCAAAGACCAAAAATGCATCCTTAGTCATTTGCAAGTACTTAAGGAAGTTATTAATAGTTGTCCAGCAACTTTCACCGGGGTTCGATTGGTACCTGCTCATCATGCTTAAGGCATACAGGACATTGGGACTAGTACATATCATGGCATACATGATAGATCCAATTACTAAGGCGTATGAAATCTTACTCAAGTTTTCTCTTTCCTCGGGTGTACTCGAACACTAAGATCTAGAAAGAGTTATACCATATGACATGGGCAAGAATCCTTTCTTGGAATCTTGCATGCTAAAGCTCTTTAGCACCTTGTCAATGTATGTCATTTGGCTTAGTCTAAGCAATTTTTTAGATCTATCTATATAGATCCTAATGCCTAACACATAGGCTACCTCACCAAATTCCTTCATAGAGAAACATTTTGGAAGCCAAGTCTTCATGGACTGTAGCTTAGGAACGTCAGTCCTGATGAGTAGTATTTTATCTACATACAACACCAAGAAGATAATAGTGCTCCTAATAACCTTCTTATAAACACAAGGTTCATCTTTATTTATGATAAAACCAAGCTCTTTGATTGCTTTATCAAAATGAAGATTCCAATTTTGAGAAGCTTGCTTCAGCCCATAAATGGACGTTTGCAACTTATACACTTTATTGGAATTCTCAGGAGTGACAAAACCATCAGGTTGTGTCATGTCCACATCCTTAAGTAGCTTTGCATTTAGGAACACATTTTTGACATCCATTTGCCATATCTCATAATCATAGTGTGCAGCAATAGCCAATAAGATTTGGATGGATTTAAGCATAGCAACTAGTGAAAAAGTTTCATCATAGTTAATACCATGAATTTTCTTGAAACCTTTTGCAACCAATCATTCCTTAAAGGTGGATTAACCAAAGTCCATACTTTGGTTTTCATACATGGATTCCTTCTAAGACTTCATGGCCACTAGCCACTTCTTAGAGTCAGGCCCTGACATAGCTTGTTGGTAGGTTGTGGACTAATCCTAATCCATGAGCATCACATCACCAATGTGAGTCATGAGAAATTCATATCGCTCAGCCTTATGCCGAATCCTACTAGACTTATGTGCGCTCTGTGCTATGGGAATAGACTCTTGAGTCGCAACATCTTGTGGTGTCTATTCAGGTTCTATTTCAAGTTCGATGTACCCTTGTAGTTCTTGAATTTCTTCAAGTTCTACTTTCCTCCCACTAATTCCTTTCCTTTAAAGATAAAATCTTTCTCTAGAAAGATACTAGTTCGAGCAACAAACACTTTTAGCTCAGAAGGATTGTAGAAATAGTAACCCTTTATTTCTTTGGGATACCCAACAAAAAGACATTTATGAGATTTGGGCCCTAGCTTGTTAGAGGATTGACATTTCACATAAGCGTCACAGCCCCAAATCTTCATCAAAGATAAACTGGGACGCCTCCCACTCCATATCTCATATAATGTCTTTTGAATCGATTTAGATGGAACTCAGTTTAGTGTAAAAGTGATTGTCTCTAGAGCATGTCCCCAGAAGGAGTTTGGAAGGTCAGCTTGACTTATCATAAATTGAACCACATTTAACAAAGTTTAATTTCTCCTTTCAGATACACCATTCCATTGAGGTGTACTAGGTGGAGTGAGTTGTGGTACTATACCACACTCCTTTAGATAGTCAAGGAATTCTCAATCCAAGTATTCTCCACCTCGATCTGATTGAAGTACTTTGATACTCTTCCTAAGTTGATTTTATACTTCATTCTTGAACTCTTTGAACTTTTCAAAGGAGTCTGACTTATGTCTCATGAGATACACATAGCCATATCTATTGAAGTCATCAGTAAAGGTAATGAAGTATTAGAAGCCTCCTCTACCATGTGTAGACATAGGGCCATATACATCACTATGTATGAGTCCTAGTAAGTCATTAGCCCTTTCACTTTGCTCTGTGAATTGGGCTTTGGTCATCTTGCCCAATAAAAATGACTCACATGTCTCATATGTTTCAAAATCTAATGAGTCCAAGAGTCCATCCTTATGGAGCCTGGATATGCAGGTCTCATTTATATGGCCCAGACGACAGTGCTAGAGATAGGTCAGGTTGGAATCATTCAATCTGACCTTCTTGGTATTCACATTATAAATTGGATTTTCGGATTCTAGAACATACAACCCATTGTTGTGTTGAGCACTACCATAAAAGATTTCATTCAAATAAATAGAACAACATTTGTCCTTTATTATAAATGAAAAACCTTTCTTGTCTAAACAAGAAACAGAAATGATATTTCTACTAATAGTAGGCACAAAGTAGCAATTGTCTAATTCTAAAACTAATCCACTAGGCAAAGTGAGAACATAAGTCCCTACGGCTAAGGCAGCAGCCCTCGCCTATTTCCAATACATAGGTCCATTTCACCTCATGCCAATCCTCTACTCCTACTTAGATCCTGCACATTTGCATGAACGTGAGATCCACATCCAGTATCCATTACCCAAGATAATGAAGTAGAAAAGTTAGCACTATAACAAGAATACCTGAAGTGGAAGTCTTACTTCTGTTCTCCTTAGCAAGTTCTTCAAGATAGAGCTTGCAGTTGCGCTTCTAGTGTCCAGGTTACTTATAATAGAAGCACTCCCCTTCCTTTTCCACACCACCAGATGGTTTCAGTGCAGCTAAAGAAGAATTAGCATTGGACTTTCCTTTAGCTTTATCCTTATTCTAGTTGGTTTTTCCCTTTCCCTTGTCCTTTTGAACCCTCAAAATGGGCTTAGCCTTCTTAAGATTTTTCTCAGCAGTTCTCAACATGTTGAGCAATTCAGGGAGGGACTTGCCAAGGTTGTTCATGTTATAGTTCATAACAAACTGACTGTAGCTTTCAAGCAGTGATTGCAAGGCTACATTCACAGCCAACTTTTTCTAAAGAGCAAATCCGAAACTCTCAAGATTCTCAATGTACCCAATCATCTTAAGCACATGAGGACCCACAGGACTTCCCTCAGACATTTTTCACTGAAATAATGCCTAGACGTCTCAAACTTCTCATGCCCAGCTCGCTCTTGGAAGAGCATTTTGAGATGTTCGATCATATCGAATGCCCCCATGTTTTCATGTTGCTTCTGAAGCTTAGATTCCATGGTAGCAAGCATGAGGCAACCAACATCCAAAGCATCATCAGAATGACTTTTGTGAGCATCCTTTTCAGCTCTTGGAGTAGTGGCAGTAGGCTCATTTAGAATAGGCTGCTCTACGACATAAGCCTTTCTTTCTTGCTTAAGGACTATCCTCAAATTTTGGTACCATTTGAGAAACTTGGTCCCATTTAGTTTTGTGCCATGGATATGTATAGTAGTAAATATGCAATGTAAGGGTCATGGATTTTAATTCATTAATAAGGACTTTTATTAAGTGATACTCCCATTACTTTACTCAAAATAATAATCCTTGATATTTTTTCAGAACAGCTCTACACTAAGGTATTTTAGTGGGCCAAGATCCATATTTCACCACAACCTAAGTTGACTTTGGATTTTTTCTCAAGTTACAATTATTTAGGTAGGCAACTCCTTGCCAATTGCATCTCATGCAACTCTTGGATAGTTGGGTGAACAAAACTTGTCCAGGCTCATCTCATGAACTTAAGCCCAACCCTATGCCTCTAAGTCCCCAATCCTATTGGGATAACTTTGTTAAGTTGGACCCAAAGTTAGCATTTGGGATATCATTATTATCCCACCTCGCCTTACCAAGATGAACATAGGTGCTTTGCTTTGGCAAACCCTCCCAATGTTAATCAAAGTCTTGATGAGTGCCAACATTTGGAAGGCATCATATTTAATGACTTAATATTTGGTTTGAGGGATTTTCCTTTTGATCTCACCAATTAATATCTCCTATTTTTCTTATACATGCATCACATACAAATATAAAACATGGTTCTCATGCTAACAATAAAGTAAGCATGACATGGCTATAGCCCAAACTATGTGATATTCTCAAGCCAATGAGAATATCATAAAAGCCTAAGAAAAGAAAAGGGTCTTCACAAGCTCCTTCCCCTCATTGCTTGGTTGTGCTTTTGTTGTCACCTCCTTGGACACACCACCTTGGACAATCCCATAATGTACCATTACATCAATAATTGAAACCTCGAGTTACATTCGAGGGGAGCAAGGTGAAAAGAGAATGTACAATGAAAATAACAAAAGTAAGGCACAACTCACATGCCATATTTATAATTACAGCCAATCAAGGGCTATAATCATGCCTCATGCTACAACCACCGATTAGCATAACATGTCAAATCTCTTTCAAGAAAAATGCATGCCAATTAACATGCATTGACTAACCAGTTTTTATTTATGTGGCGCTTCGCATACAATGGTCCCCCTGGCTGGTTAGTGGGCGGTGGTATTGCAACTATGTTGCCCGAAATCTTCCATTCCGAGCAACTAATCACCCAGGCCCACCTCCATTCTAGCCACCAAAATAACTCTACATTAATGCCCGAATAACCCTAATCCGATCCAAGCTAGGGTTTTGCAACTATTGCAAGAATCCTAATCCGTATAGGTATCTCATACCAATCATTCTAGGGTTAATCTTATTAACCAATTTGTGTCATTTCTTCATATATCTTAGATATTCCTTGTGAGTTCCAATTTCATGCATCATGAATCAATCTAATTAATCATGGCCGAAAGCAACTGAACACACAATATCATGTGATTTGACATTCAATAACGATTTAAGGTTTCACTAGTAACTCTGATACCACTATAGGGTTTTGGGAGCCAAACAAGTGCAGTGGAATATAACCGAAAACCTCCAGGATGCAAGTGAAACGGTGTAAACTAGATGTTCAAAAATTTTCATACCTAATTTCATTTGAGATCTTTTTCCCAACTATTGACTCGAATCACAAACCTAGATAGTTGATGTATTCAAGCTCGCTATGGTATCCACATAAGCCTCTCAGGATCACAATGCCTCCACCACGTGCCAGCAGATTTGTTTCCCTTGTGCCCACAGTGCTAGCTTGCATCCTCCAAGGAATTGTAAGAGAAGAGTGCGGCCGTCACTTTTTGGAGACTAGGGCAAGAGCTTCAATTTTTTTATTATATGATATATTTATAGTGAGACTCAACTTCCAAGCCTAATGGGTTTCAAAGCCCTAATCCAATTAGGCTATAATTTTGGGATTAATAATGGCTTAACTTTTAGGCCAATTATTAACATGAAATTATCATGAAACCATAACCCAAATAAATTAGCTCATGCACTCAAATAATCCAAATAAGCTTTATGTGTGTAACCAAATAGGCTCTTACCACGTTGGCAATGATCATAAATCACATTTATGATCATAAGCAATGAGCAGCGTCTAGCAACACATCATTGCTACCCAAGTGACAAGATTGTCGGTGATTTGACTAAACCTTTATGATCAATATCCATATATGCCATTGTCCCTTTGTCCAAGTTATAAAGACTAAGCACAAGACATGGAATGTGCCACTCTCGTATAGCCCAATCTTTGGTTTCTTGATTACCAAGTAGACTAACATAAATTGATGACATTGATATCGTATATCAACTCATCCGAGCATGGCCATGCATTTTCTTAGTCTCACTCTATCAAGGGGCCCGAAGATATCACTCCCTTTACATAGGAGGGACAAATCCCATCTTGATCATACAAAACCCTCCACATCATATGTGACATACCAAATGACTTCCTTCAAGTTCACTCAGTTACGGGAAACAAAGGGAAGTATCAAAGTATGTGACTCACATATAGGAAACCTTGATGATCTTAGGTCAAAGGACTACATATACCATGGTCACTATGAGAATCACTTATGATACTCATATTATGATCCATGTAGCATTTTCATGGTGGGTTGATCTAGTATACAAGTTCTCCAACTTGTACCCATATGAAAACTACATATCTCGTACTAGTTTCCACATATGCTAGTCATTATGTGTTACCGTAACCCGCTCCATGATAATACTAGACTAGGGACATTTAAGATTATCATTATTCTAGGGTTATAATTATGTTTATTACATTACACAAAAACAAAACAACAAACATAATTATTGGATTAATGCCTTAATAAAATATCATGACTCAATGTCCAAAATACAAGCATCTCATGATTGGCTTTCGGGCACAAATACTAACAATCCTAATATCCTGAAGCTCCCACTTTTGAGCATGTTCTATCTTGTTGGGCAGGGCAAGTCCTCTACAAAGTCATGCCAAAGTTCTATTACCATGTTATCCCTTAACCATTCCTTCATAAAGTCTAAAATCCCAAAAACATCTAAAACTCATATATCAAAGGTTAAAAGATGAACCTGGCATTTGGACTTCAGGGTCCCCTACCTCAAAATCACTTAGGTCAAGGATGTCGACAGAAACATCCTTCCTTTTCTACCTTCTCCTCTCTTCAACCTCTTTCATCGAAAGCACCACTAAGGAAGTTCCCAAGGTCTCAACAGCCGAATTCGGGCTAGGATGAACAAATAGTATAGTTGTTTCTGACAAGGGTTTCGCAACCTTAATTATGTCGTTGGGGGAAAGAGGAATGGGATCCTTCTTAAGTTTTTTTTTTGCTTGAATGCCCCCAAAGGCTGCCCCTTCTTCCTTTTAGGGTCAGCAACTTCGATGGATCTATCACATCGATAGTGAAAGTCCCTAAAGCCCACCAGTAGATCTTTCCACTTCTCATCTATATCCATAAAAAAGTACTTCTTATGCCACCCTCGCCATCAATCCATGGTTGTGAAGGTGAAAGTGAACTTCCTGTTCCCAGATCCCTGACGAAGTAAAAAATAAAATCCCCCCTTTTGGATAGGATAAAGCTTATAGCATTACATAAAAAGATGGAGAAGGGGACTATTTTGAAAACTCTACGCATACACAAAAAAGCGTTAAAATAGGAGTATGAGTTCAGGGGCATTTGGTTAATCACTATGCCTTTAAATTGGCAAAAATAAAAAATCATCTTTAGAGCAGGATACTGAAGGCCCGCTTTCAGCTAAAAGCTGAATACGGTTATCTTTTTTTCCCAATGTTAGTAGCTCAACTCACCATACTCGGGAACCCTAGTATTAGCGTAAGAAGGCAAGAAAAACTGACTCCACCACTTTCCCACCTTTTCCAAAGTGGCACAGCTTAGATGCGCATCAAGAAAGCTCCAGCTCTCCTCTGGGACACTAACATCATCACTTTGAACTTCCATCTCAGGATCATCAGGCACTAACTTCCACACCACAAGAGAATTGCCTCAAAAGGGAGATGAGAAACTTGTGAATGCAAGTGGGATAGTAGAGAGCAAAGTGAAAAGTGAGGAACTTCTAAATCAAGTGAGAAATATATAGCCCAAATGAGTGCAAATGAAAGGATGCCATCATGACTAATCGATAGCAAAAAGATGTAGTTGATGTCACCGACACAACAAGTATCCACTAATTTGGTGACACATGTCATCTGATCAATAAATCAAGGGCACACCTCTCGACTTACCAAGCCTATAATGCACAAATTGATGTGTCAGACCTACTCACTCTCAGAGGTGAAATGACCTTTGGAAATCAAGTATTCCATAATTGGCAAGAAACCAAAACACTAAAAAGGGAAAATAACCTAGGGACGTTGAAGATACACTACCAAAGATATGACCACAGAAGAGGAAAAAAAAATCCTTGGCTGGAAGTAGCCTAGTGGGCCTAAGGTTTTAACTTTGCCAGGTAACAGAACAAGTCTTCGGCTGGCAGTACCTTAGGCTTGACAAAAATAAAACCTCACCAAAATGGATTCTTTTCACAAAAATGTTGTAACCCTCATAGCGGGAAGCTCATTTAAGGCATATAAACTAATAAATTCCTAATTTAATACCTCAATTTAAGTTCATTTAGCAAGGTCAAGCAATTTAGTTATGGTTTACTAGGTTCCAAGGAGACTATGGCATCAGAAGAGGTTTGGGTGCAACAATGGTAATTTTCCATCCTGAGTTGTCGGGTTGAGTCCCAAGAGTTGAAAACATGTTTTAAAACCTAACCCTTGCTTAGCACCCAGAATTTTCATTAAGTGTTGAAGATTTGACCAAAGGTTACTATTTTGGGAAGGGGTTCTTTTTTACAACTTAATAAAAGTTTGAGGGCTTAATGGGTTAAAGGCTTTATAAGCCTAGTAAAGTTTATTTTGGCTGCCACTATTCATCTTCTTCCTCTTCAAACCCTAGTTTAACCTTGCCCCTTTCATTTTTACTTCAATTCTTGCTCAAATTTAAGAGTTCTTGGTGAAAATTAAAGGTTCCATGGGTCTATAAGCAATAGGTAGCTTATATCAAAAGAGTTTAGTGCATTCGAAGCTAGAAATCACATTTTCCAACTAGGGCCATATTTTACATGAGAGGTGACTTGATTTCCATGTTGTTTTTGTGTTTGTTTGGCCCTTGGTTGCCTTTATTTTGATACCATGAACCTTGAACTACTTGGAACCTAAGTGGAACTTAGTGGAGCCATATTTTTTGTGATGGAATGCTTGATCTTTATTTGTAGCTTGGAATTGAGGTAAGGGATTTATGTCCCGTACCCATTTGATTCCATTCATTTATAACTTGTTTACGGTGAAATTCTTATGCAATTTGATGATTGGCATTAATTATGGAGGGAGATGTTCATGGTGGACTAGTTGGGTTTCTAAGCTTAGTGTGTTGTTTACATATGTTTCAAGCTTGGAATGAATGATGCATTTGTGGCCTAGTATGTTTTTTTTATAGGTATATGGTGATTAGAGGCATCCTTAGGTTACCTTCAGGCCATAGAAGGCCTCCAAAGAGGATTAAGACATTTTTCCCAGGTTTAGGGCATGGGGCCTTGGTGCCTAGGCATGGTGTAGGGCTGTAGCACCCATAACACCTTTTGGAACCTGAAGGAAACTGACCTCTAGTACCACATCACTAGCACCCAGTAGGATTCACATGCCGCAAGATTTTGGCCAAAATTTTTTGCTCATGTGTTAAATTGAGACGATTCAAGATTCCAAGTGAAGCTCAGAGGGAGAACTATCATTTCCATGCCTTTCCCAAGGCTAGATTTTCCTTGGTTTAGTTCTATTTTAGTTCAAATTGATGGCATGTTTGGCCACAACAGCGCACCATTAGTTGAGTGCTAGGTTCAGTACCATTGGAAGCCTAGTTAGGCCTTTGGATTTGAGGCTTTAAAGTGGGAACCTTAGTGCACCTAGGTGGGTTGCAAAGAACCTACTAAATGAGTCCAACTATGTTCATCACTACTCCACTAGTGTGAACCAAGTAATGGTGGATAAATATATGCCTTGGGCAAAGGTTTAGTGCAGTTATTGCCTGGCCAAGATTACTTGAGGTGAAAGCTTAGTACACAAGTGACCTAGACAAGTCTAAGAACTTGAGGCACTATGTGGAGGCTTAGTAAACCTAATGGGTTTTTTAGAACTCAAGCGAGGTGGATCCACCATATTCACCTCTAAAACAAGCAAAAGAAGGTTAAACTTGTTGTGTCAATAAGCTAAGACTTACTAGGAGCTATTTAGCGGTTATAACTCACTAGGTATGGAGTGACACCCATAGAAGGATTAGGTAGAGGACAAGTCACAAGGAACTGAAACGTATGCGCATAGGCTTAGCCTCACGCTGTATGGGCTCATTATAGATTACATATCTTTGTATATGTGTTGTCCTTGTAGGTTAATGACCCCTTACTGAGAATCATGAGATTCTCACTCCCTTATTCTAATGTTATGCAGATACTGAGGTTCTTGGACCCGACAATCATTGAGGATTGTCATGGTAGTTTTTGTTGCAAGTACCTTGCTTTGAGAATCCTTGAGATTTTAGTTATTTGGCAACTTGAACGTGAAGTTGTTATTGTACTAACTATAGTTTTCTTAGCCATAGAGGCTAGCAAGCACGGGGAGGATCATTGAGGTTTGCTACCAAGATCTCTTACCTAAGGTGGAAGCTAGTTGATTGGATCTCAATAGTACTAGTCATCCATGTTTATGATTTATATTAGTGGCATCTAATCTGTATGAATAGAGTTATGGACTCTATGGTTGCCTTTAGGTCTAAGGCATAGTTTGTGACTCATTAAATGCCCATACGTGTTTAATTATGTGTAGGGTTAATGTTGATGCTATAAAGGTTTTGTATGCTTTAACTCTTTGAACATTGGTTTTTATCGAAATGCCTAGGCTAGATAAATGCAAGAGTCAAACAAACTCTTGCATGCATAATTGCATTCCTAGGTTAAACAACTAGTATCATGAAGTTTTAACCAGGGTGCACATAATTAATTAGCCAATTGCAACCAGCATGAGACTTGTTCTCATATACTTCCTAGGTAGGGCCATGAGGGTATCAAAGTTGAAGACCTCATTCGCCAAAGGGGTAAATTGGAGCCCTTAAGACCATATCACGGCATATTTCAGGCAAACTGGGAAGGACCTTATTTGATCACCAAAGAAGTTTGGCTAGGATTTTTCATGATTGCAAGCACCAAAAGGGAAGAATTAAAAAACACTTGGCATTCAGACTCTTTCAATAAATACTAAACTTAGAAAATTTCTAAGGAAGTTGTACAAATGCTAAGTGATAGAGTAACATTCAAGATGTTATGATATCTCAAAACCCTTGGGCTAATTCCCATTCATTAGTCTTGCTTGAAATTGTCTGAATAAGGCAAACATATGTGCCTAAAAAGTGTTATCACTATTCACCATACCAAAAGAGAACATATCAATGACTTGGCTGAAAAAATGAATCAACATGAAATTGAAAGAAACAACATTCATTACAAGAAAATAGGAGTATACATAGAAAAAAAAGAATGGTACCCTATACAACTCCTCTGCATCCTCGCCCAGAAACTCTTCGGAAGAATCACTTGATCCTTGGTCTCTATAGCTTCTTAAGGAAAACCTTAAACTCCAGCCAAGGCCAATTTGAAGAAGGGCCTTCAGGGATGTGAAGCACCTAAAGAATTGAGACGTCTATATTAGGATAGCGGGAAAAGACCTAGTGAAGACCCAAGCAAAGGTGATCTTGAAAAGATCACTTCATCATCTTGTCGACCTCATTCTTCTACTTCACTAAGGCATCCATCTTCTCCTTCTTCTTCTTTCTAGGCTTCTTCAGCTATTCTACTTTGGTAAGAAGCTGCATTTTGTCTAAAAGAGCATAGGCTACCTAGGCATATAAGGATTCTCGCTCCTTCAAAAGAACCTCATTGGCTGATGTCTGCTCCACCAACTCCAATCCCAAAGTGGCCATGTGGGAGGAGTAATCTGCAAACCACACTCGTGTACCCTCGGTGAGCTCCCAACATAGTCCCGTTATTTCTTCTTTAGCTATTTTGTTTAATTCTCCATATTTATTACTGGAAATTGCCAAGGCACTCTTGGCCTTTGATAGATTCTCCTCCATTTAGGCTAGAATCATGGTCTTCAGTAGACCAAACTCAAAAGTACCCTCCATAGGCATGCATCTGCATAAAGGAAGCACAAAAAATAAGACCAAAAGTTAAGCAATGGTAAATAAAGTCTCTAAGTATCAAGAAAAAGCTATACCTATGTAGCATGTTCGATAGTCTGAGCAACCATGATTTCCTCATTCGGTCATGATTCTACGAAAGTTTGGGAAGTGGCATTCATCATAATGCCCCTTGCCATCTAAGGAACCATCATCTAGCAATCCTCTAAGAATAGATCCATATCCTTAGTAAATTTCCAGAAGGGCTTCCTTAGAATCATCCTAGGGAGAATCTTGTCATCACGTCATTGGTGCCTTCGCCATGGTTAGCTACCCAATCTAGCACCACCACTTGTTTTGAACAATCTCACTGAAGTTCAGTTACAATGTCTCTCCTTAACCATTCATCTATGAAGTCTAAAATCCCAAAAAAACCATAACTTATTGATGAAATGTTGAAGTCCGAACCTGGTAAAGAAACCTTAGGGTCTCTCACTTTAGAATCATTGACCTTGAGGATATCAGTGAGACATCCTTCTCTTTCAGTTTCCTGCTTTCTTCATCCTCTTCGGCTAAAAAGATGATAGAGAAGTCCCTAAGGTCTCCATAGTAGAACTGGGACTGATCGGGATAGATAAAATGGAAACTTTGAGGACCGAAACCCCTACCTCTTTAGTGACCTCAGGAGGGGAGGAACATAGTCTTCTTTAGGCTCCTTTTGTCATGGCTCCCCCGAAGGCTGTCCCTTCTTCCTCTTTGGCACTTTTTTCTCCTTACCATTTTTTCCTCATTCACCCTTTTCGGCCAGCCCCAGGAAGAGGCTCTTGTAAAAGATAGTGAAATTGTTAGCCACCTTTGAAAAATAAGATGTTATTGTAAGTACAAAGTAATCCAGTAAATAATGGACAAAAGTAAGTTGCCCTATAAGAGGGCTTGATAAGTGAGCTCCTTCTGAAGGAGCATGGCTATTAAAGACTTCTTCCCATCTACACTCTGTTTAGGCATCCCAAGGTAAGTTAGGAGTTCCTTGACAATGCCTAACTCTCGAAGAACCTTTTTAGCCATTTGATTCCACTGGATGGGAAAAGGGTAAGGAGGACATGAAGATGTTTATTCATGCTAGTCGGCCACCTACTTAATATGACTGTTGAGCTCTTTAAATTTGGGCTCAAGCTTTTCAGTGGAAAGCTTCAACGGATCCACAATGTTGATTGCCAAAGTCCCAGAAATCCACTTCATTGGCAAATTCTCCAACTCCTTCAGTACCTCCATCAAGAAATATTTCTTCTGCCAGCCTCACCAGCTATCTTTGGTGGTTAAGGCGAATGTGTAATTTTTACTACTGGTCCCCTGAGGTAACAAAAAATAAAGCGACCCCTTTGGAATAGGATGCAGCTTGTAGTATTGCATGAAGAAAATAAAGTGGGGGCTATCTTAAAATCCCCACTCATACACCAGAAAGCATTAAAATAAGAATAAGAGTTCAAAGGTAATTGGATGATGGCTATGCCATGAAACTCACAAAAATAAGATATCATCTTCGAGGGGATAACGAAGACCATTTTTTGGCTGGGACCTAAAGACAGTGACCTCTCCTTCTCGAGGATGATACCTTAGCTCACCACATTTGAGGACCCTAGTCTTGACATAAAAAGGGAGAAAGAACTTCATGTTCCACTTCTTCACTTTTTCTAAAGTAGCATAACTTAAATGGGCATTCAATGAACTCCAACCTTCCACAGTGGTACTAATTGTGGCACCCTAATTCCCTATACTCTCTATATCAAAATTCTAAGACCCTACTTTAGAATGGAGAAAAAGAGGAACGAAAGGATAGAAAAGCAACTTTGGATAGATAACACACCTAATTTTGTTCTGAAGAATCTGATAAGCCACTGTGAAAGTCACCAAAAATCTCTCAACTATAGAAAATCATCTTAAGAAGAAATGAAATTAATGAGAAGAGAAAGCAAATACAAAAGCAAAATAAGAAGTAAGGAACCTCAACTTCAAATAAAAGGATATATAGCCCAAGGAAGGCAAGTGAAAAGGTGCCATAATGGCTAGCTCTTGTTAGAGAGACATAACTGAAGTAACCAATGCAAAAAGTAACCAACCAAATGGTGACACGAGTTAACCAGTATGCAAATCAAGGGCACGCCCCATGAACTGATAGATTAGTAATGCATAAACCGAGGAAGCCAGCCTGTCAACCCATTAAATTGAAATTTTTCATAAGAACCAAATAATCCCATGGTAGGAAAAAAAAGTAGGGCCATACACCCTTGACGAAGGTCTAAATAGTATAGCCAAAGGTACAACTTCACCTTTATCCAAGGGGGTACGTGATAGTAAAAGGGCTATCACTTAAGCTGACCTGGAAAAAAGAAGGATTAACCACGATCCTTGGAAGCTAAGATGACAAACCTCAGATAAATGAATTGACCACCCTCAGAAGTCTGACATGTTGTATACCTTCAGGAGACCTTGCAAGAACACGCCAAACACACAACCTCCAGGGACCACTGACAAAGTCAATCCATATGCCCCCTGACATGATGATTGGGCATAACTGCTTGCTTGCCCTAGGCTAGCTAGAAACCCCTCCCCCAAGGTACAGATAGAAAGACCATCAAATCTGATAGTCCACACATCTGAATCTCCTTCACTCGGGCAAAATATTCATTTGCTTAAACTACCATATATATACCTGGGGAGGCTCCTAGGTAATATTATCTAGATATACATTTCCCTACCTTTCACTCTTATATCGTACCTTTTTAGCATACTAACCTAGGTGTCAGAGGTTCCTTCCCTAGTAACACTCTAGGTAGCCCCTTAACCCTTGTTCTTTATTGCTACATAAACAACTCAAGCTAAGCACTTCCAAACGCCAACATGTTATACATAAATGATGTCCTAGAGCATCAAATCTGTTAAGGAGTATTTGGTTAACTAACCTTAATTAGGGAGAGAAGCAAATGAGTTGGAAGATGAGTTGTGGGCATGCTATGCTGAAACCTGAACCTCATAGGTGTCTAGTTGTCTACCATACACTCCTTTTTGTTTGTTACTGATGTGAACCCCTTTGGTTTAATGACCAAGAAACATGCCCAAGATGTTTTCAAGCTCCACAAGACATCAAAGAGACTGGATTTAAACCCCCACCCATAATCAACTCGTGATTAGAAACAAGAAGTATAAGAAAACCAAGAACACAATCACCTTGTGCACCAAGGTAGCCCTCAAAGAACGAAAGAGGATTTTGTATAAAGGCTGTGTTTTACAACCAAAATATGTACCTATTTATAGGCCAAAACATGGGTAAAAGACTCAATAAAATTTGAAGCCCAAGTCACATAGGAAACCTAGGTACAAAGGACTTAACAAAACCTAGTGAAACTAGGACTTTTACACCATTTTAACACATGTTTAAGGTGTGCAATGTATGCCACTTATCCTATGCAAACCAAATCAATTCTGTATCATAAATAACATCCTAAATATATAAATAATAATAATAATAATAAATAAAATAAAGTGCAAATACAAGTTTGGTCCTGAAAACCACAAAATGTCTTCTCGAGTGCACTTATGGGCTCTTTAGGGTTTTTGTTTGTATCTTCAGCTCCAAGCATGAATATTTGAGTTCCATTGTGTGATTCTTCATCTTAGATGTTTGAAAGAGGTCTTGAAAGGTTATAGCTCAAATATCCAGCTTGTGGAAGAAAAATGGCCCTGAAACAATTCAAGAAGGCTCTAAGGGTGCACTTAAGGGGTGCCCTTGGGGTTCCTGGTCTTTGGACTTGTCTAGGCACTATAGAATTGACTACCAAGCTTGGCCATCATCTCCATATGGTGTCTTGAAATTTACAATAGCTTCTTTCAAAATTCCATGTCCATTCTCCATGAAAAAGCTTTGAGATAAAAGCTTGAAGTGCACTAGTGAGCTCCTTAGCTTTCTTCCTTGTCATTGGTCCACTAGATATCTTCAATGGGTACTTGCCTTCCTTAGCTATGCCTTCCTTGATCATATCAACTCCCCCTCCTTATAAAGATTCATTCATGAATCTGCATGTTTAAATAAACACAAATCAGAAACATTAAAAGTGGCACTCACATTGTACTCACCTGGCAAGTCTAACATATATGCGTTGTCATTGATCTTCTTGATCACTTGGAATGGACCATTCCCCTTAGATGAAGTGTAGTCCTTCTTGTTGCTAGAAACCTCTCCTTCCTCATATGCATCCAAACCCAATCTCTAGGCTTAAAGACAACTTTCCTTCGGCCTTGGTTGGCTGTCCTAGCAACTTGTTGATTTTTCTGCTCAATTTGTTCCTTAACTTTCTCATACAACCTCATGATGCTCTCAGCCCTTTTACTACCATCCAAACTAGAAACCTCATGAGTAGGTAATGGTAAAATATCTAATGGAGTTATTGAAACCATACACAATCTCAAAAGCTGAAAATCCAGTAGTAGAATGCATGGACCTATTGTAAGCAAACTCTACATGAGGCAAACAATCTTCCCAAGATTTCAAGTTCTTACCAATGATAGCCCTAAGCATAAAACCTAAGGTCCTATTGGTTACCTTAGTTTACCCATCAGTTTGTGGGTGGTAAAAAGTAGAAAATGAAAGCTTAGTGTTAAGCTTTCCCCACAAAGTTCTCCAAAAGTGTCTTAGGAACTTAGAATCCCTATCCGAAGCTATAGTCCTTGGAAGTCCATGAAGTCTAACAACTTTCTTGAAAAATAACTCAGCCATATGTATAGCATCATTAGTCTTATTACATGGAATAAAGTGAGCCATTTTTTAAAACCTACCAACTACAACAAAGATTAAGTCTCGGTTTCCTTTGGTTCTAGACAATCCAACAATGAAATCCATTGAAATATCAACCTATGGATGAGTAGGCACAGGAAGTGGTGTATAACCCTTGTGAAGTGTGAGTGGACTTAGCCTTCCTACATGCTATACATTGATCACAAACCTTCCTTACACCCTTTACCATATTTGGCCAATGATAGTGTTCCTTCAAAGTATGCAAGGTTTTGGCTTGTCCAAACTGCCCCATAAGTCCTCCATAATGAGCTTCCTTTGTGAGTAATTCCCTTAAAGATGTCTTGGGAATACACAACCTATTTTCCTTGAAAAAAACCCGTTAACTTGATAGAACTTCTCAAAAGTAAATTTAGAACACTTAGCATAAATCTCACCAAAGTCATGATCCGAAGCATATAAATCCTTCAAGTGATCAAAACCCAACACTTTAACATCCAAAGCAGAAACTAATGCATACTTCCTAGAAAGTGAATCTGCCACTACATTTTCCTTACCTTGCTTGTATTTGATAACATAGGGGAATCACTTAATGAATTCTACCCACTTAGCATGCCTTCTATTCAACTTACCTTACCCATTAAGAAACTTAAGGGCTTGATGGTTGGTATGAATGATAAACTCTCTCCGCTAAAGATAATGTTGCCAACTCCCCAAAGCTCTTACCAAAGCATAAAGCTCCTTGTCATAAGTGGAATAGTTCAAAGTTGCATCATTTAACTTTTTACTAAAGTATGCAATGGGACGGCCTCCTTGCATCAACATAGCTCCAATGCCTATTCCTAAAGCATCACATTCAACCTCAAAAGTATTAGCAAAGTTAGGCAAAGCTAAAAGTGGTGCATTACATAACCTTCTCTTTAATAACCTGGAAGCCTCCTCTTGAACTGTCCCCCACTTAAATCCTACATTCTTCTTCATAACTTCAGTTAGAGGTGCAGCAATGGAAGAAACATTTATTACAAACCTCTTCTAAAAGCTAGCTAACCCATGGAATGATCTTACCTCAATGATAGAAGTTAGGGTTGGCCATTCTTGTATGGCCTTTACCTTCTCTTGATCCACCTCAATTCCTTGGGAACTCATAACAAAACCAAGGAAAACAACTTTGTCAAGACAAAAAAGAGCACTTCTTCAAGCTAGCATACAACTTTTGCTCTCCTAAAGTGCTTAGTCCTTGTGTGAGGTGTCCAACATGCTCTTCTAGGTTCTTGATATATACTAAGATATCATCAATGTAAACAACAACAAATCTACCAATGAAGTCACGCAAGACATGATTCATAAGTCTCAAGAAAGTACTAATAGCATTAGTTAACCCAAGAGGCATGACTAACCATTCATAAATTCCAAATTTTGTTTTAAAAGTAGTTTTCCATTCATCCCCTTCCCTCATCAATATTTGATGGTACCCACTTTTTAAATCAAATTTTTAAAACAAAGTAGAACCATGCAACTTATCAAGCATTTCACCAAGTCTAGGGATAGGATGTCTATACTTTACAGTGATTTTGTTGACTAGCCTACAATCCATGCACATGCCCCATGAACCATCTTTCGTTGGCACTACAAAGACAGGTATGGCACAAGGGCTCATGCTCTCCCTCACAAAGCCTTTAGCCAACAACTCCACCACTTGCTTTTCAATCTTCATAGTCTCTCCGGGGTTGGCCCTATAAGCTGGCCTAATTGGAATAGGTGCACCTGGACTAAGTAAATTTGATGCTCAATGCCTCTAATATGAGGCAAACCTCTCCAATCTTAAAGGAACACATACTCAAAGTCCTTCAACAAAGACAAAACAACACTAGTATGATGTGTTAGGCCATTGATAACAAGTAGAGACTCTTTGTACCGAGACAAACCATTGTCTTTGTTACCTCGTAATAACAACAAAAGTATCTCCTTCTCTCGTTACCTCAGGCACTAAAGTTTAGGTCATTCATCCAATGCTAATGGGTGTGTCACTTCGTTCCCTAACCCAGACTTCTTTTCTTTCCACGGCTTTTAGTAGCCTTTGTGCTTGAGTGGCTTTTCTCACATCACTCATTTTTGCAATGTAGTACTCTTTTTTTCCACTCGACTTCCCCTCATTCTTTTCTCTTAGGAACTATCTACTTTTCTTCCCCTCATGTTCACTCACATTACTTAATCTCTCAGTTGTTCTCTTGACTTTCCCCTATTCACTTTTGCCTTCAACATTCCCTTCTTTTTCTTTTCTCTCTACCTTACTTTGAAGCTTTCTTTGATCCTCCAAAACTTGGTGTGGTGAAAGTGGAACAAGTGTGATTAGCTTTCCTTTTTAGACAAAATAGTACAAGTTCTTCTCTTTATAATGTGTGACCTTCTTATCAAATTGCAATGACTTCCCAAGCAAATGTGACAAGCATGCATAGGAACAACATTACAAAAAACTTGATCATGGTAAGTACCAATCTTATAGTGAACCGAAACTTGCTTTACCGCCCTTACCTTTATGGTATCATTCAACTGTTGAAGCCTATATGGTTAGGGGTGCTTTTTGTGTAGAAAGCTTCAACTTCTCCACCATGGTTGAGCTTGCTACATTTGCACAACTTCTTCCATCAACAATGAGGCAGTACACTTTGTTTTTTAATTCAGCACCTGGTGTGAAAGATGCATTGTTTTTTATTGGCTTCCTCTTTGGCTTCCACATTTAGAGCCCTCCTTGCCACAAATGCAAAATCTCCCTCCTCGAGCTCAAGTGTGTTTTGCTCCTCATCCTCCAAAGGTGGTGTCTCCTCCATGGCATCTTCATCCTTGGATGTGATCTCTCCATCACCTTTAAGAATCATCACCTTCTTGTTTGGACAATTCCTCATATAGTGCCCCTTGTCTTTACACTTGCAGCACTCTATCTCCCTTACCTTAGGTACATCTTTAGGTGGAGCTTTGGACTTGTCTTGTTGAGGCTGAGACAAGCCTCCTCTGGTGGCCTCTATTCTTGGCTTAGGTGCTTCTTTATTCCATGCTCCCCTCCATGAAGAGCTTCCTCCTTGAAACATCTTGGATGCCTTAGACCTTTTGGTGATCCTCTCGGCCTTGGTGCCATGGTGAAGCAAATCCTCCATGTTGACATATGGCACCATCTCCACTTTGTTGGCAATCTCATGGTAAAGGTCACTGATGAATCTAGCAATGGTGGTCTCATCATCCTCAATGATGATGGCTCAGGTCAAGGTCATCTCCAAGTCCTTATAGTAGTCCTCCACACTCCTTTGGCCTTGTCCAAACCTTTGAAGCTTGAGGTGTTGATCTCTATAGTAGCAGTTAGGCACAAATCTCCTCATCATCAAGACTTTAAGTGCCCTCCATGTGTTTATGGGCTCCTTCTCATTCCATCTCCTAAAAGTGACAACCTGATTCCACCATACAAGAGCATAACCAGTGAACTCAATTATAGCAAATTTAACCTTCTTTTTCTCAAAATATTGATGGCAATCAAACACCATCTTAATCTTTTGCTCTCATTCCCAATATGCATCCAGATCATTCATTCCTTGGAAGGATGGAATGGTAAGCTTGATAAAGTTGAGATTATTGTCCTCCCTTGGCTCCCCCTTCTTTGGAAGCCCATGGTCATGCCAAAATCCTTCTTCCTCCTTGGGTTCTTCTCTCCTTGGACCTCTCCTTGGTTGTAAGATGGGACTAGATCTCCTTGGCAACCTCAAATCTATGTCCTCAATCCTCCCCACAAGTCTATTGAGTGTTTCTTAAAGTTCACTCATGGTAGGCTCCTTATTGGCCTTACTTCCATTTTGTTATCCTCCTGGCCCTCCATACTCTTGAAACCAAATATCTTCACACACTCACTTATGTGTTTCACTCAAAAGATGAACACTCAAAGCACTAAATTTTTTGGTGAGATATTGTTATTTAAAGAGCCCGCGAATGTTCTAAGAAAACTTTCCTCAAAGCACACAAAAAAGCTTGAATTCTTGAGAACAATTTTGACTCCAAAACAGAGATGGGCTAAACAAGCTTTAAAAGACCCTATGAAGCTCTTGCAATAGATGATTACAAGGACCACAAAGAAAAGTTGTAGGCTCAAAACAATGGTTTAGGGTTGTGGGCACAAAAACAAAAACACTTTGCGTAAGCTACCTTTGCAAACCTTTTCTTTTCTTTTCTTTTCTTTGTTCCTGTTTTTTCTTTTTTTTTTTTTGCTTCCTGTTTGATGCTAAAATAACTTTGTTCTTGGAATTCCTTACTACCAAAGACAAAAAGTTAGATTTCTTTTTGGCCAAGATAAGAAACTATTGAAAACTTGCACAATTTGAAACAACTGTTTGGTACCAAACCTTCCTCAACTTTGGATCCTTCTTTTCTGGGTGTTTTCTTGACTCTAGAATGTTAGAAACAATGAAAACAAGAGAGATTATGTTACCACTTCACAAAAATGGGAGAATTACAAGTGTGTCACAATGGCTAAAAACCATTATAATGTGTCATTATTACCATAGTGATTTTAGTGTCATGGGAAAAAAGGCATGATCAACACCTTCTTAAAAGTGTTCCAAGTTAGTAACTTGGTTTCCAAGAAAAGCCTTAAGGATTGCTTGTTTGTCAAGCAACCTATGGACTTTTTTGTAAAATTCTAGAAATTTGGGTACTTAATTGCAAAACTTTCACAAAAGAGATTTGGAGAGTTATGGGAAGGATATGAATGGTATGAAAATGCTATTGGAGCACCAAATTGCTTATAGAAAATAAGTATGGATAAAGGAAAACACAAAAAGGCTTTAAGGACTTAAGTGTCCTATTGTGTGCCTTTGGTTGTCCATGCTTATGACTTAAGTCAAATGGAAGTTTTGTAGGGTTATCCCATATAAGGAAGGGCTGCTATGGCATGAGATAAGGAAGTCAAATGTGCGCCAAGAGATTAAGGTAAAGAAACCATGGTCTTGTAGCAAGGAAAATGACATAAAGCTTGGTTAAGCTTGTTAAGTGTGTTTAGTGTACTTAAGACCATATAAGTGCCCATTCTTGTCCTTATCTCCCAAATTTTAGCCTCCACCAGCAAAAAAAAAAGCCAGCCCTCTCATTCACACTTCTTCCATAGCTACCATACCTTCAAACTCGAAACTAATTGTGATTAAAGTCAAGGAAGCACAATTGGAAGCTATTTGGTGCTATTGTTGAGGGCACTTAGGATCATGCTCCAATTTCAACATACCCATCAAGGTAAGGGTTCTCTTACTCTCATGTGTTGTTTTCTGTATTTTCGAGCAACCATGGAGTTAGGGCTAAGCTTGGAAAAGAGCCATGAGCATGATGAACTAAGCTTAGTGAGGGGAGTGCACTTATTGAAGGTTTTGTGACCTAGTGTGAAGTGCACAATGATGGCAGCAAAAATTGGGGTTTCTAGAGCCCAAAGTTAGTACTAGCTAGTGTTAAATCCACCTAAGACCAAGCATTAGCTTGAGGAGAGCTTCCATTGACATGGCCCCTCATGGCCCTGCCCAGGAAGCCTATGAAAATAAGTCTCATGTTGGTTACAATTGGCTAATTAATTATGTGCACCCTTGTTAAAACTTCATGCCACTAGTTATTTAACCTAAGAATGCAATTATGCATGCAAGAGTTTCTTTGACCTAAGCGAGTATAAAATCATAAAAAATTTACGTAGCCTAGGCATTTCCATAAAAAAAATATTAAAATAGTCAAAGCATACAAAAATTTTATAGCATCAACATGAATCCTACACATAATTAACCGTGTGTGGGCATTTAAACAATTGTAGACTATGCCCTAAACCCAAAGGCAACCCTAGAGTCTATAACTCTATTCATACACATTGGATGCCACTACCATAAATTATACATACATAGGGCTAGTACTACTAAGATCCAATCAATTAGTTTCCACCTTAGATGGGAGAACCCGATGGCATGCCTCAATGATCCTCCACATGCTCATTAGCCTCTGTGGCCAAGAAAACTGTAGCTAGTAAAGTAGCTTAACCGACAAGCAACGAAATTAACTAGAACCTCAAGGATTCTGAAAGTTATATACCTTTAAAGGAACCACCATGACAATCCTCAATGATTGTCGGGTCCAAGAACCTCTGCATCTAGATAACATAAAACTAAGGGAGTGAGAATCCTAAGATTCTCAGTACAGGATCTTTAACCTGCAAAGAAAACACTGAGGACAACACATATATATGTATATGTAATCTATTACGAGCTCATACAGTGTGAAGGTCTAACATTTGAGCACCTATCTAGGTCCCTTGGGACCCTTCCTCATCCTAGTCCTCTCACAGGCATCACTCCAAGCCCAGCGAGTTCTGGCCCCTAACTCACTCCTAGTAAGCCTGAGCTTACTGACATAATAAGTTTAACCTTCCTTTGATTATTGTGCAAGTGAACATGGTGGATTCGCCTCGCTTGAGTTCCAAGGAACTCACAAGGTGTACTAAGCCTCCACATAGTGCCTCAAGTCCTTAGACTTGGCTAGGTCACTTGTGTACTAAGCTTCTACCTTAAACCCCTACCAGGAGTGCACTAGGTTCTGACTTGCACCTCATGTAATCTTGTTTAGGCTATAAGTGCAGTATATCTTTACTCAAGGCACAAACCTATCCACCATTACTTGGTCACACTAGTGGAGTGGTAATGACCATGGCTGGACTCATTTACTAGGTTCTTTGGAACCCCCTAGCTGCACTAAGGTTTCAACATTAGAACCTCAAACCCGAAGGCCTGGCTAGGCTCTCAATGGTACTGAACCTTACACCGAACTAGTGGTGCTCCATTGTCGCCAAACATTCCTTCACCTTGAACTAAAATAAATCCAAAGATAGGCATATTTATGCTTTGGAAATGTGTTCAAATGGTAGTTCTCCATCTTAGCTTTGCATGGAATCTTGAATTGCCTCAATCCAATGCCCGAGCGAAAAGTTATGGGAAAAGCCCTACAACATGTCAAAGCTGTCGAGTGCTGGAGCCTAGGCGCCATTAGGGGCCTAGGAGCCAGGATCACCCTACTTTGCAAATGGAAAAATGTACCTTGGGCGCTGAGGCACTAGAGCCCCGTGCCCTGAACCCAAAAAAAGCCTCCTAAGCCTCTTTGCAGGCTTCCTTACCCCCTCAAACCTCCATGGGGCACCTCCAAACCATTCCCACATGTAATACACAAACACTATGCAACAGTTCACCATTTAAACCAAGTTACAAGTGCACATAAACAACACACCAAGCTAGGCAACATACTACTCCACCATCATCAACAGAACCTACCAACTAATACCATTCATCAAATTCACAAGAATTTCACCACAAACAACCTATGAATGGCATCAAATGTGCATCAATCTTAAATCCCTTACCTCTATTCCAAGCTACAAGCAAAGATCAAGCAATTCAACTCCTAGGTTCCAAGCAATTCCAACCAAATGGCATCAAATAAACATAACCCAACCAAAACCCAAGCAACTAGGGGCCAAACCAATAAAGAAACAACAAGAAAATAGAGTTATCTCTTGCACAAAACAAAGCCCCAACTAGAAAATGTGATTACAAGCTTCCAAAGCACAAAACTTCCTTGAAACAAGCCACCCATTGCTTAGTCAACATTGGAACCTTTGATTTTTACTAGGAACTTTTGAATTTGAGTGGGAATTGAAAAAGAAATCAAATGGGCAAGAAGGAGCTCGGGTTTGGGAAAAATGAAGAAAGGTGGCAGCCAAAGCACTTTACAAAGTTCTAAAACATCATTTTCCAACAAGCCATCAAGCTTTAATAAGTTTGTCAAAAAGCCCCCTTGCCAAAATAGTAACTCTTCGTCAAGACTTTGCTCAAACCTTCAACACTTAGTAAAATTTTGGGTGCTAAGCAAGGGTAAGGTTTTAAAACATGTCTTTGGCTCTCAGGACTCAGCCCAACACCTTGGGATGAAAAATTACCATTTTGCCCCCAGACCTCTTTTCATGCCATACTCTTCTCTTGGGGTGATCAGTATTCGGTTCAAACTGAAAAAATTGAAAAACTAAAATAATTTTGAAATTTGGTTCAGTTAATTCAGTAATTTGGTTTGGTTTTGGTTGAAACCAAAAAATAAAAATTTTAGTTTCAATTTAGTTTTGGTTTTAGAATTTGGTTAATTCGGTAACCGAAATAACCAAAAATATTTTTATTTGTTTCATGAACAATAATGCTACCAAGTAACCCAAATTAGCTTTAATTCTTACTTTTTTTCTTTCCATGGACAATGAATCTTCTATATTGAATAGAATTTGAAAAGAAAAACAATATCTTTATCTCATTTCATCTTTTATAGAATTTAACTACCATTTTTTTCGTTAATTTGGTTTGAACCGAAAGGGTTTGAATTTGGTTTTATAAACTAATTTGGTTAATTTAGTTTCTTAGCATCCAAAACTGAAAACCAAATAAACCGACTAATTTGGTTCGGTTTAAACCAAACAAATCGAATAATCACCCCTACTATTCTCAGAACCTAATAAACCTTAACTAACTTGTTTGACCTTGCTAAATGATCTTAAAATGAGATATTAAACTAAGGATTTATAAATTTATATGCCTTAAATGTACTTACTGCTATGAGGGCTATAACATCCATAGAGATTTGGTTATGTTTATTATGTGTTTTATGGACTAACCAATGGTATATGTTGCTGCCACATTTCATGTGTTTGTTGGTTGTAAATGGCTACTGCATTTGGTTGCTATATCTTTTATATATGCATTGTGGTTTTTGTGTTTTAGTATCTTTAGATGTACATTTTAATGATAGTTACATTGCCTATTGAATCCAAGTGCTACCCTTACTAAGTTTCTCAATGAAACTTACTCCCCATAATTCTGTCATTTTAGATCCAGCTGAAAGATCACCTTCAAACTAACCTTTTTCAATTGGGTTTTGCACTAAATTTTTAGGTACTTCAACTTCCATATGTCTAGTTATGATTTGAAAAGTTTGGTGCTTTCAAGAGCAAATTTAGTATTTTTAGTGATGGTACTTATTGTGTTGTGTAGCAGCTGTCTAGCATCCTGTTCTAGGGTCCATTGTGTCTCAGACACTCCTGTAACCTAGGGTGCATATTTAGGTAAGTTAAGACCATTTTATAATGCACGTATGCCTGTACATGTAGTATGTGTAAAATAAGACAAGTATGTGAACAGTTGAGTAATGTTTTGGCTATGTAAGTGATGTGGCGCAGAGCTGCTTAAGTGTGAATGATGAGCTGCTTACTTGTAAATTCTATTTTAGCCACATATGGTTGTTAAATGCAAGGGAATGTATTTCTTATGTGTAATGGACATATATGGGGTAGCCTTCGAGGGCTTTCCCCTTGTGAATGAAGTGTTTGCACCAATTTAAAAAATTGATAACTTGGTCCATGGGTGGGCTATTGATGTAAAACAAAATTCCTTGTTTTGATCTAAGTTTCTACTTGATAATGGAGCAAAGAAAATAGGGGGTACATAGTTAGAATGATACAGTTTATTGGTGGAAGTTACACGTGCAATGGCTGGTGACTAGAACTTAACAAGATTGCTTAATGTGTGGTAGCCAAGATTAAGACTTGTGCTAGTGTTTTCCTTCTTTATTGCCATGTTGTGCATGAAATGTGAATATGTGTGTGATGGTTGCACCAATATGCATGTGTTTACATAAAGCCCAAGAGGGCCACTTGGGTATGCACACTAAGGGTAACAGATGTTGGTACTAGAGTGTGGCTTTTACATGTACATAGCATATAGTTGCATTGCATGCATCTACATACATGAACTCAGTTTCGCCAACTGCTAGTGTCAAGTAAACATGGTTGCCAGAAGGAGTGGGGAACCACCCCGAAGGCCTCTTATTGACTATGGGCAACAAAACAAAATGGATAGAATTGAGGCAATTAGGGGCAACAGGGGGTACCAAACCCTGAAGTGCATTAGGTTTGGTTAAAGCTTCAAAGGAATTTAGCTCTAATCAATGAGAACTTTATAAGGCTAATTCAAGCACAATAGCATGAGTCCAAGTAGCTCCAGGAGAACTAGTTTAGGATGCACAGCAGCAACCAGAAAAGGATACTAGGAACACATCTGAATATGTTCCTTTTGGAAGCTTAGAAGACACAAATGATGAGACCATTGAGGAAGAAATGAGAATAAGAGAAATCTAAGAGAAAAAAGACTAAAGTCTGACATTGGTCAGATGTCCAGGACCAATCCCTCAGTCTATGATCATTCCTCCACTAGGAATCAGATTGAGGAAGGCCATTAGAAAAGTTCTAGGAGAAGGAAGAAAGATCATCGAGAGCATCACAATATAGAAGGCTCTCATAGATCTAGGAGACATAAATTAGAGGATCTAGAAGGCCTAGATGAAGTCAGATTGTTGGAGAGATTTCAAGGCCTAAGACCTCCACAGTTTGATGGAAGAGCTGGGTCAAAGAAAGCTGATGAGTGGCTAATCTTTATTGAAAAAATGTTTTGAGAAGATGCCACTCAGCTCCACCAAGAGTGTGTCACTAGCTACCTACAATCTGCTAGGCAGTGCAAAGATGTGGTGGAAAAACACCAAAGACTTTTGGACCAATCACATACTATGAAGCAGTACAGAAACTCTATTAGTAAAGCAAGAGGAGTATGAGACTAAGTACTTTTCCAATGGACCAGGGGAAAGTATCTAGGTAGGAGGCAAGAACATGGCAAGGGAATTGCTAAGAATTCTCATCTTGGTGGTGAGGGCAAGGTTGAGGGGAAGTTCCCTGGCCTAAGGTGCCCTAAGTGCAAGATGTTTCATGGAAAGAAATCCTGCTATTTTGACACCCAAGCATATCTAAGATGTGGATCCATGGATCATTAGATCAAAGACTACCTACATGGGCAAAGGAAGCTAAAAGACCAAGGTCCAGTAAGGCCTATTGGGCAGGACCTAGAGGGGGGCACCAAGGGAGGTATAACAGAGGCTAGTTCCTTTAGTGCCTCAACCTTCAGTGTAGGAGGAGTACTAAGAGGTAACATTTATCTTAATGGTATGCCTATTAGTGTTCTGTTTGATACTGGTGCATCTATGTCTATAGTGGTTAGGAAATTTGTTGATGCCATGAAATTGCCTACTGAAATCATGCCTAGGATATCCTTATTGAAAATAGCAGGTAGTCAATGTCTTTTCACTAATGACCTAGCTAAGGATTGTGAACTAGTAGCAGGAAAGACTTAGGTTATGACTAATCTACTAGTGTTAGACATTCCTAAGTATGATTTAGTGCTGGGTATGAATTGGCTTACTATGCATAACATAAGAATTGATTGTGCTAAAAGGGAAATCAAATTGCTTGAAGGTGAAGTGCATGCATTAGTGAATTCTAAGGAATTAGTGTATGAAATGCATGGCATGGAACTACAGGTGCTAGACGAGATACCTATGATTTCTGAGGATGATTATTGTTATGCATTGAATGAATTGCACTATGAAGAAGAAGTAGATAGAATACTTATGGTGAGAGACTTTCCACAAGTCTTTCCTAAAGACCTGCTAGGTATTCCTCCACGAAGGGAGATTCAGTTTGAAATCAAGTTGCAACCAGCATCTAGTCCAATATCCATACCTCATTACAGAATGCCTATCACAGAGTTAAATGATCAAGAAACAACTTGATGAACTCCTTGAAAAGGGGTTCATAAGGTCAAGTGTTTTACCATGGGGAGCTATAGTTCTCTTTGTGGAAAAGAAGGATGGATCATTGAGACTATGCATTGACTATAGGAAGCTTAATGTAGTAACTCTCTAGAACAAGTTTCCACTCCCTAGGATTAAGGATCTATTTGATCAACTTAAAGGAGCTAAGATCTTCTCCAAGATAGACTTGAGATCTCGATACTTTCAATTGAGAGTAAAAGAAGAAGATATTCCTAAGACTGCATTTAGGACCAGATATGGACATTATGAGTACACAGTCAGACCATTTGGTTTGACTAATGCCCAAGCTGCTTTTATGTACCTGATGAACAGGGTGTTTAGACAATATTTGGAGAAATTAGTGGTTGTGTTCATTGATGACATCCTAGTGTATTCCAAAAATGGAAATGAACATGAACACCATCTGAAGATTGTCTTAAACACTTTATTGGAGCATCAATTTTAAGCCAAGTTATCCAAGTGTCAATTCTGGATAAAGGAAGCATCTTTCCTAGGACACATCATAGATGCACAAGGCCTTAAGGCAGACCTTGAAAAGGTCAAAGTAGTGAAAGAATGGGAATGACTAAAGACAGTAAAGGAAATCAAAAGTTTCCTAGGATTAGCTAGATACTACAGGAGATTTGTATCAGGCTTTTCCATGATTACCTCAATTCTTACTCATCTGACCAAGAAAGGTCAAAGATTTGAGTGGACTGAGAAGTGTGAAAAGAGTTTCCAGGAGCTCAAGCAGAGGTTGATTGAAGCTCTACTATTGATTAATCCTAATACAAGTAAACCCTACATAATTTATACAGATGCATCTAGATCTAAGTTAGGTTGTGTGTTTATGTAAGATAGAAATGTCATTGCTTATGGGTCAAGTCAGTTAAGACCCTATGAGCAAAATTATCCTACCCATAACCTAGAATTGGCAGTAGTGATTTTTGCTGTGAAGCAATGAAGGCATTACTTGATGGGTAGTTCCTTTGTGATCTACACTAACCATAAGAGCCTAAAGTACTTGTTCACCTAGAAAAGTTGAACATGAGGCAAAGGAGATGGTTAGAGTACATCAAGGACTATGACTATAGTATAGAGCACATAAAGGGCAAAGGCAATCCAGTAGTAAATGCCTTGAACAGGAAGTACACAAGACATTCGAAAGGAGGATCCATAGCTGATCATGATGAGCAGAATAATCCGCTATGCCTATGGCATAAATAGCATAAATGGGAGGAAGCCCAAATTTACAAATTGACAATTCAGTCTAGATGGATTGAAGAAGCCAGAAAAGCATAAGAGATGGATCCTAATCTGAAAAAGATTTTAGGAGAGGAAAATGGTTCCTTGTATCAATCCTTTGCCTATAAGAAAAGATTAATGTACTTTATGGACTGAATATATATGCCTAAAGGGCCAAAGCTTAGCGATGAAATACTTTAAGAAGCTCACACAAGTAAGTTGAACATACATCTAGGAAGTGAGAAAATGTATAAAAACTTGAAGACTCACTTCTGGTGGCCAAACATAAGGAGAGACATAGTTACTTATCTCTCCAAATGTGCCACATGCCAGAGGGTAAAGGTAGAGCACTAGAAGCTAGCTGGTACCCTACAAACTTTACCTATAACAATGAGGAAGTAGGGCAACATAACCATGGACTCTTTGTCTAGGTTGCCTATGACCAAATTAAGGCATGATATAATATGGGTCATTGTGGATAGGCTAATCAAATGTGCCCACTTCTTACCTATGAAACTCATAGACTCCTAAAACAAGTTAGCTCAGATGTATGTCTAAGAGATAGTGAGACTACATGAAGTGCCAAACTCCATTGTATCTAATAGAGATCCAAGATTTACAGCTCAATTTTGGAGTGCTTTTCATAAAGTGCTAACCAAAATCTAACTGAGTATTGCTTATTATCCTTAGATAGATGGGCAATCTGAAAGGCTGATATAGATACTGAAAGACATGTTCAGGAGCTGTGTGTTGGCTTTCAAAGGTGAATAGGACCAACACTTGCCATTGGTGGAAGTCTCATATAACAATAGTTACCAAAGTACCATTGGCATGACACCCCACTATTGGGTGGAAGCCTCAGACAAGCTAGAGTTAGGTCCCAAAATTGTTGAAGAGACTACTGCCAAAATCAAGAAAATTCAAGAGAGATTAAAGGCAGCCAATGAAAGGACCACAACTTATTTGAACAAAAGAAGGAGAGACTTGGAATTTGAGGTTGGTGACAATGTTATTAGTGTTGCACCCAAAAGCCAATCATGAGATGATTGTATTTTGTACATTGAGTCATGATATTTTATTAAGGCATTAATCCAGTAATTATGTTTGTTGTTTTGTTTCTGCGTAAGGCAATAAACATTATTATAACCCTAGAATAATGATATTCTTAAATATCCCTAGTCTAGTATTATTGTGGAGTGGGTTACAATAATACATAATGACTAGCATATGTGGAGACTAATATGAGATATGTAGTCTACATATCGGTACAAGTTTGAGAACCTGTGAGAACCTGTGTACTGGACTGACCCACCATAACAATGCTACAAGGATTGTTATATGAATGTCATAAGTGATTCTCATAGTGATCATGGTATATGTAGTCCTTTGACCTAAGGTCAGAAAGGTTCCCTACATGTGAACCACATACTTTGATACTTCCTTTTGTTGCTCATAACTGAGTGAACTTCAAGGAGCTCATTGGGTATGTCACATATCATGCAAAGTGTTTTGTATGATCAAGATGGGATTTGCCCCTCCTATGTAACAAGAGTGATATCTTCGGGCCCCTTGATAGAGTGAGACTAAGAAAATGCATGGCCATGCTCGGATGAGTTGATATACGATATCAATGTCATTAGTTTAAGTTAGTCTACTTGGAAATCAAGAAACCAAAGGTTGGGCTATACAAGAGTGACACATTCCATGTCTCGTGCTTAGCCTTGACATATTGGACAAAGGGACAATGGCATATGTGGATAATGATCATAAAGATTTAGTCGAATCACCAACAATCTTGTCACTTGGGTAGCAATGATGTGTTGCTAGACACCGCTCATTGCTTATGATCATAAATGTGATTTATGATCATTGCCAATGTGGTAATAGCCTATTGGGTTGCCCACATAAAGCCTATTTGGATTATTTGAGTGCATGGGTTAATTTATTTGGATTATGGTTTCATGATAATTTCGTGTTAATAATTGGCCCAAAAGTTCAGCCATTATTAAGCCCAAAATTAAAGCCTAATTGGATTAGGACTTTCAAACCCATAAGACCTGAAAGTTGAGTCTCACTATAAATACATCATATAGTGAGAAATTCATAGTTTTGCCCTAGCATCCTAAAAGTTCCAACCACACTATTCTCTTGCTATTTCATGGAGGATGCAAGCTAGCACTATGAGTACAAGAGAAATGCATCTACCGGGATGTAGTGGAGGTGTGGTGATCCCAAGAGGCTCGTGTCAAGACCATAGAGAGCTTGAACACATTAACTGTTCAGGTTTTGTGATTCAACTCAACAGTTGGGTGAAAGATCTCAACCAAAATTAGGTATGAAAATTTTCAAAAACTTGGTTTACCCCATTTCATTTGGATCTTGAAGGGTTTTCGTTATATTCTACTATGCTTGTTTGGCTCATGAAATGTTAAATCGGGATTCAATGTTGAATCGCATGATATTGTGTGTTCGGTTACTTTCGGTCATGATTAATTAGATTGATTCATGATGCATGAAATTGGAACTCATAATGAATATATGAGATATATGAAGAAATGACATGAATTGGTTAATAAGATTAACCCTAGATTGATTGGTATGAGATACCTATACGGATTAGGATTCTTGCAATAGTTGTAAAGCCCTACCATGGATTGGCTTAGGGCTGTTCAGGCACCGAGAGTGGAGTACTTTTGGTTGCTCAAATGAAGGTGCTTTCAAGTGCCTACTTGCTCAAAATAGAAGATCTTGGGCAACCCCCATAAGGACGACTCCGTTTGACCCGACCCGCTAACCAGCCAGTAGGAGCACCATATGTGAAGAGACACATAAATAAAATTGGTTAATCAATGCACGTTAATTGGCATTCCTTTTTGTTGAATGAGATTTGACATGTTATGCTAATTGGTGGTTGAAGCATTGTGCATGGTTATAGCCCTTGATTGGATGTACTTGTAAATATGGCCTGTGAGTCATGCCTTATTCTTGTTATTCTCATTGTACAATCTCTTCTCACCTTACTCCCCTCGAATGTAACTCGAGGTTTCTATTATTGATGTAATTGCGCATTATGTGATCTTCCAAGGTAGTGTGTCTGATGAGGTAACAACAAAAGAGCAACCAAGCAAGGAGGAGAAGGAGCTTATGAAGACCCTTTTCTTTTTTTAGGCTTTTATGATATTCTCATTGCCTTGAGAATATCACATAGTTCGGGCTATATCCATGTCACATTTACTTTATTGTTAGTATGAGATGCATGTTTTATATTTGTATATGATGTATGTATAAGACAACTGGAGATAATAACTAGTGAGATCAAAAAGAAAATCCCTCAAACTAAATATTAAGTCATTAAATATGATGCCTTCCAAATGTTGGCACTCACCAAGACTTTGATCAACATTGGGTAGGTTTGCCAAAGCAAAGCACCTATGTTCATCTTGGTAAGGCGCAATGGCATAATAGTGATATCCAAAATGCTAACTTTGGCTTTCACTTAACTGAGTTATCCTAACATGATTGGGCACTTTGAGGCGTGGGGTTAGGCTTAAGTTCATGAGATGAGCTTGGACAAGTGTTGTTCACCCAACTATCCAAGAGTTGCATGAGATGCAATTGGCAAGGAGTAGCCTGCCTAAATAATTGTAACTTGAGAGAAAAGCCAAACCTGACTCAGGTTCTGGTGAAATATAGATCTTGGCCCACTAGAATACCTTAGCGCCAAGGTGTTGTGAAATAATATCAAGGGTTATTATTTTTAGTAAAATATTGGGAGTACCATTTAATAAAAGTCCTTATTAAATGAATTAAAATGCGTGACTCTTACACTACATATTTACTGTTGTAGATAACCATGGCACAAAACACATAGACACTTTCGTTGATATAGTGTCTTTGAGAAGGAAAAACTAAATGGGACCAACTTTCTCAAATGGTACAAAAATTTGAGGATAGTCCTCAAGCAAGAGAGAAAAGCTTATGTCCTAGAACAACCCATTACGAATGAGCCTGCTGCCACTGCTCTAAGAGCTGAAAGGGATGCTAACAAGAGGCATTCTGATGATGGTTTGGATATTGCTTGCCTCATGCTTATTACCATGGAATCTGAGCTTCAGAAGTAACATGAAAACATTGGGGCGTTCGATATGATCGAACATCTCAAAATGCTCTTCCAAGAGCAAGCTAGGCATGAGAGGTTTGAGAGCTCTAAGGCATTGTTTCAGTGCAAAATGTCTGAGGGAAGTCCCATGGGTCCTCATGTACTCAAGATGATTAGGTATATTGAGAATCTTGAGAGTTTGGGATTTACTCTTCAGAAAGAGTTGGCTGTTTATGTAGTGTTGCAATCATTGCCCGAAAGCTATAGTCAGTTCGCATAAACTATAACATGAATGACCTTGACAAGTCCCTCCTTGAATTGCTCAACATGTTGAGAATTGTTGAGCAAAACCTTAAGAAGGCTAAGCCCATTTTGATGGTTCAAAAGAGCAAGGGAAAGGGAAAAGCCAACAGGAAAAATGATAAAGATAAATGAAATTCCAATGCTAATTCTTCTTTAGCTGCACTAAAACCATCTGGTGTATGGAAAAGGAAGGGGAGTGCTTCCATTGTAACCAACCTAGACACTGGAAGCATGACTACCAGCTCTATCTTGAAGAACTTGCTAAGGAGAAGGGAAGTAAGACTTTCACTTTAGGTATCCTTGTTATAGAGGCTAACTTTTCTACTTCCTTATCTTGGGTATTGGATATTGGATGTGGATCTCACATTTGTGGAAATGTGTAGGATCTAAGTAGGAGTAGAAGATTGGCTTGAGGTGAAATGGAGCTACAGGTTGGAAACGGAGCAAGGGTTACTACTTTAGCCGTAGGGACTTATGATCTACTTTACCTAGTCGAATAGTTTTAGAATTAGACAACTGCTACTTTGTGCCTACTATTAGTAGAAATTTGATTCCTGTTTCTTGTTTGGACAAGAAAGGTTTTTCATTTATAATAAAGGATGAATGTTATTCTATTTATTTGAATGAAATCTTTTATGGTAGTGCTTAACCTAGCAATGTGTTGTATGCTTTAGAACTCGAAGATGCAATCTATAATGTGAATGCCAAGAACGTCAGATTGAATGATTTGAACCTAACTTATCTCTGGCACTGTCGTCTGGGCCATATAAATGATACCCGCATATCCAAGCTCCATAAGGATGGACTCTCAGACTCATTTGATTTTTAATCATATAAGAAATGTGAGCCATGTTTATTGGGCAAAATGACCAAAGCCCCATTCATAGGGCAAAGTGAAAAGGCTAATGACTTACTAGGACTCATACATAGTGATGTATGTGGCCCTATGCCTACACATGCTAAAGGAGGCTTTCAATACATCATTACCTTTACTAATGAATTCAGTAGATATGGCTATGTGTATCCCATGAGACACAAGTCAGAATCCTTTGGAAAGTTCAAAGAATTCAAGAATGAAGTAGATAATCAACTTAGGAAGAGTATAAAAGTACTTCATTTAGATTGAGGTGGAGAATACTTGGATCAAGAATTCCCTGACTATCTAAGGGAGAGTGCTATAGTATCACAACTCACTCCACCTGGTACACCTCAATGGAATGGTGTATCTAAAAAAAGAAATTGAGCTCTGTTAGACGTGGTTCAATCTATGATGAGTCAAGTTGACCTTCCAAATTCCTTTTAGGGACATGCTCTAGAGACAGCCGGTTTTACACTAAATCATGTTTCATCTAAATCGGTTCAAAAGACACCATATGAGATATGGAGTCAGAGGTGTCCCAGATTGTCTTTTATGAAGATTTGGGTCTGTGATGCTTATGTGAAACATCAATCCTTTGACAAGCTAGGGCCCAAATATTATAAATGCATCTTTGTTGGGTATCCTAAAGAAACAAAGGGTTACTATTTCTACAATCCTTCTGAGCAAAAAGTGTTTATTGCTCGAACTAGTGTCTTTCCAGGGAAAGAGTTTATCTCTAAAGGAACCAGTAGGAGGAAAGTAGAACTTGAAGAAATTCAAGAATAACAAGGGGACATCGAACCTGAATTGGAACCTGAGTAGACACCACAAGATGTTGTGGTTCAAGAGTCTGTTCCTATATGACAGAGCCCATGTAGGTCTGGTAGGATTCGGTATGAGCCTAAGAGATATGGATTTCTCATGACTCACGCTGGTGATGTGATGCTTATGGATCAGGATGAGCCCACAACTTACCAACAAGCTATGTCGGGGCCCGACTCTGAGAAGTGGCTAGTGGCCATGAAGTCCAAGATGGAATCCATGTATGAAAACCAAGTATAGACTTTGGTTAATCCACCTGAAGGGGTAAAACCTATAGGGTGCAAATGGCTTTCCAAGAATAAAACCGTTATGGATGGTAACGTGATTACCTTTAAAGGATGATTGGTTGCAAAAGGTTTCAAGCAAATTCATGGTATTGACTAACATGAAACGTTTTCACCAGTTGTCATGCTTAAAGCCATCAAAATCTTATTGGCTATTGATGCACACTATGATTATAAGATATGGCAAATGGATGTCAAACTAAGTTCCTAAATGTAAAGCTACTTGAGGATGTGTACATGACACAGCTTTAGGGTTTTATCAATCTTGAGAATGCCAATAAAGTGCACAAATTGAAAAGGTCCATTTATGGACTAAAGCAAGCTTCTCGAAGTTGGAATCTTCATTTTGATGAAGCAATCAAAAAGTTTTGTTTTAACAAAAGTGAAGATAAACCTTGTGTCTATAAGAAGGTTAGTGGGAGTGCTATTGTCTTCTTGGTGTTGTATGTAGATGACATACTACTCATCGAGACTGATGTTCCCGAGCTATAGCCTGTGAAGACTTGGTTGGGGAAATGTTTCTCTATAAAGGACTTGGGTGAGGCAGTCTATGTGTTAGGCATTAGGATCTATAGAGATAGATCTAAAAAATTGCTCACCCTAAGTCAAAGTACATGCATCGACAAGGTGCTAAAGAGGTTTAGCATGCACGATTCCATGAAAGGATTCTTGCCCATGTCACATGGTATAACCCTTTCTAGATCTCAGTGTCTGAGTACACCTGAGGAGAAAGAGTGCCTGAGTAAGATTCCATATGCCTTAGTAATTGGATCTATCATGTATGCCATGATATGTACTCATTCCGATGTCCATATGCCTTGAGCATGGCGAGCAAATACCAATCAAACCCTGGTGAGAGTCACTAGACAACTATTAAGAACATCCTTAAGTACTTATAAAGGACTAAGGATGCATTCTTGGTCTTTGGGAGTGAAGATGAACTCGTTGCAAGGGGTTACACCAATGCTAGCTTCCAATCCAATAAGGATGATTTTAGGTCACAATCTGGTTATGCGTTTTGTATTGGTGGTGGTGCTGTGAGCTGGAAAAGTTCAAAGCAAGAAATAGTTGCTGACTCTACAACAAAATTTGAGTACATTGCCACCTCTAATGCTATGAAGGTGGCAGTTTGGATCAAGATGTTCGTCACAGAACTTCGAGTGGTTCCAAGCATTATCGACCCAATAAAGCTTATTGTGACAACAATGGAGCAATTGCACAGGCTAAGGAATCTTGATCTCACCAGTGATCTAAACATATACTCCGAGGCTATCATCTTATCAGATAGATCATTGAGAGGGGTGATGTGAGGATATGCAGGACTTCAACAAACAGCAACATTGCTAATCCGCTGACAAAGCCCCTTGCGCAGCAAAAGCATGATAGCCATACTAGGTCCATCAGTATTAAATACATGGATATTGGCTTTAGTGTAAGTGGGAGATTGTTAGTGTTGTGCCCAAAAGCCAATCATGAGAAGATTATATCTTGCACATTGTTTTGCACATTAAGCCATGATATTTTATTAAGCCATTAATCCAGTAATAATGTTTGTTGCTTTGTTACTGTGTAATGTAATAAACGTAATTATAACCTTAGAATAATGATATTCTTAAATATTCTTGGTCTAGTATTATTGTGGAGTGGGTTACAATAATACATAATGACTAGCATATGTGGAGACTAATGTGAGATATGTAGCCTACATATGGGTTCAATTTGGAGAACTTGTGTATTGGACCGAGCCACCATGAGAACACTACATGGATCGTTATATGAGTGTCATAAGTGATTCTCATACTGATCATGGTATATGTAGTCCTTTGACCTAAGGTCATCAAGGTTCCCTACATATGACTCACATACTTTGATACTTCCCTTTGTGTGCTTGTAACTGAGTGAACTTCAAGGAGGTCATTAGGTATGTCACATATCATGCAAACGGTTTTGTATGATCAAGATGGGATTTTTCCTTCCTATGTAACGGGAGTGATATCTTCGGGCCCTTTGATAGAGTGAGACTAAGAAAACGGATGGCCATGCTCGGATGAGTTGATATATGATATCAATGTCATCAGTTTAAGTTAGTCTACTCGGTAGTAAAGAAACCAAAGATTGGGCTATACGAGAGTGACACATTCCATGTCTCGTGCTTAGTCTTAATATCTTAGACAACTGGACAATGGCATATATGGATAATGATCACAAAGGTTTAATCGAATCACCAACAATCTTGTCACTTGGGTAGCAACGATGTGTTGCTAGACACCGCTAATTGCTTATGAGCATAAATGTGATTTTTTATCACTGCCAACATGGTAAGAGCCTATTGCATCACACACATAAAGCCTAGTTGGATTATTTGAGTGCATGGGTTAATTTATTTGGGTTATGGTTTCTTGATAATTTCATGTTAATAATTGGCCCAAAGTTCAGCCATTATTAAGCCCAAAATTAAAGCCTAATTGGATTAGGGCTTTCAAACCCATTACACCTGGAAGTTGAGTCTTACTATAAATATATCATATAGTGAGAAATTTGTAGCTTTGCCCTAGCCTCCTAAAAGTTCCAGCCACACTCTTCTCATGCTATTCCTTGGAGGATGCAAGCTAGCACTGCAAGTACAAGAGAAATGCATCTACCAAGATGTGGTGGAGGCATGGTGATCTCGAGAGGCTAGTGTGGATATCATAGAAAGCTTGAACATGTCAACTATTCAAGTTTTATGATTTGACTCAACAATTGGATGAAAGATCTTAACCGAAATTAGGTATGAACACCCAGTTTATCCCATTTTACTTATATCCTAGAGGGTTTCTGTTATATTCCGCTGTGCTTGTTTAGCTCACGAAACCCTACAAGTGTTTGGCTGAAAGTTGCACCAACCAAAGGCACTATCAGATTTGGCAAAAGAACCAAGTTAGCTCCACGATACATAGGTCCTTATGAGATCTTGGACATAGTTGGCATGGTAGCATACAAGTTAGCTCTACTGCCAAGCATGTCAAGTGTTCATAATGTTTTTCACATTAGTATGCTTAAGAAGTGTCTATTGGACACAAAGCATGCTATTGTAGTGGAAGACATACAATTGGAACCTAACTTGACATATGAAGAGAAACCTATAGCTATCTTAGCCATGGATACCAGAAGGTTAAGAAAAAAGCTCGTTCCCACGGTTAAAGTTCAGTGGTCTACTCTGAAAGAGAAGGAACCTGGGAAATTGACAGAGACTTTATGGAAAGGTATCTTGAAGAATACCCAAAGCTAAAGGCTATTTTGGAGGACCAAAATTTTTAAGGGGGGAGGGGGAGGATTGTTACCACCTCACAAAAATAGGAGTATTATAAGTGTGTCATAATGGCTAAAAACCATTATATTATATAATTCTTACCATAGTGATTGAAAAGTGGGGACGTAAAAGGCATGATCAATTCCTCCCTAAAAGTGTTCCAACTTAGTAAGTTAGTCCCCAAGAAAAGCCTTAAGGATTTCTTGTTTGTCAAGCAACCTATGAACTTTTTTGTAAGATTTTGGAAATTTGGGTACTCAATTGCAAAACTTTCACAAAAGCATTTTGGAGAGTTATGAGAAGGATATGAATGGTATGCAAGTGTTATTGGAGGACCAAACTACTTATAGAAGACAAGTATGGATAAAGAAAAACACAAAAAGGCTTTAAGGACTTAAGTGTCCTATTGTCTGCCTTTGGTTGTCCATGCTCATGACTTAAGGCAAATGGAAGTTTCGTGGCATTATCCCACATGAGGAGGGGCTGCTATAGCATGGGATAAGGAACTCAAATGTTTACCAAGAGATTAAGTTAAAGAAACCATGGTCTTGTAGCAAGAAAACTGACATAAAGCTTGGTTAAGATTGTTAAGTGTGTTTAGTGCACTTAAAACCATATAAGTGCGCATTCTTGTCCTTATCTCCCAAATTTCAACCTCCACCAGAAAAAAGGAAGCCAGTCTTCTCCTCCACACTTCCTCCATAGCCACCATACCTTCAAACTCAAAACTACTTGTAATTGAAGTCAAGGAAGCACAATTGGAAGCTATTTTGTGCTATTGCTTGAGTGCACCTAGGATCAAGAACCAATTTCAGCATACCCATCAAGGTAAGGTTCTCTTGCTCTCATGGGTTGTTTTCTATATTTTCAAGGAACCATGGAGCTAGTGCTAAGCTTGTAAGAGAGCCATGAGCTTGATGAACCAAGCTTAGTGAAGGGAGTGCACTTATTGAAGGTTTTGTGACCTAATGTGAAGTGTACAGTGATGGTAGCAAAAATTGGGGTTTCTAGGGCCCAAATTTAGTACCAAATAGTATTAAAATCCTCCTAAGACCAAGAATTAGCTTGAGGAGGGCTACCATACTAATTTGGTTATGTTTATGATGTATTTTATGGACTAACCTATGGTATATGTTGCTCCCATATTTCATGTGTTTGTTGGTTGTGAATAGCTACTGCATTTGGTTGCTATATCTTGTATATATGCATTGTGGTTTTTTTTCTCAGTTTCTTAGATGCAGGTTTTAATTATAGTTACATTGCCTATTGACTACAAGTGCTACCCTTACTAAGTTTCTCAATGAAACTTACTCCCCATAATTCTGTCATTTCAGGTCTGGCTCAAAGATCAACTTCAAAATAACCCTTGTAGTTTGATTTTTGCAATGAATTTTTAGGTACTTCAACTTCCACATGTCTAGTTGTGATCTAGATATTTTTGGTGATTTTAGGAGCACATTTGGTATTTTTACTGACGGTACTTATTGTGTTCTGCAGCAGCTGTCCAGCACCCGGTTCTGGAGTCAATTGTGTCTCAGGCACTCCCTTAACCTAGGGTGCATATTTAGCTGAGTTAAGACCATTTTTTAGTTCATGTATGCATTTACATGTATTGTATGTGAAATGAGACAAGTATGTGAACATTTGACAAATGTTTTAGCTATGTAAGTGATGTGGTGTAGAGCTACCTAAGTGTGAATGATGAGCTGCTTACTTGTAAATCCTTTTTAGCCACATATGGTTGTTAAATGCAAGGGAATGTACTTCCTATGTGTAATGGACATATATGGGTTAGCCTTGGAGGGCTTTCCCCTTGTGAATGAAGTGTTTGCACACTTATGAAATTTTGTATGGGCAAAATGGTCATAAAGTGACTAGAATTTTGACTCTGCACTTAAAGTTCTATATCTCCCTGTGTAGAAGGAATCTTAGTATGAAATTTTGATCACACCTCGATAACATCTATAAGTTGATCTAGGAATTTGAATTCCTGAATTTAAAGCCTATAGCCAAAGATATGACATTACAAATTTGGCTAAGTTGTTGTTCATTTGGTCAGAATTTTGTAACCAACTTAAAAAATCCATAAATTGGTCCATTGGTGGGCTATTGATGTAAAAAAATTTCATTGGTTTTCTCTAAGTCTCTACTTGATAGAATGATACATTTTTTAGCGGAAGTTACAGGTGTAGTGGCTGGTCATTAGAACTTAACAAGAGTGCCTAATGTACGGTAGCCAAGATTAAGACTTATGCTAGCATTTTCCTTCTTTGATACCATGGTGTGCATGAAATGTGAATATGTGTGTGATGTTTGGACCAATATGCATCTGTTTACATAGTGGCCAAGAGGGCCACTTGGGTATGGACACTAAGGGTAGTGTTCTGATGGCCTAAAGAACATTACCAATCCTGGGAGTCTAAATGCATAATTTTGGCACCATAATTGGACTACCCTAGAGTGGATAATAGACTAATAGTACTAGACATGAAACAAAATGATAAGAAACAAAATAGAATAAATAGATTAAAACCGAGAACACAAGGTAACACTAGTTGACTTTTTTTTTTTGTTTTTGGTTATTTTGATTGGAAACAAGGCTGGAAAAAGAACATATACCTGAAACAATAATAGAAAGGATTAAAATAGAGAATTGAACCATAAATTACTGAAAAAATTGAAATAAAAATGAAGAGAAACATGAACACAAAGATATCTTCTACGAATGGAACTTGTGGCTCTAATACCAACTGATGCGAACCCCTTTGCTATAATGACCAAGAAATGTGCCCAAGATGTTTTGAAAGCTCTACAAGACATAAAAAAGACTAAATTTAATCCCCCAGGCCTAATCAACTCATGATTAGAAACAAGAAGTATAAGAAAACCAAGAACAGAAGCAACTTGCGCACCAAGGTAGTCCTCAAAGAAAAAAAGACGATTTCTCTTCAAAGTAGCAATATTATTTCATATAAAGGCTATTTTTAAAACTATAATATTTACCTATTTATAGGCCAAAACTAGGGTAAATTACTCAGCAAAATTCTCAGCCCAAGTCACATAGGAAACCGAGGAATAAAGGACTTATGAAAAGCTAGTTAAACTAGGACTCCTGTGCAGCGTATGCCACTTATCCTATATAACCTAAATCAATTCCATAGCCTAAATAAAATCCTTAATAATGTAAATACTCAAGAAAATAAGTAAACTAATGCGAAAATACAAGTTTGGCCCTAAAAAGCCCAAAATGTCTTCTTGGGTGCACTTATGGGCCCTTTAGGGTTTTTGCTTGTATCTTCGGCTCCAAGCTTGAATATTTGAGTTCCATTGGTGTAAATCTTCCTCTTAGATGTTGGAAAGAGGTCTTGAAAGGTTAGAGCTCAAAGATCCAACTTGTGGAAGAAAAATGGCCTTGAAACCCTTCAAGGAGGATTCTTCAGTTGCTGCAACAACATACTCAAATTTTACTGGCAAGCTCCACAAAATTTTCTCAATAATCTCTATCTTCAAATAGTGTCACCCAAGATCTTTATTTGATTTATTATTTCTATTACACTTGAAGAAAAATCTTGAATGCTCTCTGCATCCTTTATTAAAAGGCTGTCAAAGTCCCTCCATAAATTTTGCAATTTTATGGAGATAGCTTTTTATTGGCCACTAAATTCCTTCTTTAGTATTTCCCAAGCATTTTTTGATCTGTTGGCACCCATGATACGTGGGAAAATTGCTTTACTCAATCCTTGTTGGATATTGAGTAATGCTTGGGCATCCCATTGCTCATTTTGCTTGAATTACCATTTATGTACATCAATCCAACTAGTACATGCTTGTGAACTAGATTTTTCTTTGAAGCCCAATTCTACCAGCTCTCTTAAATCTTGGGAGATGAATAATGTCTTCATTTGGATACTCCAAAATTCATAGTTCTCACCATTGAATATGGGAATGAGGGATTGTGAATAATTAAACATGGCTTCATCGCTTATGGCCATTGCTTCAACCTAGGCTCTAATATCAAATTTGTTAGGTGCAAGGAAAAAAATTTAGAGATTTTGGGTAGAAGGGTAAAAAGGAATTGACGAGAAAGAAGTGAAGAAAAAAGGAGAAAAAAAAACTATTATTTCATGGAGACAATTTTCATTACAATACGCAATGACTTGCATGCCTATTTATAAGCCACCTTGCCACCATTTGCCATGAAAAGTTCTAATTTTATTTTACTACACAGCCACTTTTTTTTGACATCCTAGAGCTAATATGTGGCTGTCAATTGTTGTTTCTAACTCATATACAACATGTTTCCTTGCACAATAAGTAAGAATGAATGGCTATTCATTTGTCTTGAATAAACTTAGCACCGCCACTTGCTTTAAAAGTTGACTTTGTTGACTCATTGTCCTTGATCTTCTAATGCAATTAGTTGTAAAAGTTCAAAATCATAACATGTTAATTAATCACATTTTCTTGGCTATAAAGTAATTTTTTTCTACAAATTATGCTTCTCAACACCTCCTAACTTCTTGCCCCACAGTGATGCTGCACATCTTAACCATGGACTACACAAAGACCTTTACAGATTATTCTTTGGAGCTTGCACACTTGGGTGAAAATCTTTTATCTCTAGACTTGGTAGTAGAGCTTTGTTAGTGGAAAACAGGACCCTACCCTAAAGGATTAGTCTATAGTATATGTTATCAAATGTTTTTCAAAATGAGTCCATAGGTGAACCGACATACTTTCCCCTGTTGTTTATAGAATAAATACTCCACAAGTTTATTGAATAAATACTCCTATAATTGCAAGTGGCAAGAATTGAGCACAATATAGAATTATTTTCCTTGTTTTTGTTTTCATTTTCCTTACACGGAAGAGCTACCAAGTGTTCCATTGACAAGCCCCTCGAAGGGAAGCTTTCTCAAAGCTGAAATACATTGCAGGATGGCCCTAGCAATTTTATTGCTTTACTTGCCTATAAGGTTCTCCCATCCTTTCTTCCCTCAGGCACATTCCATGTCCGGACCTTAGACTGTAAAAATCTAAATAATATTACTACTAGAAGTATTTTTAATCACAGTACATATGAAGAAAAAAGCTAGACAGAGAGTTGATGGCATTCCTAGAATAATAGCATATCTTGCAGGATGAGCACAAAAGCCAGCACCAGGGCACAAGGCTTCAACTCTTTTCTTTGCATCGTTAATGATGTACAATGCATGTGGAGACACATTTAGAGGCATGTCCTTCTCTACGTTATTTCTTCCTTTTGATTCTAATGACACAAAAACATCACAGCTTTTCAAGGAAAATAAGAAAGTCATCAAACATGTAAGTGAAATAATTGCAACAATACAACACTTAAAGAATGATGCATCTATAGTCATCGAGATGCATCCGTAGCAGGGCTGCAGGAATTGACTTGTCTTATGTTGTGCCACTCTGGACAACTGTAGAAACTAGAAAATCAAGATTAGGGCATGTCTTCTCGTAGTACTTGGGTTTTAGTCCATTTGCGAATGAAAAAATAGAGAGGAGGAGAAGTAAGCAAAATGTTAGAACTGTCTTGATGAAAACCATGTTATGCTATTTAGAGAAACTCTTGACAACAACTACTTGCTCAAACTTTTTGTTGTTGTGAAGCATTTTAAAGATACTGAAGGGTATATTTCAGTAAAGAATTGATATAGAGAAAAATATTATGATGAGTTTGTTAAGAAAGGAAGTCCATATCAATGATAAGTTTTGTTGCTTAAGCATACTCACCACATTATGCTTGGAAAGCTTCTATTCGAAAGCTCCACTAGAACCTCTAAAGAAAATAACTTGACTAGACATGGCCTTAAATTTGAAGTTGAACATAAAGGAAATGGAATCTTCTTTTAATAGATTCTAGATGGATTGGAGTTGTTCCAATGAGTTGGTTTTGAGGTTATTGATTTGTAGAGTTGTCAAAACCAATGCAAGTTAGTATAGGTGGAATGGGTGTATATCCTGGATAAGAGATCTTGGCTTGTTTCACGCAAAGTTGCCAAAATTCTGATTTGAATCTTATAATTTTATGATTTTACAATAGGTAAAACTATTTGATCAAATTTTACAATTATAATTGTGATTTTTATCTAATTCTACATCTATGATTGACATAAAACAAAAAATGGTTCCATATGAAATCCCAATTTTGACAACTTTACTTTCATGACCTTATGCATCAAAAAGATTCACTTGAGATTGGTCCACCTCATGCACCAAACAATAAATCAAAAAATCTCTTAGTTCAATTTAAAATTTTTTTCTGTTACTCAAAAGCATGTACTATTTATATGCTTTTTTGGGACATAAATGACTACTGAATCAATTTGTAGAGCCATTACAGGTGAATTGGCGGAGGCTAGATTTCAACTCTAGACCTCCATTCCTGTCCTTTAACCACTTTGCTAGTTGATTGGTACCACTTTCCTTTAGATGAGAAACCTATAGCTTAGTCATTAAATTCATTCATTACATGTAGTTATACTATTCCCAATTATGTGCATAAAAAAAATAAAAAAAATTAATGGTAGTAATATCCATATAAATAAGTAGCTTGAAATACACCGTTTAACTATTTATAGGAAATCTGCTCAAACTGTTCAAAATTTACGGTAGTAATCAAGTTCCTACTTTATTTTGTTGGTTGAAATAGGTATGTTGATCTTATTTTTTTTTAGGCTAAAATCCATTTACGGTCCTATTACTTTAACGTTTGCCCTAAAGAGCGGCAAATCTCATCTACGCATAATATGTTTCGTACTCAATGATTACACTTCACATCAACTCAGTTACAAGGAACAAAAAATAGTATGAAAATATGTAACTCTTGTAGGGAGCCTTGATAACCTCAGGTTAAATGACTGCATATACTATAATCACTATGAGAACCACTCATGACATTCACATAACAATTCATGAGCATTCTCATTGGTCTAGTGCACAAGTTCTCCAACCTGTACTCATATTTTGACTACCTATCTCATATTAGTCATCATATATGCTAGTCTTTGTGTATTATTGTCACTCATTCCACAATAATACTCAACCAATGACACTTAAGAATACTATTATTCTAATGTTATAAAAAAAATTTATAATAATGTCTCAATAAAATGTTGTGACTCAAGTGCAAAATGCAATCATCTGATGATTGACTTTTAGGCATAATACTAACAAACTCCCACATGCACTAAATCCATTCAACCATGTACACAATACAAATGGTTCTAGATTGATCATCATGCTTTTACTGTGTAAGTGGTTTCATCAGCATATCAACAATGTTGTAATCCGTAAAACACCCTATCCATCCTTACACCACCTCTTTCAATGATCTCATAATGAGATGATAGTGCCAGATTATGTGTTAGGATTGCTAGTGAAATCTAGGGTGTTTAACCTCTATGATTGCTCCATTGTTGTCACAATAGAGCTCTATCAAGTCAACAACTCAATGAACCACTCCAAGTTTTGTGATATACTTCTTAGTTCAGACTGCCTCATTCATAGCATTAGAAGCAGCAATAAACTAGGCTTTTATTGTAGAATCGACTATTATCTCTTACATTCAACCCTGCCAACTCATAGTACCACCACCAAGGTAAAACACATAACATGATTACAATTTGAAGCCATCCTTATTAAAATGGAAGCTAACAGCAGTGTAACACTTTCCAACGAGCTCATCCTCACATCTATACACCCTTATTCCTTCTCAAGTACATAATAATATTTTTTACAATAGTCCAGTACTTTCACTTAGATCAAATTGATGCCTACTCATCATGCTCAAAGCATAAGAGACATCAAGATGAGTACATATCATCTCATATATGATTAATCTAATTGCTGAGGCATATGCAATCTTACTCATGTGTTTTCTTTCATTTTGTGTGCTAGGATACTAAGATTTTGATAGAGTTATACCATGTGAAATGGACAAGAATCTTTTCTTCAATTCTTGCATGCTAAACTTCTTTAGTGCCTTCTTGAAGTATATACTCTAACTTGCCAAGTAATTTTCCTAATCCGTATTTATAGATCTCGATGCCTAACACATAGGCTATTTCACCTAACTTATTCATTTTCATATAGTAGTATAGGGATGTCATTCCCAATGAGTAATATGTCATCTACATACAACACTAAGGAGACAATAGTGCTCCCTATAACCTTATAGACACAATGTTTGTCTTTATTTTTTATGAAACCAAACTCTTTGATTACTTCATCAAAACAAATATTTCAACTCTAAGAAGCTTGCTTCAATCCAATAAAGAACCTTTGCAAATTGCATTGCTTACCAACGTTCTCTAGAGTGAAAAAATCATCAGGTCCTGCTATGATTCTTATAGCCCTCCGAGTGGAAAAATCGAAGAGTGAGCTAAGTTTATTTGGTAATTAAATTATTTTATTTACATAATCCTTGATAAGATTACACTTGCAAGCTTGGTTTAAGTCAAGTCAATGAGTCAAATAGTCCTTCCAGTTCATAGGATTAAAACCTTAAGATAAATTGACCATAAGAGCAACTAGGGGCAATTTCACAATTTATTAATTCAAATGTCAAAATTTGACCTAGAGAGATGGAATTTATCTTATAGAGGTGAAATGAACATCTCGAGGAAGTTTGAACTCACTTTGACCAAAGATTGGCTTTTTTTTGCTAAAGAAGCAAGGAAGGGCAAAATGGTAATTTTTAGGTCAAATATGGTAAAAATTAGTCTAGCGAGTTGAGAAATGGTATTTAAAACCATTTGGTAAAATTTAGTAAAGTTTGGAGTTAAATTGACCGAGTTTGAAACTTTTCTTGCAATAAAAGCTAAAAAGGGCATTTTGGTAATTTTGATTGGTCAAACTCGAGTCAAACCTAGTAAACCAGAATCAAACCTGGTCAAGGGTAGGAAAATACATGGTTGGAAGTGGAGGAAAGAAAATCTAAGATTTAAAGTTCATTTGGAGACATACTTAAGAAGTTTATGGAAGTGATATCCTTTTAACCAAGGGTTATGACACCTAAAAGGCTCTTCCACCCAAAATACCTTTTGGAAAATTTAGGGGATGAAGCAAGGCTTGATTGGATCATATTTTTCAGGCTAGGAAACCTAGAGGCTGCCCCATACCTCATAGATATGTGTCCTAAAGCACTAAAGACCAGGTAAAGCCCTTAACCATCACCACTTTAGTTCTCCCTTAACCATCACCACTTTAGTTCTCCCCATCCTTCCTTCACCCATTTTCACCCCACAGACATCCCAACCTCTGGAAAATCACTCTCTTCTCTACTTCATTCCATCCTCTCATCTAAAATACTTCCAAATCTTTCATCCTTCACAAAAAATCCAAGGAAAATCAAGAGTAGGAGAGCATTGAATGGTAGGCCAAATGTAAGACAAGCATGTTGCCAGGGAAAGCTTAGGAGCCTTGATTTAGCTTCATGGGAGCATGATTCTTGGTTGTTTATTGAGCTAAGAAACTTTATTTTCTAGAGCTTGTTCTCCTTTTCTTTAAACAATAACTTTTTGCTCATAAAAACCCTTGGTTGTTGAGGTTAAGCTTACGGAAAGGAAGGAGAATAGCAGAGCTTTGAGAAGAAGTTTTGGTTTTAGATTTTCTACCAAGGTGAGAAGGTCATTTTAGTTTGTTTATGTGCAGAAAAAATGTTTCCCCTAGCCTAAAAAGAAAATTTTATTGTTCAAGTGGTTTTTTTACAATGTAGTTAATGGACTCCAATGAGACTAGAAAAGGTCTTGTGGTGCTTGAAACTCAAGCTTGCAAGCTGATGATCTAGACAAGGGTAAGGTTTTCTATGCCTTCTCTCTTTGAGAAGCTCTAGCCATGTTTTACCTTGGGGAAAGCTAGAGCAAATGGTAGGGCAAAACAGGCACGGGGTGACCAATAGAGCCAAAGAGGACTCAAGTGGCATTAAGACCAGGCCTAGCTCTTAGTTTGGGCAATAGGCATTGTCCTTGGTGCTTGGGCTATTAAATGGTGTGTGGATCAAGCCTTGGATGCTTACTAGACATGTGTGGTTTGGCAAGCACAAGAGAGGTGAACCTCGGTTTGGGTGTGTATGTTTGTGACTGAGTTTAAGAGTTCAATGTGTACGTGTGTGTGTGTGTGTGTGACATGGGCTCCTAGGTGCATGAATATTTTTGGGTGCCTAGGAGCATGGTGAGTTTAGTGTGTTGAGGGGCACACGGGTATGCCCAGGGGTGCACGCAACCATGTATGCCTGAGGGGCACCTGAGGGTGCGCCCAAGGGTGCACATGTGCATGCACTTGTGGGCTCTTTGCCAACTCACCTAGGGGCCCGCATGGGCACATTTTGGAGGCCTTGGATTGTGCTTTGGGCATCACCCATGTGGGGTGCCTAACACAAAGCCCTAAGGCCCAAATGACACTTAGGCCTAGTAAATGACCTAGGTCATAATTAAGTGTTGTGTTTCGGGAGCCAAACAGCGCAGCAGAACTTAACCGAAACCCTCCAGGATCCAAGTGAAACGGGGTAAACCGGGTGTTCGAAAATTTTTCATACCTAATTTTCTGTTGAGATCTCTCACTCAACTGTAGAGTCGAATCACTAAACCTGAACGGTTGACGTGTTCAGGCTCTCTATCGTATCCACACGAGCCTCTCAGGATCACCACGCTTCCACCACGTCCCGGCAGATACGTTTCTCTTGTGCTCGCAGTGCTAGCTTGCGTCCTCCAAGGAATTGTAAGAGAAGAGTGCGGTTGTCCTTTTGGGAGGCTAGAGCAAGGAGACCTGCGAATTTCTCACTAGAAGTTGTATTTATATTGAGACTCAACTTCCAGGCCTAATGGGTTTCAAAGCCCTAATCCAATTAGGCTTTAATTTCTGGCTTAGTAATGGCTTAACTAATAGGCCCATTATTAATATGAAATTAAAGTGAAACCGTAACCCAAATAATTAGCCCATGCACTCTAATGATCCAAATAACTCTATGTGTGCGACCCAATAGGCTTTTACCATGTTGGCAATGATCATAAATCACATTTATGATCATAAGCAATGAGCGGTGTCTAGCAACACATCATTGCTACCCAAGTGACAAGATTGTCGGTGATTCGACTAAACCTTTATGATCATCACTGATATATGCCATTGTCCCTTTGTCCAAGATATCAAGACTAAGCACGAGACATGGAATGTGTCACTCTCGTATAGCCCAATCTTTGGTTTCTTGATTACCGAGTAGACCAACTTAAACTGATGACATTGATATCGTATATCAACTCATCCGAGCATGGCCATGCATTTTTCTAAGTCTTACTCTATCAAGGGGCCCGAAGATATCACTCCCGTTACATAGGAGGGACAAATCCCATCTTGATCATACAAATCCCTCCGCATGATATGTGACATACCCAATGACCTCCTTCAAGTTCACTCAGTTACGAGCAACAAAGGAAAGTATCAAAGTATGTGACTCACATGTAGGGAACCTTGATGATCTTAGGTCGAAGGACTACATATACCATGATCACTATGAGAATCACTTATGACACTCATATAACGATCCATGTAGTGTTCTCATGGTGGGTCGGTCCAGTACACAAGTTCTCCAACTTGTACCCATATGTAGACTACATATCTCATATTAGTCTCCACATATGCTAGTCGTTATGTATTATTGCAACCCGCTCCACAATAATACTAGACCAGGGACTTTTAAGAATATCATTATTCTAGGGTTACAATTATGTTTGTTAAGTTACGCAGAAACAAAACAACAAACATAATTGATGGATTAATGCCTTAATAAAATATCATGACTCAATGTGCAAAAATACAATCATCTCATGATTGGCTTTTGGGCACAACACTAACAATCTCCCACTTGCACTAAAGCCAATCATCCATGTATCTAATACCGATGGACCTAGAATGGCTATCATGCTTTTGCTGCGTAAGGGGCTTTGTCAGCGGATCAGCAATGTTGCTATCTATCGAAGTCCTGCATATCCTTACATCACCCCTCTCGATGATCTCCCTGATGAGATGATAGCGTCGGAGTATGTGTTTGGATCGCTGGTGAGATCGAGGTTCCTTAGCCTGTGTGGTTGCTCCATTGTTGTCACAATAGAGTTCTATCGGGTCAGCAATGCTTGGAGCCACTCCAAGTTCAGTGATGAACTTCTTGATCCAAACTTCCTCCTCTGCAACATCAAAGGCGGCAATGTGCTCAGATTCTGTTATAGAGTCAGTTACTGTCTCTTGCTTTGAACTCTTCCAGTTCATAGCACCACCACCAATACAAAACACATAACCAGATTGCGATCTAAAATCATCCTTATCGGATTGGAAGCTTGCATCGATGTAACCCCTTACAACGAGCTCATCTTCACCTCTAAAGACAAAGAATGCATCCTTAGTCCTTCGGAAGTGACTTAACGATGTTCTTAACATGTGTTGGGGTTTCGGGAGCCACAAACAGCGCAGCGGAATTTAACCGAAACCCTTCTAGGAGATCCAAGTGAAACGGGCTAAACCTGGTGTTTGAAAAATTTTCATGCCTAATTTTCGGTTGAGATCTCTCACTCAACTGTAGAGTCGAATCACAAAACCTAAACAGTTGACGTGTTCAAGCTCTCTATGGTATTCACACGAGCCTCTTGGGATCACCAAGCTTCCACCACGTCCCGGGCAGACGCGTTTCTCTTGCGCTCGTAGTGCTAGCTTGCGTCCTCCAAGGAATTGCAAGAGAAGAGTGTGGCTGTCCTTATGGGAGGCTAGGGCAAGAAGACCTGCGAATTTCTCACTAGAAGTTGTATTTATAGTGAGACTCAACTTCCAGGCCTAGTGGGTTTCAAAGCCCTAATCCAATTAGGATTTAATTTCGGGCTTAATAATGGCTCAACTTTTTGGCCCATTATTAATATGAAATTAAAGTGAAACCATAACCCAAATAATTAGCCCATGCACTCTAATGATCCAAATAGCTCTATGTGTGCGACCCAATAGGCTCTCGCCACGTTGACAATGATCATAAATCACATTTATGATCATAAGCAATGAGCGGTGTCTAGCAACACATCATTGCTACACAAGTGACAAGATTGTCGGTGATTCGACTAAACCTTTATGATCATCACCGATATATGTCATTCTCCCTTTGTCCAAGATATCAAGACTAAGCACGAGACATGGAATGTGTCACTCTCGTATAGCCAATTCTTTGGTTTCTCGATTACTGAGTAGACCAACTTAAATTGATGACATTGATATCGTATATCAACTAATCCGAGCATGTCCATGCATTTTTCTAAGTCATACTCTATCAAGGGGCTTGAAGATATCACTCCCGTTACATAGGAGGGACAAATCTCATCTTGATCATACAAATCCCTCCGCATGATATGTGACATACCCAATGACCTCCTTCAAGTTCACTCAGTTGCGAGCAACAAAGGAAAGTATCAAAGTATGTGACTCACATGTAGGGAACCTTGATGATCTTAGGTCAAAGGACTACATATACCATGATCAATATGAGAATCACTTATGACACTCATATAACAATCCATGTAGTGTTCTCATGGTGGGTTGGTCCAGTACACAAGTTCTCCAACTTGTACCCATATGTAGACTACATATCTCAGATTAGTGTCCACATATGCTAGTCGTTATGTAGTATTGCAACCCGCTCCACAATAATACTAGACCAGGGACGTTTGAGAATATCATTAGTCTAGGGTTACAATTATGTTTGTTAAGTTACGTAGAAACAAAACAACAAACAGAGATGATAGCATCGGAGTATGTGTTTCGATCGCTAGTGAGATCGAGGTTCCTTAGCCTATGCGATTACTCCATTGTTGTCACAATAGAGCTCTATCGGGTCGGCAATGCTTGGAACATACCCAGATTGTGATCTAAAGCCAATCATCCATGTCTCAGATACCGAAGGACTTAGCATCGGTGTAATGCACTTACAACGTAAGGGGCTATCATGACTCAATGTGCAAAAATACAATCATCTCGATGATTGGCTTTTCCTGGCATCAACACTAACAATGATCTCCCACTTGCACTAAAAGTGTCGGATCCATGTATCTGGATACCTGGTGAGACCTAGAATGGCTATCATGTGCTTTTGCTGCGTAAGGGGCTGTCACAATAGAGCTCTATTGAGTTGGCAATGCTTGGAACCACTCCAAGTTCAGTGATGAACTTCTTGATCCAAATTGCCTCATTTGCAGTATCAGAGGTGGCAATGTACTCAGATTCTATTACAGAGTCAGCTACTGTCTCTTGATTTGAACTCTTCTTGATCACAGCACTGCCTCCAATACGCAACACATAACTAGATTGCGATCTAATTTCATCTTCATTGGATTGGAAGCTTGCATCGGTGTAACCCCTTACAACGAGCTCATCTTCACCTCCAAAGACCAAGAATGCATCCTTAGTCCTTCGTAAGTACTTAAGGATGTTTTTAACAGCTGTCTAGTGACTCTCACCGGGGTTTGATTGGTACCTACTCATCATGCTCAAAGCATATGAGACATCGGGACGAGTACATATCATGGCATACATGATAGATCTAATTGCTGAGGCATATGGAATCTTACTCATGTGCTCTCTCTCCTCAGTTGTACTCGGACACTGAGATCTAGAAAGAGTGATACCATGTGACATGGGCAAGAATCTTTTCTTGGAATCTTGCATGCTAAACCTCTTTAGCACCTTGTCAATATATGTACTTTTACTTAGGCCAAGAAGCTTTCTAGATCTATCTCTATAGATCCTGATGCCTAACACATAGGCTGCTTCACCCAAGTCTTTCATAGAGAAACATTTCCCTAGCCAAGTCTTCACAGACTATAGCTCAGGAATGTCATTCCCGATGAGTAGTATGTCATCTACATACAACACCAAGAAGACAATAGCACTCCCACTAACCTTCTTGTAGACACAAGGTTCATCTTCATTTTTGATAAAACCAAACTCTTTGATTGCTTCATCAAAACGAAGATTCCAACTTTGAGGAGCTTGCTTTAGTCCATAAATGGACCTTTGCAACTTGCACACTTTATTGGCATTCTCAGGAGTGACAAAACCCTCAGGTTGTGTCATGTACACATCCTCAAGTAGCTTTCCATTTAGGAATGCAGTTTTGACATCCATTTTCCATATCTCATAATCATAGTGTGCAGCAATAGTAAACAAAATTTGGATGGATTTAAGCATAGCAACTGGTGAAAAAGTTTCATCATAGTCAATACCATGAATTTGCTTGAAACCTTTTGCAACCAATCGTCCCTTAAAGGTAATCACATTACCATCCATGTCAGTTTTCTTCTTGAGAACCCATTTGCACCCTATGGGTTTTACCCCTTCAGGTGGGTCAACCAAAGTCCATACTTGGTTTTCATACATGGATTCCATCTCGGATTTCATGGCCACTAGCCACTTCTCAGAGTCAGGCCCCGACATAGCTTGTTGGTAGGTTGCGGGCTCATCCGGATCCATGAGCATCACATCACTGGTGTTAGTCACGAGAAATCCATTTTTCTTGGGCTCATGCCGAATCCTACTAGACCTACGCGGGCTCTGTGCTACAGGAATAGACTCTTGAACCACAACATCTTGCGGTGTCTGTTCAGGTTCCATTTCAGGTTCGATGTCTCCTTGTTGTTCTTGAATTTCTTCAAGTTCTACTTTCCTCCCACTAGTTCTTTTCGAGATAAACTCTTTCTCTAAGAAGACACCAGTTTGAGCAACAAACACTTTTTGCTGAGAAGAATTGTAGAAATAGTAACCCTTTGTTTGTTTGGGATACCCAACAAAAAGGAATTTTTGAGATTTGGGCCCTAGTTTGTCAGAGGATTGACATTTCACATAAGCGTCACAGCCCCAAATCTTCATAAAAGACAAATTGGGATGCCTCCCACTCCATATCTCATATGGTGTCTTTTGAACCGATTTAGATGGAACTCGATTTAGTTTAGTGTAAAAGCGGCTGTCTCTAGAGCATGTCCCCAAAAGGAGTTTGGAAGGTCAGCTTGACTCATCATAGAGCGAACCATGTCTAACAGAGTTCGATTTCTCCTTTCAGATACACCATTCCATTGAGGTGTACCTGGTGGAGTGAGTTGTGATACTATACCACACTCCTTCAGATAGTCAAGGAATTCTCGATCCAAGTACTCTCCACCTCGATCTGATCGAAGCACTTTGATACTCTTCTCGAGTTGATTCTCTACTTCATTCTTGAATTCTTTGAACTTTTCAAAGGATTCTGACTTGTGTCTCATGAGATACACATAGCCATATCTGCTGAAGTCATCAGTGAAAGTAATGAAGTATTGGAAACCTCCTCTAGCTTGTGTAGACATAGGGCCACATACATCACTATGTATGAGTCCTAGTAAGTCATTAGCCCTTTCACTTTGCCCTGTGAATGGGGCTTTGGTCATCTTGCCCAACAAACATGACTCACATGTCTCATATGATTCAAAATCAAATGAGTCCAAGAGTCCATCCTTATGGAGCTTGGATATGCGAGTCTCATTTGTATGGCCCAAGCGACAGTGCCAGAGATAGGTCGGGTTTGAATCATTTAATCTGACCTTCTTGGTATTCACATTATAGATTGGATCTTCGAGGTCTAGAACATACAACCCATTGCTAAGTTGAGCACTACCATAAAAGATTTCATTCAAATAAATAGAACAACATTTGTCCTTTATTATAAATGAAAAACCTTTCTTGTCCAAACAAGAAACAGAAATCAAATTTCTACTAATAGTAGGCACAAAAGTAGCAGTTGTCTAATTCTAAAACTAATCCACTAGGTAAAGTGAGAACATAAGTCCCTACGGCTAAGGCAGCAACCCTTGCTCCATTTCCAACACGTAGGTCCACTTCACCTCGGGCCAATCTTCTACTTCTACTTAGATCCTGCACATTTGCACAAATGTGAGATCCACATCCAGTATCCAATACCCAAGATGAGGAAGTAGAAAAGTTAGCTTCTATAACAAAAATACCTGAAGTGGAAGTCTTACTTCCCTTTTCCTTAGCAAGTTCTTCAAGATAGAGCTTGCAATTGCGCTTCCAGTGTCCAGGTTGCTTACAATTACAATGGAAGCACTCCCCTTCCTTTGCCACACCACCCTTTGGTTTCAGTGCAGCTGAAGAAGAACTAGCATTGGACTTTCCATTAGCTTTATCCTTCTTCTTGTTGGCTTTTCCCTTTCCCTTGCCCTTTTGAACCATCAAAATGGGCTTAGCCTTCTTAAGGTTTTGCTCAGCAGTTCTCAACATGTTGAGCAATTCAGGAAGGGACTTGTCAAGGTCATTCATGTTATAGTTCATGACGAACTGACTGTAGCTTTCAGGCAACGATTGCAAGACTACATCAATAGCCAACTCTTTCTGAAGAGCAAATCCCAAATTCTCAAGATTCTCAATGTACCCAATCATCTTGAGCACATGAGGACCCACGGGACTTCCCTCAGACATCTTGCACTGAAACAATGCCTTAGAGGTCTCAAACCTCTCATGCCTAGCTTGCTCTTGGAAAAGCATTTTGAGATGTTCGATCATATCGAACGCCCCCATGTTCTCATGTTGCTTCTGAAGCTCAGATTCCATGGTAATAAGCATGAGGCATGCAACATCCAAAGCATCATCAGAATGCCTCTTGTGAGCATCCCTTTCAGCTCTTAGAGCAGTGGCAGCAGGCTCATTCGGAATGGGCTGCTCTAGGACATAAGCCTTTCTCTCTTGTTTGAGGACTATCCTCAAGTTTCGGTACCATTTGAGAAAGTTGGTCCCATTCAGTTTTTCCTTCTCAAGGATCGATTGCAACAAAAGTGTCGATGTGTTTTGTGCCATGGTTATCTACAACAGTAAATATGCAGTGTAAGAGTCATGTATTTTAATTCATTTAATAAGGACTTTTATTAAACGATACTCCCACTATTTTTCCTCAAAATAATAACCCTCGATATTATTTTAGAACACCTCGACACTAAGGTATTCTAGTGGGCCAAGATCCATATTTGACCACAACCTGAGTCAGCTTTGGCTTTTCTCTCAAGTTACAGCTATTTAGGTAGGCAACTCCTTGCCAATTGCATCCCATGCAACTCTTGGATAGTTGGGTGAACAACACTTGTCCAAGCTCATCTCATGAACTTAAGCCCAACTCTATGCCTCTAAGTCCCTAATCCTATTAGGATGACTTAGTTAAGTCGAACCCAAAGTTAGCAGTTTGGATATCACTATTATCCCATCGCGCCTTACCAAGATGAACATAGGTGCTTTGCTTTGGCAAACCCACCTAATGTTGATCAAAGTCTTGACGAGTGCCAACATTTGGAAGGCATCACATTTAATGACTTAATATTTGTTTGAGGGATTTTTCTTTTGATCTCACTAATTTGTTATCTCCGGTTGTCTTATACATGCATCACATACAAATATGAAACATGCATTCATGCTTACAAGAAATAAACGTGACATGGTCCCAAACTATGTGATATTCCGGTTCATAAATGCCTAAGAAAATAAAAGGGTGGTTCTGCTGACCAGTTAGTTGATGGGGTCAAGGGGAGCTGCCTTTGTGGGGGCAGTGCCCCCAGGGCAAAAAAATTTCTTACAATTGTTTAGCCCGAAATCTTCTATTTCGAGCAAGTAGGCACCCGAGACTCCTCCATTCGAGCCACCAAAAATACCTTACTTTCGGTGCCAGAACAGGCCGAATCCGAAAAAAGCTAGGGTTTTTCCAACTACTGCAAGAATCTTAATCCATATAGGTATCTCATACCATTCAATTTTGGGTTAATCTTGTTAACCAATTAGTGTCATTTCTTCATATATGTCATATGTTCATTACAAGTTCTGGTTTCATGCATTATGAATCAATCTAATTAATCATGGCCCAAAAGCAACTGAACACATAACACCCTAGAATAATGATAGTCTTAAACATCCCTGGTCTAGTATTATTGTGGAGCGGGTTGCAATAATACATAACGACTAGCATATGTGGAGACTAATATGAGATATGTAGTCTACATATGGGTACAAGTTGGAGAACTTGTGTACTGGACCGACCCACCATGAGAACACTACATGGATCGTTATATGAGTGTCATAAGTGATTCTCATAGTGATCATGGTATATGTAGTCCTTCGACCTAAGATCATCAAGGTTCCCTACATGTGAGTCACATACTTTGATACTTTCCTTTGTTGCTCGTAACTGAGTGAACTTGAAGGAGGTCATTGGGTATGTCAGATATCATGCGGAGGGATTTAAATGATCAAGATGGGATTTGTCCCTCCTATGTAACAGGAGTGATATCTTCGGGCCCCTTGATAGAGTGAGGCTTAGAAAATGCATGGCCATGCTCGGATGAGTTGATATATGACATCAATGTCATCAGTTTAAGTTGGTCTACTAGGTAATCAAGAAACCAAAGATTGGGCTATACGAGAGTGACACATTCCATGTCTCATGCTTAGTCTTGATATCTTGGACAAAGGGACAATGGCATAAATTGGTGATGATCATAAAGGTTTAGTCGATTCACCGATAATCTTGTCACTTGGGTAGCAATGATTTGTTGCTAGACACCGCTCATTGCTTATGATCATAAATGTGATTTATGATCATTGCCAACATGGAAAGAGCCTATTGGGTAGCACACATAGAGCTATTTGGATCATTAGAGTGCATGGGCTAATTATTTCAGTTATGGTTTCACTTTAATTTCGTATTAATAAGGGGCCCAAGAGTTGAGCCATTATTAAGCCCGAAATTAAATCCTAATTGGATTAGGGCTTTGAAACCCATTAGGCCTGGAAGTTGAGTCTGACTATAAATACAACTTTTAAGTGAGAAATTCACAGGTCTCCTTGCCCTAGCCTCCAAAAAGGACAGCCACACTTTTCTCTTCAATTCCTTGGAGGACGCAAGCTAGCACTTCAAGCGCAAGAGAAACGCATCTACCGGGACGTAGTGGAAGCGTGGTGATCCCGAGAGGCACGTGTGGATACCGTAGAGAGCCTGAACACATCAACTGTTCAGGTTTTGTGATTCGACTCTACAGTTGAGTGAGAGATCTCAACCGAAAATTAGGTATGCAAATTTATTGAAAAAACAAACACCCGGTTGTAACCCAGTTCACACTTGGAATCCTGGAGGACACATTTGTTTGAGGGATTTTTCGGTTAAATTCTGCTGCGCTGTGTTAGCTCCCGTTGTTTTATCACATGCATCACATGCGATTATAACACTCAATCCCAATTTTATGCTTACAAGAAATCTAAACATGACATGGTTATAGCCCAAACTATGCAATATTCTCAAGCCAATGAGAATATCATAAAAGCCTAAGAAAAGAAAAGGGTCTTCACAAGCTCCTTCTCTTCCTTTCTTGGCTGCCCTTTTGTTGTCATCTCCTTGGACATCCTCCTTGGATGATCCTTAGACATACCACCTTGGAAGATCCCATAATGCACCATTACATCAATAATAGAAACCTCGAGTTACATTCGAGGGGAGTAAGGTGAGAAGAGAATGTACAATGAGAGTGAAAAGAAAAGGCACGACTTGCAGGCCATATTTACAAGTACAACCAATCAAGGGCTATAACCATGCACCATGCTTCAAACACCAATCAGCATATCATTTCAAATCTCATTCAACAAAGATGCATGCCAATTTTCGTGTGTTGATTAACCAGTTTTTATTTATGTGGCGCTTCGCATACGGCGCTCCCGCTGGCCGGTCAACGGACGGTGGTTCCGCTGATCGGTCAGCAGACGAGGTCAACGGGAGCTGTCCTTGCAGGGGGTGTGGGGGGCAGCGCCTCCCGGCGCAAAAAATTCTCTTACAATTGCTTAGCCCGAACTCTTCTATTTCGCGCAAGTAGGCACCCGAGACTCCTCCATTTGAGCCACCAAAAATACCTTACTTTCGGTGCCCGAACAGGTCGAATCCGAACAAAGCTAGGGTTTTTGCAACTATTGCAAGAATCCTAATCCATATCGGTATCTCATACTATTCAATTTCGGGTTAATCTCATTAACCAATTAGTGTCATTTCTTCAGATACGTCATATGTTCATTACGAGTTTCGGTTTCATGCATCATGAATCATTCTAATTAATCATGGCCGAAAAGCAACCGAACACATAACATCATGCGATTCAACATCAATCCCGATTTAGGGTTTCACCAGTAGCTCTGCTACCACTGTTGGGTTTTCAGAGCCAAACAGCGCAGCGGAATTTAACCGAAACCCTCCAGGATCCAAGTGAAACGGGGTAAACCGGGTGTTCAAAAATTTTCATACCTAATTTTCGGTTGAGATCTCTCACTCAACTGTAGAGTTGAATCACAAAACTTGAACAGTTGACGTGTTCAAGCTCTCTATGGTATCCACACGAGCTTCTTGGGATCACCACGCTTCCACCACGTCCCGGTAGATGCATTTCTCTTGCGCTCGCAGTGCTAGCTTGCATCCTCCAAGGAATTGCAAGAGAAGAGTGCGGCTATTCCTTTTGGAAGGTTAGGGCAAGGAGACCTATGAATTTCTCACTAGAAGTTGTATTTATAGTGAGACTCAACTTCCACGCCTAATGGGTTTCAAAGCCCTAATCCAATTAGGCTTTAATTTTGGGGTTAATAATGGCTCAACTATTGGGCCCATTATTAATACGAAATTAAAGTGAAACCATAACCCAAATAATTAGCCCATGCACTCTAATGATCCAAATAGCTCTATGTGTGCGACCCAATAGGCTTCTGCCATGTTGGCAATGATCATAAATCACATTTATGATCATAAGCAATTAGCGGTGTCTAGCAACACATCATTGCTACCCAAGTGACAAGATTGTCGATGATTCGACTAAACCTTTATGATCATCACCGATATATGCCATTGTCCCTTTGTCCAAAATATCAAGACTAAGCACAAGACATGGAATGTGTCACTCTCATATAGCCCAATCTTTGGTTTCTTGATTACCGAGTAGACCAACTTAAACTGATGACATTGATATTGTATATCAACTCATCTGAGCATGGCCACGCATTTTTCTAAGTCTTACTCTATCAAGGGGCCTGAAGATATCACTCCCGTTGCATAGGAGGGACAAATCCCATCTTGATCATGCAAATCCTTCCGCATGATGTGTGACATACCCAATGACCTCCTTCAAGTCCACTTAGTCACGAGCAACAAAGGAAAGTATCAAAGTACGTGACTCACATGTAGGGAACCTTGATGATCTTAGGTCGAAGGACTACATATACCATGATCACTATGAGAATCACTTATGACACTCATATAACGATCCATGTAGTGTTCTCATGGTGGGTCGGTCCAGTACACAAGTTCTCCAACTTGTACCCATATGTAGACTACATATCTCATATTAGTCGTTACATATGCTAGTCGTTATGTATTATTGCAACCCGCTCCACAATAATGCTAGACCAGGGATGTTTAAGAATATCATTATTCTAGGGTTACAATTATGTTTGTTAAGTTACATAGAAATAAAAAAACAAACATAATTGCTGGATTAATGCCTTAGTAAAATATCATGACTCAATGTGCAAAAATTCAATCATCTCATGATTGGCTTTTGGGCACAACACTAACATTAAGCATACACATGGGCCAATCAAATCGAAAGGGCCCTTAAAGGGCCAAGACACATCCATGGGCACTATGACCTACACAAAATATGGTCAAACCTTGCTGCATGCAAAAAGGTGGTTTTTTCGCTGGTGAAAGCTCGCAAGCTCAGGGGCAAATGCAAGGATGCATGCGTAAGGGTAAATATGGAGCAATGAGTGTTTTGTTTCATTTTTTGTTTGCTTGTGTGTGAAGTATGGGGAGCCATGTATTGAAATGGGGCATGATATGATGATCGTTATATAGTACTCCATGCCATAAGAGCTTATGGCATGCTCATATAGTTTATGGGCAAGGGTCATGTATGCATGGCAATGTGTGCATATGGTCCATTATGTATGATGTTGTTATGTATTGTTTGTTTTAGAATGCCTTACTAAGTATTTTATATACATACGCTTATTGTTAATGTGCAAATAACATCGTCCAGGAGACAAATAATCCACAGTGATTCTTTGATACTTGTTTGTTAGCTTCTCATAGGTACATTTTGCATACACTACATGTTCATTTTTCATATGTGGCATGCACTTATGGTCAAAGTCTATCTCCAAACTTATTTGCCTTGTATAGCACGGTAGTTGGGCATAGACTTCTGAGGTTACTCCTCGCTTGGGTTTCTTTGTCCTAGTCAAAGGTGGGCTTATCGACCGTTTGGGTCATGAATATTTTGTAACATAGTGGTAGTAGCTAGTAGGAGGTCTACCAATATTGACTTTAACTTAGCATAACCGTGGCATGTATTATTAATATTTTGGGTTAGGCTCATCAACCCATGACATTACTTACTTAGGTTGGTAGGTGAAACACTTAGATTTTGTGTTGTTGTAGTATTTACTTGCTATGAGTGTAGTTTTCATCCATGGTTTGGCTTGATATATTGCTTGTGCATCCATGAGCATTAAAATGTTTTCTTATGCGGCCGCAAATATTTTATTCATGTTTTTTTTAAATCTTGCCAAACGACTATCTTAGTTTAGTAAACTTAAGTGTTTTATTAAAACTAAGTAAATGTTTTTTCTTAACCCTCAGGAAAATACTAAACACTAGGCAAGTGGCTAGGATTTACATAGTAAATCTTAGCAAAAGATCTTGGAAATGAGGAATGATTCTTGTCTAATTAAGTGTTTGGATTAGGCAACTGAATGATTTACCCTATTTAAAGTGCTAAATGGGCATCTATTAGGACTATTCCTCATATGAAACCTAATAGTGGGCCACAGGACTTGCAATGCATTCTTAGGAAGTGCGTTAGGTCTAGACACCCTATCAGTTTCTTTAGAATCTGGTTAGTGTAATGGGATTAATATGGAGCTAATCTACACTCGGTAGTACTCCATGGGCCTAAGTAAATCACAATCTTGTTAAACCAAAGTAGAGGCAACACAAAGAAATTTCTATGGGAATTTCATTCTAAGTATGAGGTTTCTTATTGTTTATTATCATTGTTGTTTCACACATTCAATTAATAGTTAGTCATTTATTTTGCTGCTTTAGTTTAGTTTAACAGTTTATAATAGTTGGTTAACAAACTCTTTCAATCGTTGGTTGGATAATAGAAAGAAATGAAGTGAGGGAGAAAACCTCAATTTCTTGGAAAAAATGATCTTGGTACTTGCCACTGCTATATTTTAATGGTAGGTGCACTTGTCAAAGAGTTCACATATTCAAGAGCATAAGGGGATTTTACACATCCACATTATTTGTTAGTATAATGGAAAATTTTTGTTGTGAATTACAAACACACTAGTTAAAACATTTAGTTTTTAGTCAATTAACATACTATGCAATCATGCATGAGTAATGCTTTGACTTAAGTGATAAAACAAGCAATAAGCATAAAATAGTGCCTAGGCCTTTGACTATAAGCTAAGTATCAATTCCATCAAAGCATAAAAATTAGATGTGAAATTAACTATAAATAATAGATCATGTGCATGCATCCATACAAAGAAGACTATTCTCACAACCAAAAGCAACCCTAGGGTCAACTACTTAGATATGTACATTAGAGACAACTATTGTACAAAAGTATACACCACATAACAAGTACTGAGATTTGTAACTATCTTACACCTTACATTAATGTCCAAGAGGTCTTTGTTGTGCTCCACTAGCTTATTTTAGTAAAACAACACTATAGTTAGCACAATAACTTAACAAACAAGGAAACCACAAGCTATAATCACATTTATTTAAATAACCAATATAATTACTCATGATCCTAGCCCAACAACCTTCAATGGTTGTTTTGCAGAAACAATATCTACATAACAAATACTAAGGGATCAAAGAATCTATGATTATCAGTGAGGGATCTGTTAACCTACAACAAAAATGTAGAGAACACACACATATATATGTAATATGTAGTCTACTACAAGCCCAAATAGTGTGAGGCTAAACTTATGTGCAAAATCTTTCAGTCCCTTTGGACTTGTCCACTACCTAGCCATCCCACGAGTGTCACCCCATGGCTAATAAGTTTTGGCCTCTAACTCGATTCTAGCAAGTCTTGGCATACTAATCTAAGGAGTTTGGTGACCATTTAACTCTCTATTGATTCTTGTACAAGTGAACATGGTGGATGCAATAGGCTTGAGTTCCAAAGAAGTCACTAGGTTTAATAATCTCCCATGTAGTACCTTAAGCTATAAGGCTTGCCAAGGTCACTTCTATACTAAGGTCCACATCAAAACCTTAACAAGAGTGCACTACATCTCAGTTGCTCCTCAAGTAAACTTTCCTAGGCCATAAATACACTACACTAGTACTCAAGGCACATTCTTATCCACCACTGCTCAGTTCACCCTTGTATAATAGCAATTGTCATGCATTGACTCATATTCACTAGGTTCCATGAAACCCAACTAGAAGCACTAGGGTTCCCACATTAGGATCTCGAGCATGAAGGTTTAGTAAGGGTTCCAATAGTCCTAAACCTTGCAACTGACTAATGGTGTGCCACTATGGCCAACTAAACTAGGTTCCTCTACGGCTGCTCTCCCAACCCATAAAGCCTCATGGAAACTCCTTGTTCATGTACAAGTTTTCAAGTGCCAATGCAACGACTAGGCATCCCTAGCCCTTAGGCGCCCTAGGTTCCCCTATAGGTCTCCTAGGAGGCCTCATTCACAAAGCTAAAATGCCCTTGGCTCTACCTATGGCACTGGGTCACTATTGGTGGCACTACAGTACCAAATGATTTTGCCTCAGGTATTACCTGTAGCATCTAGGTTTAGCTTAATATTACATTTGTTAACACCTCACAAAAATGAGAGAATTACAAAGTGTGGCATAATGATAAAAAACCATTATATTGTATAACTCTCATAACAGTGATTAAAGTGTGAGGGGTAAATTGCATGATCAACACCCCCTTAAAAGTGTTCTAAGTTGGTAACTTGGCTCCCAAGAAAAGTCTTAAGGATTGCCTGTTTGTCAAGCAAACTATGGACTTTTTTGTAAGGTTTTGGAAATTTGGGTACTAAATTGCAAAAATCTCAAGAAAGAGCTTATGAGAGTCATGGGAAGGATATGAACGGTATGAAAGTGCTATTGGAGGACCAAATTGTTTATGCAAGATAATTTTGGACAAAGAAAACACAAAAGGCATTAAGGACCTAAGTGTATTAGTGTAAGCCTTTAGATGTCCAAGCTTTTGACTTAAGTCAAATGGTGAAACCGTGGGGTTATCCCACACAAGGACGGGCAGCTATGGTGTGATAAGGATATAAAAAATTTGGTGCATGAGTTTGAGACTAAGAAATCATGGTTTTGTAGCAAGGAAAATGACATAAAGCATGGTTAAGGCTATTAAGGGTGTTTAGTGCACTAAAGCCCACTTAAGTAGTCATTTCCTTCTTTTCTACTCACATATTCAAACATACCAGCCACCACCCAACTCCACACTTACTCCATACCACCATACCTCCAAGCTTGCAATTAGTTCCAACTAAAATCAAGAAAGAGCAATTAGACGCAAACTAGTGCTATTGCTTGGGTGCACCAAGACTCAAGGTTAAATTTTGGTATGCCGATCAAGGTAAGGAGTTCTCTTGCTCTCACGGAATGTTTACTATATTTTCAAGCATCCATGGAGCTAGGTCTAGGCTTGGAAGAGAGCCATGAGCTTGATGAACCAAGCTTAGTGAAGCGAGTGTACGTAGTGAAGGTTTTGTGACCTAGTGTGAAGTGCACAATGATAGCAGTGAATATGGGGTTTCTAGAGCCCAAAATTAGTAATAATTAGTGTTAAGACTCTCCTAAGACCAAGTACAAGCTTGGGGAGGGCTGCCATAGTGATTTGCTTATGTTTATTGCATTTTTTTTGGACTAACCAATGTTAATTGTTGGTGCCGCATTTTATGTGTTTGTTGTTTGTGTTTGGCAGCTACATTTGGTTGTTTTATGTTGGATATATGCATTTTGTTTCTTGTGTTTTAGTGTATTTGGATGTGGGTGATACCAAGGGTTACAGTACCTTAAAAGTATAAGTGTTCTCTTTACTAAGTTTCACAATGAAAGTTACTCCCCTCAAATCTGCCCATTTCATGTTTAGTAGAAAGATCACATTCAAACTAACCCTTGTGGTTTGAGTTTTGATCTCAAATTTTAGATATTTGAACGTCCATGTATTTATTTGCGATCTATAAAATTTGGTGATTTTAGGAGCACATTTGGTGTTTTTAGGGATGGTGCTTATTGTGTTACGCAACAACTGTCCAGCATCTTGTTTTCTGGAGTGCATTATGTCTCAAGCTCTCATGTAACTTGGGTGCATGTTTTAGCTGAGTTAAGAAAATTATGTTATGCATGGATGAATGTACATGTAAGACATGTAAAGTTGAAACATGTGAACATATTAGGACTGTTTTGCTATATATGAGAATGTGGTGCACAAGCTGTCTAAGTGTGAATGATAGGTTGCGTGTTTGTAAATTCTATTTTTGCCACATAAAGTTGCTAGATGCAAGAGCATGTAATTCCTATGTGTATTGGACATGTATGCTATGTATTGGACATGTATAGGACAGCCTTGGATGGCTTACCCCTTATGAATGAAGTGTTTGCACACTTATGAAATTTTGTATGGCCATAACGGTCTAAAAGTGGACAAAATTTTGACCTTGCACTCAAAGTTCTATATCTCCCTATGTAGAATGAATCTTGGGATGAAATTTTGACCACCCTAGAGGACATCTAGAGGTTTAACTGGGCTTTGGAATTTCTACATTTGGAGCCCTCTAGCCAAAGTTATGACGTTGCAAATTTGGCTAAGTTACTGTATATTTGGTCAGAATTTTGTAACCAACTTAAAAAATCTATAACCTGATAGATAGGTAGGCTATTGATATAAAACCAATTTCCCTCCTTTGGTTTAAGTCTCATATTTATAATGAAGCAAAGAAAATACGGGGTACATGGCTAGATTAATATAGTTTTTTGGAAGAATTTTTGAGTGCATTGGCTGGTTACTTAAACTTAACAAGATTGCCTAATGTGTGGTAACCAAGATTAAGACTTGTGCTAGTGTTTTCATTCCTTCTTGCCATGGTGTTTATAAAATGTTAATATGTGTGTAATGGTTGGACCAATATGCATGCGGTTACATAGTGCATAAGAGGGCCACTTGGGTATGCACACTAAGGGTATTGTTCGATGGCCTGCAGAACAAACCAACCCTGGGAGTTTTAAATGCATAATTTTGGCACCATAACTGGACTACTGGAGTGGGTAATAGATGTTGGTATCAGAGCATGGTTTATACATGAACATATAGTTGCATTTTGCATGCTAGCTACATACATGAACTTAGTTTGGTCAGTTGCTAGTGTCAAGTACCATTGAAATACATATGATCTTTATATGTGCGCTATGATGAATCATGAACAGGAAGTAAACATGGTTGCCACAAAGACAGGGGAACCACCCTTAAGGCCTCCTACTGTACCCAGGCAACAAACGGATAAATAGGAAAGAGACAAATAATGCCTACGGGGGTTACCAAATCCTAAAGTGCCACAAGTTTGGTTAGAGCTTCAGAAGAACCTAGGTCTAATCAATGAAAACTTGGTAAGGCTAGTACAAGCACAACATCAAGGAGTCCAAGTATCACCAGTTGAAGCAGTTCAGAATGCACAGTAGCAACCAGAAGAGGAGGCTAGGAAGACATCTAAACATGTTCCTTTTGGAAAATTGGGAAATAGAAATGATGAGGTTAATGAAGTGGAAGATGAAGATAGGTGAAATCCTAGAGGAAGAAAAGTAAGATCTGAGATTGGTCAGGTGTCGAGGACCAATCCCTCAGTCTATGACCATTCCGCCACCAGGGATAAGATTAAGGAAGTCCTTGAAAGAATATGTAAGAGAAGGCATATAGAGCATCACCATGTTGAGAAGTCTCACAGATCCGGGAGACAGAGAGTTAAGGATCTAGAAGGCCTAGATGAAGTTAGATTATTAGAGAGGTTCCAAGGACTAAGGCCTCCACAGTTTGATGGAAGAGTTGGGCCAGAAAGGGTTAAGAAGTGGTTGATTTTCATAGAGAAGATGTTTAAGAGAATGCTACTCAACTCCACGAAGAGAGTATCAACGGCTTCTTACAATTTGGTAAACAGTGCAGAGATGTGGTCGATGAACACCGAGGATAGGTATGTTGTCCAGAGGGGCAGACGAGGAGACATAGAGATGACATGACCAAAGTTTATTCAGCTTTTCCAGGAGCAGTATATCAGTGAAAGAATGAAAGACCTGAAGCAAGCTAAATTTAATTCTCTAAGACAGGACAACCTAAGTGTTTTAGAGTTTGAGGACAAATTTAATCAGTTGGTGAGGTATGCTTCTTAGTATCATGGACTGGAGGAGTTGAAAGCCAAAAGATATTTTAGAGGCCTAAAATCATATATCAAAAAGGTGGTGAGGCCGTTTGGAGCAGTGACATATTATGAGGCAGTGTAGAAGGCTCTATTAGTAAAGTAAGAGGAGTATGAGAGTAGATACTTTCCCAGTGGACCTGGTGAAAGTAGCCACTCAGGAGGCAAGTAGAAGAAGCCTCCACATGGCAAGGGAATTCCTAAGAGTTCTTATCTAGGTGCTAAAGATAAGGTTAAAGGGAAGTTCCTGGCCTAAGGTGCCCTAAGTGTAAGAAGTTTCATGAAAAGAAACCTTGCTACTTTGACACTCAAGTGTGTCTGAGATGTGGTCCAATGGATCATTGGATCAAGGATTGCCCACATGCTCAAGGAAGAAGGCCAGAAGACCAAGGTCCAGTGAGGCCTACTAGACTAGGATCAAGAGAGAGAGCACCCAGGGAAGGACAGCAGAGACCAGTTACTCCAGTGCCACAGCTACCAGTGCAAAGAGGTAGTAGAGTGTTCCAAGTCGAGAAATTAGAGACACCCCAGCAGGGACGAGCACTAAGAGGTAACATTTACCTAAATGGTATACTATTAGTGTTTTATTTGATACTGGTGCATCAGTGTCTATAATGGCTTGGAAATTGGTTGATGCCATGAATTTGACTATCAAAATCATGGCTAGTATATCCTTAGCGGAAAAAATAGGTAGTCAATGTCTTTTCACTAATGAACTAGCTAAGGATTCTACGCTAGTAGTAGGAAAGACTAAGGTTATGACTAATCTACTAGTGTTGGACATTCCTAAGTATGATATAGCACTAGGTATGAATTGGCTTGCTATGCATGGCATAAGAATTGATTGTGCTAAAAGGGAACTCACATTGCCTGATGGTAAAGTGAATGCATTAGTGAATTCAAAGGAATTAGTGTATGAAATGCATGGCATGGAACTAGAGGTATTAGATGAGATACCTGTGATTTTCAAGCATGATTACTGTTATGCATTGAATGAATTGCACTGTGAAGAGGAAGTCGATAGAATACCTGTAGTGAGAGACTTTCCACAAGTCCTCCCTAAAGACCTGCTTGGTATTCCACCATTAAGGAAGATTGAGTTTGAGATCAAGCTCTAACCAGGAGCTAGTCCAATATCATACATCCTTACAGAATGCCTACCACAGAGATGAATGAGCTCAAGAAACAACATGATGAACTTTTTTCAAAAAGGGTTCATAAGGCCAAGTGTTTCCCTATGGGGAGCTCTAGTTCCCTTTATGAAGAAGAATAATGGATCATTGATACTATGCATTGACTATAGGAAGCTTAATACAGTGACAGTCAAGAACAAGTATCCACTACCTAGGATTAAGGATCTATTTGATCAACTCAAGGGAGCTAAGATCTTCTCTAAGATAGATTTGAGTTCTAGATGCTTTTAGTTGAGAGGAAAGGAAAAGGATATTCCTAAGACAGCATTCAGGACTAGATATGGGCAATATAAGCACACAGTCATGCCATTTGGCTTGACTAATGCCCCAGCTTCTTTCATGGATCTGATGAACAGGGTGTTCATACCACATCTAGATAAATTTATGGTTCTGTTCATTGATGACATCCTAGTGTATTCCAAGGATGAAAATGAACATCAACATCACCTGAAGATTGTCTTGAAGACTTTGTTGGATCATTAGCTTTATGCCAAGCTATCCAAGTACCAATTCTGGATAAGGGAAGTGTCTTTCCTAGGACACATTATACGTGCACAAGGCCTTAAGGCAAACCCTAAAAAGGTCAAGGTAGTGCAAGAATGGGAAAGACCAAAGATTGTAAAGGAAATCAAAAGTTTTCTAGGATTGGATACTACAGAAGATTTGTATTAGGCTTCTCCATGATTACCTTAGCCCTTACGCATCTGACCAAGAAGGGTCAAAGGCTTGAATGGACTGAGAAATGTAAAAAGAGTATCCAGGAGATAGTGAGGCTACATGGAATACCAGACTCCTTTGTATCTGATAGAGATCCAAGATTTACAGCTCATTTTTGGAGTGATTTTCACAAAGCACTATGTACCAAAATCCACTTGAGTATTGCTTATCACCCTCAGACTGATGGGCAAACTGAAAGTGTGACACAGATGCTAGAAGACATGCTTAGGAGTTATGTGTTGGATTTCAAAGGTGAATGGGACAAACACTTGCCAATGCTGGAATTTTCTTATAACAATAGCTTTCAAAACACCATTAGCATGGCGCCTCATGAAGCATTATATGGAAGAAGGTACATGACACCCCACTGTTGGGTGGAAGCCTCAGGTGGGCTAGAGTTGGGTCATGAAATCATTGTGGAAAGTACTGCTAAGATCAAGAAGATTTAAGAAAGATTAAGGGCAGTGAATAGAAGAACCACAGCCTTTGTGAATAGAAGAATGAGAGGCTTGGAGTTTGTGGTTGGTGACAATGTTTGGCTGAAAGTTGCACTAACCAATGGCACTGTCAGATTTTGCAAAAGAACCAAGTTAGCAGCAAGATATACAGGCCCATATAAGATCTTGGATAGAGTTGGCAAGGTAGCATACAGGTTAGCTTTACCATCGAGCATGTCAAGTGTTCATAATGCTTTTCACGTTAGTACGCTTAAAAAAAGTCTATTGGACACACAGAATGCTATTGCAGTGGAAGAAATACAGTTGGAACCTAACTTGACATATGAAGAAAAACTTATGGCTATCTTGACCAAGGATACCAGAAGGTTAAGGAACAAGCTCATTCCCATGGTTCAAGTTCAGTGGTCACACCACTCAGAAAGGGAAGCTGTTAGTGTTGTGCCCAAAAGCTAATCATGAGATGATTGTATTTTTTGCACATTGAGTCATGATATTTTATTAAGGCATTAATCCAGCAATTATGTTTGTTGTTTTGTTCCTGCGTAACTTAACAAACATAATTGTAACCCTAGAATAATGATATTCTTAAAAGTCCCTGGTCTAGTATTATTGTGGAGCGGGTTCCAATAACACGTAACGACTAGCATATGTGGAGACTAATATGAGATATGTAGTCTACATATGGGTACAAGTTGGAGAACTTATGTACTGGACCAACCCACCATGAGAACACTACATGGATCGTTATATGAGTGTCATAAGTGATTCTCATAGTGATCAGGGTATATGTAGTCCTTCGACCTAAGATCATCAAGGTTCCCTACATGTGAGTCACATACTTTGATACTTTCCTTTGTTGCTCGTAACTGAGTGAACTTGAAGGAGGTCATTGGGTATGTCACATATCATGCGGAGGGATTTGTATGATCAAGATGGGATTTGTCCCTCCTATGTAACGGGAGTGATATCTTCGGGCCCCTTGATAGAGTGAGACTTAGAAAAATGCATGGCCATGCTCGGATGAGTTGATATACGATATCAATGTCATCAGTTTAAGTTAGTCTACTCGGTAATCAAGAAACCAAAGATTGGGCTATACGAGAGTGACACATTCCATGTCTCGTGCTTAGTCTTGATATCTTGGACAAAGGGACAATGGCATATATCGGTTATGATCATAAAGGTATAGTCGAATCATCGACAATCTTGTCACTTGGGTAGCAATGATGTGTTGCTAGACACCGCTCATTGCTTATGATCATAAATGTGATTTATGATCATTGCCAACGTGATAAGAGCCTATTGGGTTGCACACATAGAGCTATTTGGATCGTTAGAGTGCATGGGCTAATTATTTGGGTTATGGTTTCACTTTAATTTCGTATTAATAATGGGCCCAAGACTTGAGCCATTATTAAGCCCGAAATTAAATCCTAATTGGATTAGGGCTTTGAAACCCATTAGGCCTAGAAGTTGAGTCTCACTATAAATACAACTTTTAAGTAAGAAATTCAAAGGTCTCCTTGCCCTAGCCTCCAAAAAGGACAGCCACACTCTTCTGTTGCAATTCCTTGGAGGACGCAAGCTAGCACTGCGAGTGCAAGAGAAACGCATCTGCCGGGACGTGGTGGAAGCGTGGTGATCCCGAGAGGCTCGTGTGGATACCATAGAGAGCTTGAACACGTCAACTGTTCAGGTTTTGTGATTCGACTCTACAGTTGAGTGAGAGATCTCAACCGAAAATTAGGGATGAAAATTTTCGAACACCCGGTTTACCACGTTTCACTTGGATCCTAGAGGGTTTCGGTTAAATTCTATTGCGCTGTTTGGCTCCCGAAACCCAACAGAAGCAACCTGGGAAACTAAGAAAAACCTTATAGAAAGGTATCGTATAGATTACCTGAAGCTAAAGGCAATTTTGGAAGACTAAAACTTTTAATGCGGAGGGAAGATTGTTACCACCTCACAAAAATAGGAGAATTATAAAGTGTGGCATAACGGTAAACAATCATTACATTGTGTAATTCTCATCATAGTGATTGAAGTGCAAGGGGTAAAGGGCATGATCAACACCTCCTTAAAAGTGTTCTAAGTTGGTAACTTGGCTCCCATGAAAAGCCTTAAGGATTGCTTGTTTGTCAGGCAACCTATGGACTTTTTTTATAAGGTTTTGAAATTCGGGTACTTAATTGCAAAACTCTAAAGAAAGACCTTTCGAGAGTTATGGGAAGGATATAAATGGTATGAAAGTGATATTAGAAGACCAAATTTCTTGCGCAAGACAAGTTTGGACAAAGAAAACACAAAAGGCATCAAGGACCTAAGTGTCCTAGTGTAAGCCTTTGGATCTCCAAGCTTTTGACTTAAGTCAAATGGTGAAATTGGGGGCTATCCCATGCAAGGAGGGGTAGCTATGGCTTCATAAGGATGTAAAAAATGTGGGCCATGAGTTTAAGACAAAGAAACCATGGTTTCGTCACAAGGAAAATGACATAACGCATGGTTAAGGCTATGAAAGGTGTTTAGTGCACTAAGCCCATTTAAGTAGTCATTTCCTTCTTTTCTTCTCTTATATTCGAACATACCAGCCACTATCCACCTCCACACTTCTTTCATAGCCAGCATACCACCAAGTTTGCAATTAGTTGCAACTGAAATCAAGAAAGAGCAATTAGAAGCATACTAGTGCTATTAGTTGGGTGCACTGAGAATCAAGCTTAAAATTTGGCATACCCACCAAGGTAAGGAGTTCTCTTGCGGTCATAGAATGTTTACTTTATTTTCAAGCATCCATGGAGCTATGGCTAGGCTTGGAAGAGAGCCATGAGTTTGATGAGCCAAGCTTAGTGAGGGGAGTGCACTTAGTGAAGGTTTTGTGACCTAGTGTGAAGTGCACAATGATGGCAACAAATTTGGGGTTTCTAGAGCCCAAAGTTAGTACTAAATCATGTTAGAACTCTCATAAGACCAAGCTTAAGCTTGATGAGGGTTGCCATAGTGATTTGCTTATGTTTATTACATGTTTTATGCAGTAACCAATGTTAATTGTTGTTGTTGCATGTCATGTGTTTGTTGTTTGTCTTTGACTGCTGCATTTGGTTGTCTTATGCTGGATATATGCATTTTTTTTTTTGTGTTTTAGTGTCTTTGGATGTAGGTGATACCAAGGGTTACACTACCTTAAGTGTATAAGTGTTCTTTTTACTAAGTTTCACAATGAAACTTACTCCCATCAAATCTGCCCATTTCAGGTTCAATAGAAAGATCACATTCAAACCAAGCATTTTGGTTTTGAGTTTTGATCTCAAATTTCAGGTATTTGAACTTCCATGTATGTAGTTGTGATCTGGAAATTTTGGTGATTTTAGGAGCATATATGATATTTTTAGTGATGGTGCTTATTGTGTTATGCAACAGCTATCCAGCTTCTTATTTTCTAGAGTGCATTTGTGTCTCAAGCTCTCTTGTAACTTGGGTGCATGTTTTAGCTAAGTGAAGGCCATTGTGTAGTGCATGGATGAATGTACATGTAAGACGTGTAAAGTTGAAACAAGTATGTGAACATTTGAGGACTGTTTTGCTATGTATGTGAATGTGGTGCACAAGCTGTCTAAGTGTCAATGATAGGCTGCATGTTTGTAAATTCTGTTTTGGCCACATAAAGTTACTAGATGCAAGAGCATGTAATTCCTATGTGTATTGAACATGTATGGGATAGTCTTGGAGGGCTTACCCCTTGTGAATGAAGCATTTGCACACTTATGAAATTTTGTATGTGCATAATGGTCCAAAAGTGGACAAAATTTTGACCTTGCACTCAAAGTTCTATGTCTTCCAGTGTAGAATGAATCTTGGTATGAAATTTTGGCCACCCTAGAGCACATCTAGAGGTTTGACTGGGCTTTGAAATTTCTACATTTGGAGCCCTGTAGCCAGAGTTATGACATTCCAAAGTTGGCTGAGATACTATACATTTGGTTAGAATTTTGTAACCAACTTCAAAATTCTATAACTTGGTCCATAGGTGGCCTGTTGATGTAAAACCAAAATCCCTGGTTTAGTTGAAGTCTTTACTTGATAATGAAGCAAAGAAAATAGGGGGTGCGTGGCTAGATTAGTATAATTTTTTGGAGGAAGTTTTGGGTGAAATGGATGGTTACTTAAGCTTAACAAGATTAGCTAATGTATGGTAGCCAAGATTAAGACTTGTGCTAGTGTTTTCCTTCCTTGCTACCTTGGTGTGCATAAGATGTGAATATGTGTGTAATCGTTGGACTAATATGCATGCATTTACATAGTGCTCAAGAGGGCCACTTGGGTATACACACTAAGGGTATTGTTCTAATGGCCTACATAATATACCAACCCTTGGAGTTTTAAATACACAATTTTGGCACCATAATTGGACTACCCTGGAGTGGGTAACAACATTGGTGCCTCTATACCAGGCTAGGTGCCATAGCACCGGTGACACACGTCCTACACCTTGTGCTATGCCCCTTAGGTACTTTGGGGGCTTCTAATGCCTACCAATGGCCTTAGGGAGGCCTCATCTTGCATGAATCCTGTAAAACATCTCTAGGAATAATTCACCATTGTTACCAAGCTTAAAATGCACATAAACATCACACCAAGCAAGGCAAACATGTTAATCAATCATGAACATCTCCACCCATAACAAAAACTATTCAACAAATTACTTGAATTTACTAATCAAGCAAGCCATGAATAGCATCAAAAAAGTAAAATAATAAATCCTTTACTCAATTACAAGTAACATGCAAGGATCAACCATCTCTGTACCAAGAACATGGCTCCACCAGGTTTCTTATATGTTCCAAGACAAAATAAGCCATATGGTTCCAAATCAACACAAACCAAGCAAAACCCATGCATCCAAAAGCCAAACAAATAGGAATTCATTAAGAAATACAAATTAGCTCACATACAACACAAACCCAAACAGGAAAAATGGGGCATTGAACTCCCACAACAAAAAACAAGCTTGAAACAAGCCACTCAAAGACTAAACATCCATAGAACTTTCAAATTCCATCAAGAATGCTACAACCCTCCTAGTAGAATGCTTGGTGACAAAGGTAAGTTTATGAATCTCTAGCTTAAATGCCTTAATTATAGGTGAATTAGAAAAATCAAGTAAGTTATTCAAGTGTTAGGTCATTTTGACTAAGTTTATCTGGGGCAAAACGGTAATTTTTTAATACAAAGGTCTAGATGAGCCCCGAAGTAAAAATGATGTTTTCAAAACTGAGACCCAAGTTGGCAAAATTTGCTTAAGCATTTACTACCCAAGTTACTATTAGGAAGAGGGTAAATATGCAAAAGTTAAAAAGTTTGTGGAGGGGACATTTGTTCTTTAAAATTTCTAGAGGGAGATGGTTTTTGGCACTGTTCATTCTACTCTTCCTCCTCATTTTCATGTCCACTTTCTCCCTCTCCATATGCTATTAAAATATTCACAAAATCCTGGTTTCTTGGTGAAATTAGAGAGCTTTCTTGATGCCCAAGTGGAAGGGACTGTGCTCCACACTTATTTTCATCATTTTTAAGCACATGGAGGCGTTTTCTAGCTTGTGCAAACTTGTGTGTGCGACTTTGTTTCCTAGATATCTCAGGTTTCTTGAGGTTTTTTAAGATTGGGATTTGTTGGGTTTCAATCAATTTGGCACCATATGCCTTGTATTTGCTTTGGAAACTATGAAAACCCTTAATGGAACCTTGAGCTTGGAATTATTGGCCTGTCAGGGTTGCTGGTTGCTAATTCATGTGCAATTGAGGTGAGGTATTTATGATTCATGCTTATTTGATGCTATTTATTGTTGGCTTGTGGTAGAATCCATGTGATTTCATGAATAGTATTGGCTAGTGAAGGTGAAAGTCATGGTGGACTAAGTGTGGGTTTAAGCTTTGCATGATGTAATGGTGCATCAAAGATGTGTTTTCGATAGTGCATTATGGCCTTGCATCATGTGTTGTAGCTATGAGGAGTGGGAAGCCATCCTATGTTATTTGTTGCTTGGAAGGCCTCCTAAGGCGCTAAGAGCATAAGTTGGAGCTGTAGGGCATGAGGGTTGGTGACACGTCGCCAGTGGGGGTGACACAGCCCTAAGTTGTTGTGATTTCACCCGAGAGTTATGTACTGTGGGGGCATGTCACCAAGGTTGACGATGCTTTACCATAGGTAAAAACAACAACTTGTCTAACTTTTGCCAAGGGATTCCAAGGGAAGGGTAGAGTTTTTCCGCAGGTATTCTAAGGCTTCCTAAGCCCCTTTGGTACGTAGGAATTTTCTTGTAAGTTTCATGGCTACATAAATCACTCATAAGAAAGCTAGATTCAATGGCCTTGATGAACCACCAATAATTAGGTTAAAGGCTTAGTACCATCAAGAACCTAGTCAAGTCTTTTGGTTCACAGGCCCAATCTGAGAACTTTAGTGCACCTAGGAGGGTTGCATGGAACCTAGAAACTAGAAGTCCAACAATCACAATTGCTACTCCATTAGGGTGAACCAAGTAATGTTGGATGCATATATATTCCTTGAGTGAAGGTTTAGTGCACTTGTCGCCTAAGCATGGCTACTTCAGGCACAAGTGATAACCTAGTGCACTCTTAGTAAGGTTTAGGGGTGGAACTTAGCACACAAGTGACCTAGGCAAGCTTAAAATCTTGAGGCACCATGTGGAGGCTTACCACTCTTAGTGAGTTCCTTAGGACTTAACTAAGTTGTATATGCCATGTTTAGTTGTACAACAATCAAGGGAAGGTGAAAGGGTGACCTAAGCTTTCTACATTGATAACCTAAGGCTTACTAAAAGCGGTTAGAGCCTAGAATTTACTAGACTCAGTGTAACACCCATGGGAGGACTAGGTGGAGGACAAGTCCCAAGTGACTGAAACATTATGCACATAGGTTTAGTCTCATGCTTTTTGAGATTGCAATACATTGCATATATATATCTATGTGTGTCCTTAAGATTTTTCTTTCAGGTTGAGGGATGCCTTACTAAGAATCATCGATTCTCATTCCTTTAGTCTTTGCTATGAAGATATGTTTCCGTAGGACTAGCAACCATTGACCATTGTTGGGCTACGCTCATGTGCAAGTAATATGTTTGTTTGAATCTTTATGATTCTAGTTTTTGGTTTGCTTCTTGGTTACGTTATGGTGGTAACTACAGTTATTTATTTGGCTAACAAAGGCTAGTGAAACATATGGGAGGGCTTTAGCATGCCCCTAGGAGTTGATATAAGGGGGAAGTTAGTTACGAATCTTAGTAGTTGTAGTTTTAGTATATAGTTTCATACACTAGTTGTCTCTGAGGCACATTGTTGAGTAGATAGACTCTAAAGTTACTCTTGGGTGTGAGTATAGCCTTTTTTGTATAGATGCTTGTACACGATTCATTTTGTGTAGTTAAATTCACATCTATTTCATATGTTTTGACAATCTTGATGGTTGGTTTATAACAAAATGCCATGACAATGTTTAACGTTTTATTGCTTTTTTACTCATTCAGGTCAAAGCATTTACTCATGCATGATTGCATAGTAGGTTAATTAACTAGAAGCATGAGGGTTTTAACTAGTGTTACACTTAATCAATTAGCCAATTGCAACTAGCATGTGACATGTTCTTATAGGATTCTAGGGTAGGCGCATGAGGGGCTTTGCCAAAGAAAGCAAGGATTTGAAGATATTTTGGCATGAAATTAAATGGTCAAGGAGGGTCAAAAAAATGAGAAGGAAAGGAGAAAAAAGTGGTGCCAATGAGCCTCTTCTCATACAAGTTAATAAGCAAACCTTTCTCCCTCTAATTTTTTAAATTTTGACAAAAATCCCCTTGCAAAATTATAACCTCACCCACGAATCTCGAACACTTAGCAAAATTTTGGTGTTAAACTTGGGAAAAAGTTTTAAAACACTTTTTTAATACTTATGACTTGGTTCGCACTTTGGGTTGCACAGTTATCATTTGGCCCCTTACCTCATTTGGCACATCAAACCTCTCCAAACTTAGTAAACCTTAAGTAACATACTTTACCTTGCTAATGAAACTTAAAATAATGTATTAAACTAGAAATTTGTCAACTTAGTTCCTTCAACCGAGCTTCCCCTAAGGGGCCATAACATCTAACGTGTTTTGAGAGGCTGTTTTTAAGGCATTTCAAGAATCCTGCTCTTTTAGAGGACACAAATATAATAAAATTGCAGTTGATCTTATATTTTATACAGCATCTAGGCACAAAATTTCCTGATAAATCATCTTGAACAAATAAGAGGATTTGTCAAGACCATGACTTGTGAGTGAAAAAACGCTTAGCTTACTACATAAACTGTTATCTTGTAACTTGTAAGACAATGGAATTCGACATGATTGGAAGCTTTGTTGGTTCCTAAGTTGATGATATGGAAGGGATGTAGTTCGTGCTTTTTGTATGGTATCCACTTGCTAGTTGGACCATTAAAATAATTCTGATCGTGGAGCATTATCTTTCGCCAAGCCAAACAATAAACTTAACCCTATCGGTTAAGATCCACAGCAAATTTGGGTGGCAGTTAGTGATTAAAGTAGTTTAACTCGTGTTTTAAAAGGTTGGTAAAGGCTATGTCTGTTTTTGTTCTAAATAAATTCTTGGTTACATTTGGGCGTTGAACAAGGTTTATATGAGCATCTTCGCCGTAAAACCTGAAACTATGTAAATTAAGCATGCAGTTAAAAGTTCATTTCAACAGACACGATCGATCCCATTAAAATTTTTAATTTTTTAAGTAAATAATATGTAATTTTCAGAACGACTTCACTAACTAAAATTTATCAAATGACTCCAGTAACTTAAGAAAACAAGTAAAACGAAATTAAAAAAATGACCGATTAAAAATATATTTGCCATGAACACATTAATACTCAATTATAATTTTTTTGATTCATGCTTTTATTCTTTTTGGCCTAAATACCCAAAACACCTTTGTACTACAGTGATTCGCTCTTTCAGTTCTCTGAACATTTTGGAAGCTTTAATTAAGCCTTGAACTTTGACGACCAGGACACTCTCTCACTCTACTTAACTTCCGTCCATCTAAAAAGGAAAAAATCACAAAACTGTCACTTAAGTTTTCTAATTTTCATCTTTTGTAGGTAAATGTTTTGTCTTGTCCACTTAGGACACCGTCTTCTATTCAAGCCTCCACCTAATTCAAGACAGTTGCCTCTGTTTTCGGCACCTTCCTACCTTCAAACTTCACCCGCCGCCTTTCTACCCTCCACCCAACCGATATAGCCTCCCTTCTCAATTCCTTCGCCCCTCTTTTATTGTTTTTTTAAATTTATATTATGTTAATTATTGTTAAATTTATAAGGAAAAATTTTGAACTTTATTTTAAAAGCATCCACCGGCAAGCAATCCACCTCCTGGAGCTTCATCCTCAGCCCATTCCCAGCACCGCCCGCTAGCTGGAGCATCTCGTCCTCCAGCCACGTCATATATGCCTTGTTCCCTCTGTCGTCCAACGAAAATGAGCACCATTGGCCTAACCTGTTCGGAAGTTCCTAATGGAGCTAGCCGTGTCTAGTGAGAGCCATCAAGACCAAGGGCAGACTAGAGTTGGAGTGCGTCACCCATGTCACTCCGGCACTTGAATATTGTAATCAAATATTTGGTTGAATGGTGAGGGTCAAAGTTTTAGGTGGAAATGATTAAAATAAAAACCTAGGCAATTGTAGTTAACTGTAATTTTAAGTCTCAAAGTTATTGATTTGTACAACTAGGGGTTCAAAATTTTAAATTTTGCAATCAGATGCAATTTTGTTACATAAACAGATGGGAAACATTATAAACTGATGGGAAACATTCTAGTTACCAAGTCAAGTGGGCAAAATGCACTACCCATGAAAGCTCATGGCTGTTGGCCAAAAAAAAAATCATGAAAGCTAATGGCTCAATTTATACTGACAAAATGTTCAAGGGATTGAACAACTGAGTTGCTATAGTATAGGGTTATTCTAGGTATTTAGGCCTTTAATTTTACTTTATATGAATTGGTGTTTAAAAAAATTATCTAATACAAGAGAGAAAGTTTTCAACAAAATTAAAAGCCCTTTAAACTTTTTAAATTCTTCTTTTCTGTTAAAAAAAATAACTACAAGGTGAACCATTTGTATTTGTAGGCTGAACAATTTTGCAAGATAAGGAAAAGAACGGGAAAAAAAAAAAGAAAGATGGAAACGAAAACATGCGAGTGCATCCAGGTGCGGAAAGTAAAACATGCAAGAGGAGCGGCCAACCAAATAAATTAGGTTAAAATTCAAATCGGAAGTGCCCAAAATTAGTATGGAAAAAACGAAAAAAATTATAGAATTCCGTCTCCAGCCAGGATTGAAAGCTTTCTTCCGCCTTAAGTTTCCAATTCCTTCGGGAAACCCTTCGTCGCCGAACAAATTTAGGATTCCTTCCTCTCCCTGAAATTCCCTCGCTACGAATCCCATCCATCGCCAAACATCAGAGTAACCTTATGTCGATCGGTTTCATGGAAGATTCGGAAACCCTATTCTTGATCGACATGAGGGAACAAAGCGGGGACATGTTGTTTGAGAAGTTGAAGCTGCAGGTCCCGAAGGCGGACTCACAGGTCCTTGACCTTATCAAGGGACTTGCTTTGACTACCGAAGCAGATATTTTCAGAACCGCCATTAACGTGGAGGATTACCAAAGGAGAATGGCTGGAAAGATGGATTCGACGATTTCGAGAAATTTTCCAGAAGGTGTGTAGAAAAATATTGAATCTTTTTGGGAACAGAAAGATCTGGGGATTTGGGGTGTTCAAAGTTCAACTATTGGTGCTTGGTGTTCTGTTCCAGCTCCTATTTCTAACTCTTCGACAAATGCGATAAATTCCCCGATAAAGACGGGATTTCTGGGAATATCTGGGGTTGAAGGTTCGTCTGCGAGAGCCCAGAGTTTTGTTGCTTTTCCTGTTTCCTCGTCAAAAATTTCTAGTTATCCTGAAACATTGCAGGAAGAAACGGAAACTTGGAAATATCAGAGTAATAAAAGAATCCGAGTTCAAAGTCCAAGCGTGGGAGTTCCAATTACAGTTCCTGTGTCTTCAAAAATTGCGGTAAGTCCTCCACGAAAGATCAGGAAAAAGATGGAATCTTTTGGCCTTTCGGCTGGAGTTGAGAGCTCAAGTGTGCGAGCTCAGTGTTCTGTTCGGTTTCCTGTTTCTGGGTCTTCTACAATTGGTGAATTTTCTGGGGAAACGGTACAGAAAAATACAGAATACTCTCGGAATCAGATTGGTCATGAAGCTCAGTGTTCTGCTCCGTTTCCAGTTTCTGGGTCTGTGCGGAATCCGATGCTTAATGTTGCAGCACAGAGTTCCAGGAGGAAGGGGAAGCAAGAGGGAATTGAACAGAACTGGTTAGGACAAGGCACACTGTTTGATATATTTCTGCATTCTACGAAACAGTTTCAGAAACAATCGAGCTCTATGAATAGTGTTTCAGTGCCAGAACAGCCTTCTAAAGCTAGCTTATGTTCGGAGATCGGGAGATGGGGAACCCCAATGGATGAGTTTCAGGTTTTGCCGCAGAAGCAAAACCACCGGCCAAACAGGCTCAGATGCCAGCCTTGCATCAATATTCTAGCATATCACATGTTTCTGGAATGTTATCTAGCCATAATTGGGGTTCTGCAGATGAAGCTTGGGAGGCAAAGCGTGCCTTGGCATCCAAGCAAGAGTACTTGACTGACAAGTCACATGCACCACAGTCACTCGATCCATCAAAACCAGCTCAAGGGCAACCAAATGAGAAGTTTAACTCGTCAGATGTTTGGTCAACACAATGGCGCAAGCAAAAGCCGCCCATTGAACGCCTTCTTGAGGGATTGAAATGTGCATCAGCAAAAGCATTGAGTGCCGCAGTTGACGACATTGCGTCCGCAGTGCGTAATAGAATCGACCGCGGAATTGAGAGTAACAGAAAAAACAACCTGGAATGCTTGTCTCCTGTCACGTCTGAAAATCAAAGCGACAAGAGGCCTAAAACAGAGAGCACTAGTCATGCCCTCTTGGAGGAAATAAGGAATACAAATGGACAACTTATTGACACACAAGTCGAAATCACCCACGAAGAATTCAGCCAAGGAACAATCGTCAAATGCTCCTTCAGAGGTGTTTCTTTTACTGAAAGCTTGAGGAAAATACAAGGGATAGCTCCGTTAGAGCCTTTACTTCTACAGGTTCTCGACAACTATCCAAAATGCTCCCAAGTTTTTCGGACAAATTAGCAGTTGATCCGAGAAGTAACGTTGAAGGCCTTTCTGTGGAAGTCAGATCAAGGTTGAGACTGGCCCTAAGAGAAATTTCACAGCCTTGGTCGGTTGGACAGATTGCAAGAGCTTGGGACTCATGTACTCGTTCAGTTGTTTCAGAATTCGCCCAGCAGTTTGGGGGCGGCAGCTTTAGGACCAAGTGTGGAGCTTGGGAGATCTGTCAGCCATGTCTCTAATAGGATTTAGCTTATTATATTCCTACGCCGTTTAGGTGTAACTCCGACACTAGAATGTATTTTTTTTATAGAAATATACAGCATTCATTTTAGGAGATTGGTGGAGTACATATTTCTACACATTAAACTGTTAGTGTTGTGCCCAAAAGCCAATCATGAGATGATTGTATTTTTGCACATTGAGTCATGATATTTTATTAATGCATTAATCCAGCAATTATGTTTGTTGTTTTGTTTCTGCGTAACTTAACAAACATAATTGTAACCCTAGAATAATGATATTCTTAAAAGTCCCTGGTCTAGTATTATTGTGAAGCGGGTTGCAATAATACATAACGACTAGCATATGTGGAGACTAATATGAGATATGTAGTCTACATATGGGTACAAGTTGGAGAACTTGTGTACTGGACCGACCCACCATGAGAACACTACATGGATCGTTATATGAGTGTCATAAGTGATTCTCATAGTGATCATGGTATATGTAGTCCTTCGACCTAAGATCATCAAGGTTCCCTACATGTGAGTCACATACTTTGATACTTTCCTTTGTTGCTCGTAACTGAGTGAACTTGAAGGAGGTCATTGGGTATGTCACATATCATGCGGAGGGATTTGTATGATCAAGATGGGATTTGTCCCTCCTATGTAACGGGAGTGATATCTTCGGGCCCCTTGATAGAGTGAGACTTAGAAAATGCATGGCCATGCTCGGATGAGTTGATATACGATATCAATGTCATCAGTTTAAGTTGGTCTACTCGGTAATCAAGAAACCAAAGATTGGGCTATACGAGAGTGACACATTCCATGTCTCGTGCTTAGTCTTGATATCTTGGACAAAGGGACAATGGCATATATCGGTGATGATCATAAAGGTTTAGTCGAATCATCGACAATCTTGTCACTTGGGTAGCAATGATGTGTTGCTAGACACCGCTCATTGCTTATGATCATAAATGTGATTTATGATCATTGCCAACGTGGTAAGAGCCTATTGGGTCGCACACATAGAGCTATTTGGATCATTAGAGTGCATGGGCTAATTATTTGGGTTATGGTTTCACTTTAATTTCGTATTAATAATGGGCCCAAGAGTTGAGCCATTATTAAGCCCAAAATTAAAGCCTAATTGGATTAGGGCTTTGAAACCCATTAGGCCTGGAAGTTGAGTCTCACTATAAATACAACTTTTAGTGAGAAATTCGCAGGTCTCCTTGCCCTAGCCTCCCAAAAGGACAGCCGCACTCTTCTCTTGCAATTCCTTGGAGGACGCAAGCTAGCACTGCGAGCGCAAGAGAAACGCATCTGCCGGGACGTGGTGGAAGCGTGGTGATCCCGAGAGGCTCGTGTGGATACCATAGAGAGCTTGAACACGTCAACTGTTCAGGTTTTGTGATTCGACTCTACAGTTGAGTGAGAGATCTCAACCGAAAATTAGGTATGAAAATTTTTGAACACCCGGTTTACCCCGTTTCACTTGGATCCTGGAGGGTTTCGGTTAAATTCCGCTGCGCTGTTTGGCTCCCGAAACCCAACAGTGGTATCAGAGCTACTGGTGAAACCCTAAATCGGGATTGAGTGTTGAATCGCATGATGCTATGTGTTCGGTTGCTTTTCGGCCATGATTAATTAGATTGATTCATGATGCATGAAACTGGAATTCGTAATGAACATATGAGATATATGAAGAAACGACACAAATTGGTTAATGAGATTAACCTCGAAATTGATAGGTATGAGATACCTATATGGATTAGGATTCTTGCAATAGTTGCAGAAACCCTAGCTTGGTTCGGATTCAGCCTGTTCAGGCACTGAAAGTAAGGTATTTTTGGTGGCTCGAATAGAGGAGTCTCGGGTGCCTACTTTCTCAAAATACAAGATTTCGGGCTAAGCAATTGTAAGAAAATTTTTTGCGCAGGGGGGCGCTGCCCCCCACGCCCCCCGCAAGGGCGGCTCCCCTTGACCTCGTCCGCTGACCGGTCAGCGGAACCACCGCCCACTGACAGGCCAGCGGGACCGCCGTATGCGAAGCGCCACATAAATAAAAACTGGTTAATCAACGCACGAAAATTGGCATGCATCTTTGTTGAATGAGATTTGACATGATATGCTGATTGGTGTTTGAAGCATGGTGCATGGTTATAGCCCTTGATTGGTTGTACTTGTAAATACGGCCTGCGAGTCGTGCCTTTTCTTATCACTCTCATTGTACATTCTCTTCTCACCTTACTCCCCTCGAATGTAACTCGAGGTTTCTATTATTGATGTAATGGTGCATTATGGGATCATCCAAGGTGGTATGTCCAAGGATCATCCAAGGAGGTATGTCCAAGGAGGTGACAACAAAAGGGCAGCCAAGAAAGGAAGAGAAGGAGCTTGTGAAGACTCTTTTCTTTTCTTAGGCTTTTATGATATTCTCATTGGCTTGAGAATATCGCATAGTTTGGGCTATAACCATGTCACGTTTACTTTCTTGTAAGCATGAGATGCATGTTTTATATTTGTATGTGATGCATGTATAAAACAACCGGAGATAACAAATTGGTGAGATCAAAAGAAAAATCCCTCAAACAAATATTAAGTCATTAAATGTGATGCCTTCCAAATGTTGGCACTCGTCAAGACTTTGATCAACATTAGGTGGGTTTGCCAAAGCAAAGCACCTATGTTCATCTTGGTAAGGCGCGATGGGATAATAGTGATATCCAAATTGCTAACTTTGGGTCTGACTTAACTAAGTCATCCTAATAGGATTAGGGACTTAGAGGCATAGAGTTGGGCTTAAGTTCATGAGATGAGCTTGGACAAGTGTTGTTCACCCAACTATCCAAGAGTTGCATAAGATGCAATTGGCAAGGAGTTGCCTACCTAAATAGCTGTAACTTGAGAGAAAAGCCAAAGCTGACTCAGGTTGTGGTCAAATATGGATCTTGGCCCACTAGAATACCTTAGCGCCGAGGTGTTCCGAAATAATATCGAGGGTTATTATTTTGAGGAAAATAGTGGGAGTATCGTTTAATAAAAGTCCTTATTAAATGAATTAAAATACATGACTCTTACACTGCATATTTACTGTTGTAGATAACCATGGCACAAAACACATCGACACTTTTGTTGCGATCGATCCTTGAGAAGGAAAAACTGAATGGGACCAACTTTCTCAAATGGTACCGAAACTTGAGGATAGTCCTCAAACAAGAGAGAAAGGCTTATGTCCTAGAGCAGCCCATTCCGAATGAGCCTGCTGCCACTGCTCCAAGAGCTGAAAGGGATGCTCACAAGAGGCATTCTGATGATGCTTTGGATGTTGCATGCCTCATGCTTATTACCATGGAATCTGAGCTTCAGAAGCAACATGAGAACATGGGGGCGTTCGATATGATCGAACATCTCAAAATGCTTTTCCAAGAGCAAGCTAGGCATGAGAGGTTTGAGACCTCTAAGGCATTGTTTCAGTGCAAGATGTCTGAGGGAAGTCCCGTGGGTCCTCATGTGCTCAAGATGATTGGGTACATTGAGAATCTTGAGAATTTGGGATTTGCTCTTCAGAAAGAGTTGGCTATCGATGTAGTCTTGCAATCGTTGCCTGAAAGCTACAGTCAGTTCGTCATGAACTATAACATGAACGACCTTGACAAGTCCCTCCCTGAATTACTCAACATGTTGAGAACTGCTGAGCAAAACCTTAAGAAGGCTAAGCCCATTTTGATGGTTCAAAAGGGCAAGGGAAAGGGAAAAGCCAACAAGAAGAAGGATAAAAGTTAATGGAAAGTCCAATGCTAGTTCTTCTTCAGCTGCACTGAAACCAAAGGGTGGTGTGGCAAAGGAAGGGGAGTGCTTCCATTGTAAGCAACCTGGACACTGGAAGCGCAACTGCAAGCTCTATCTTGAAGAACTTGCTAAGGAAAAGGGAAGTAAGACTTCCACTTCAGGTATTTTTGTTATAGAGGCTAACTTTTCTACTTCCTCATCTTGGGTATTGGATACTGGATGTGGATCTCACATTTGTGCAAATGTGCAGGATCTAAGTAGAAGTAGAAGATTGGCCCGAGGTGAAGTGGACCTACGTGTTGGAAATGGAGCAAGGGTTGCTGCCTTAGCCGTAGGGACTTATGTTCTCACTTTACCTAGTGGATTAGTTTTAGAATTAGACAACTGCTACTTTGTGCCTACTATTAGTAGAAATTTGATTTCTGTTTCTTGTTTGGACAAGAAAGGTTTTTCATTTATAATAAAGGACAAATGTTGTTCTATTTATTTGAATGAAATCTTTTATGGTAGTGCTCAACTTAGCAATGGGTTGTATGTTCTAGACCTCGAAGATCCAATCTATAATGTGAATACCAAGAAGGTCAGATTAAATGATTCAAACCCGACCTATCTCTGGCACTGTCGCTTGGGCCATATAAATGAGACCCGCATATCCAAGCTCCATAAGGATGGACTCTTGGACTCATTTGATTTTGAATCATATGAGACATGTGAGTCATGTTTGTTGGGCAAGATGACCAAAGCCCCATTCATAGGGCAAAGTGAAAGGGCTAATGACTTACTAGGACTCATACATAGTGATGTATGTGGCCCTATGTCTACACAAGCTAGAGGAGGTTTCCAATACTTCATTACTTTCACTGATGACTTCAGCAGATATGGCTATGTGTATCTCATGAGACACAAGTCAGAATCCTTTGAAAAGTTCAAAGAATTCAAGAATGAAGTAGAGAATCAACTCGGGAAAAGTATCAAAGTGCTTCGATCAGATCGAGGTGGAGAGTACTTGGATCGAGAATTCCTTGACTATCTGAAGGAGTGTGGTATAGTATCACAACTCACTCCACCAGGTACACCTCAATGGAATGGTGTATCTGAAAGGAGAAATCGAACTCTGTTAGACATGGTTCGCTCTATGATGAGTCAAGCTGACCTTCCAAACTCCTTTTGGGGACATGCTCTAGAGACAGCCGCTTTTACACTAAACCGAGTTCCATCTAAATCGGTTCAAAAGACACCATATGAGATATGGAGTGGGAGGCATCCCAATTTGTCTTTTATGAAGATTTGGGGCTGTGACGCTTATGTGAAACGTCAATCCTCTGACAAACTAGGGCCCAAATCTCAAAAATGCCTTTTTGTTGGGTATCCCAAAGAAACAAAGGGTTACTATTTCTACAATCCTTCTGAGCAAAAAGTGTTTGTTGCTCGAACTGGTGTCTTTTTAGAGAAAGAGTTTATCTCTAAAGGAACTAGTGGGAGGAAAGTAGAACTTGAAGAAATTCAAGAACAACAAGGAGACATCGAACCTGAAATGGAACCTGAACAGACACCGCAAGATGTTGTTCAAGAGTCTGTTCCTGTAGCACAGAGCCCACGTAGGTCTGGTAGGATTCGGCGTGAGCCCGAGAGATATGGATTTCTCGTGACTCACACTGGTGATGTGATGCTCATGGATCAGGATGAGCCCACAACCTACCAACAAGCTATGTCAGGGCCTGACTCTGAGAAGTGGCTAGTGGCCATGAAATCCGAGATGGAATCCATGTATGAAAACCAAGTATGGACTTTGGTTGACCCACCTGAAGGGGTAAAACCCATAGGGTGCAAATGGGTTTTCAAGAAGAAAACTGACATGGATGGTAATGTGATTACCTTTAAGGGACGATTGGTTGCAAAAGGTTTCAAGCAAATTCATGGTATTGACTATGATGAAACTTTTTCACCAGTTGCTATGCTTAAATCCATCCGAATTTTGTTTGCTATTGCTGCACACTATGATTATGAGATATGGCAAATGGATGTCAAAACTGCATTCCTAAATGGAAAGCTACTTGAGGATGTGTACATGACACAACCTGAGGGTTTTGTCACTCCTGAGAATGCCAATAAAGTGTGCAAGTTGCAAAGGTCCATTTATGGACTGAAGCAAGCTTCTCGAAGTTGGAATCTTCATTTTGATGATGCAATCAAAGAGTTTGGTTTTATCAAAAATGAAGATGAACCTTGTGTCTACAAGAAGGTTAGTGGGAGCGCTATTGTCTTCTTGGTGTTGTATGTAGATGACATACTACTCATCGGGAATGACATTCCTGAGCTACAGTCTGTGAAGACTTGGCTAGGGAAATGTTTCTCTATGAAGGACTTGGGTGAAGCAGCCTATGTGTTAGGCATCAGGATCTATAGAGATAGATCTAGAAAGCTTCTTGGCCTAAGTCAAAGTACATATATTGACAAGGTGCTAAAGAGGTTTAGCATGCAAGATTCCAAGAAAGGATTCTTGCCCATGTCACATGGTATCACTCTTTCTAGATCTCAATGTCCGAGTACAACTGAGGAGAGAGAGCGCATGAGTAAGATTCCATATGCCTCAGCAATTGGATCTATCATGTATGCCATGATATGTACTCGTCCCGATGTCTCATATGCTTTGAGCATGATGAGTAGGTACCAATCGAACCCCGGTGAGAGTCACTGGACAGCTGTTAAGAAAATCCTTAAGTACTTACGAAGGACTAAGGATGCATTCTTGGTCTTTGGAGGTGAAGATGAGCTCGTTGTAAGGGGTTACACCTGATGGCGTGGAGCCTCATCGTTTATAGTCATGGTGACTGGTGGAGAGACTTCTGGGAGGAAGAACGCCTGGAGGATGGATCGCCCAAGGGAGTGTGCCTGAAAGCTCAGAAACAAAGGGTTAGGAGGCCCCCGGAGTGTTTTTCCGGGGGGGAGCCTCCGACGCCCAAGTCAGCGGTTGGCTGAGAAAAAGGCAGAGGTAATAGCACACAGGGGCTGAAGAGTCTTGCCTGGTAATTTTCTCAGAGTGTGGGAGCAAGATCTTTGCCAACCAACCTCCTGCCAAGTATTAATTCCTGGTATTTATAGGAGTGCCTAGCCCGTTCAGATCGTGACACGTGTTCGGTCGGATGTTCCTGAATTTCTGGGCGTAGGAGACAGATAGCTGGTGGCAGGTTGCCTTGAGCCATGTGCTGAGATGGGCCATGATGTGATTCTGATGGCGTCCGTCTGTCAGAGCGCCTTTTGAGGTGGCTTGTGACGTCTGTTAAAGGACGTGTCGGAGGCTTCCTTAAATGCTTCCATAAATGATCCTGCGGTACTCCCGAGGTCCCTGGGTGAGGTCGTCCTTTGGTACGGACAGAGCCTCTTCGGGAAACAAGCCCTCAGTTTGGGGGTTCCCAGTTTCAGGGAGTTCCGCCTTCGGGGATATCATGTTCGGCTCGCTATGTCTGGTGCCGCTTTTCCGAAGGCGATCTGTTCACAACCTTGGGGGGGCAAGTAGTGTCCTCGGGTTTTCCTGGCGTGCCGGGCTCGGAGCTCTTCGGCTATCTCCCGAGGTGCATGATCACACCTTTTCTCGGGTAGCGCCAGCTTCTTCTGGCCATTCTTGTGGCAGGGAGTTCGGCCAGATAGAGGCGATAGCGTTTGGCTATCACATGCCCCCCTTTGGAAAGCCGAAGTGAAGACTTCGGTTTTGCATCTCTTTCCGAGGTTGTTTATGGGAGTCTCTTTGGAAGCTCAACCTGTTCCGAGGATGCGCCTTTTGCCCGAAGATCATGGGCTCTTCGGCCTTGGCCTGTTCTTTGGTGTCTTCGAGGCGGAGCCTGTGCCGAAGATACACCTCTTGCCCGAAGGTCATGGGCTGTTCGGCCATAGCCTGTCTCTTGGCGTCCTCGAGTTGGCCTGCTCTTTGTTTCTGCAGGTCTGTTTGGCCAAGCGTGTCAGTCTGAGCGGCGCGTCCCAGTTTTCCAGGGATGTCAGAAGACGTGTCCCAGTTTTCAAGGGACGTTTGGAGGACGTGTCCCCCATTTTTGCGTAGCGGTTGACACGTGGCGCTTTGCCATTGGAGGAGAGTCGCGTCGGTTACAGAGGGCGCGCCTTTTCAGGTGCAGAGAGCAGTTACGGCGGCGGTTCGCCTCCAAAGGGTACTTATGACGATGTTTCGGTTACCCACCTCTGGCTTATAAATAGCCCATTCCATCATAAGTTCCTTTTGCTTTTTCTTCTGCTCTTTTCTCTGCCCCTTTCTTGCACTTTTCTTGCTTTCTGTGGCAGAGCTTTTTTCCAGCCAACTTTCACGACGGCGTCCTCAGATTTTGGCAAATCTTTCGAGAGTTGTTTTCCATTTTTCCCGAGCGTGATGGCTCAAGGGACTTCGGAAAACCTGCAATCAAAGAAACTCTTTTACCTTCCCTTGGCCGAGCCTGTTCGCTCCAGAGGCTTTTTGGAAAGTCTGAAAAATTTGACTAAGTCTTTTTGCAGGCTTTTGCATTTCCATTTTGTCCCGAACACGTTCGCTCGAGGGACTTTGGAAATTCCTTAGTCAAAAAATTTTCCTTCTTTTCCTTTTGTCCCGAGCATGTTTGCTCAAGAGACTTAGGAAATCTTTCGAGAGTTGTTTTCCATTTTTCCCGAGCGTGATGGCTCAAGGGACTTCGGAAAACTGTCTCTGCGCTTATTTCGGCGAGTACTTCTGCGACGTTCTTGTTTCCCATCTTTCCCGAGCATGATGGCTCAAGGGACTTCGGAAAACTGCCTCTGCGAGATTTCTCCATCTTTTCCCGAGCGTGATGGCTCAAGGGACTCTGGAAGGTCAATCTGCGCTTTATTACGGCGAGCATCTTCGCGGAATTCTGCTTTGCACAATTTTGGATACTTAAGAACTTTCCTTAAGAGCATTCTGTACTTACAATTCCTCCGCTTCATCTTAGGCGTAGAATTTTTTCAAGGCGTCTGAGTGCCAAGTATTTTTCAATTCTACGCCTTCGGCGTCGCCAAGTTTGTACACGCCTTTTCGTACTTCGGCGAGAACCAGATAAGGTCCTTCCCAGTTTGCGCGAAGTACTCCGTGGGACGGCCTTCGGGGTGCAAAGTCAGCCTTTCGGAGAACGAGGTCTCCCTTCTTGATTTCTTTTGGCCTGGCCCGTAAGTTTACAGCCGCGGCCACTCTTTGCTGAAAAGCTTTTCTTCTCAGCTCGGCTATTTCTCTGTGTTCGCCGACGAGGTCGAGCTTGGTTCTGAGGCCGAGGTCGTTTCCACCTTCATCAAATATTTGCACCCGTATTGATGGTCTGACTATCTCGACTGGGATAATGGCCTCTGTCCCGAAGACTAGTGAAAAGGGAGTTTCCCCTGTGGCCCTTCGGGGCGTCGTTCGGTAGCTCCACAATACGCTTTGGAGTTCTCCTGGCCATTTCCCTTTTGCTTCTCCCAGTCTCTTTTTCAGGCCATCTTTTATGGTCCTGTTCGATACTTCCACCTGCCCGTTACTTTGGGGGTGAGCTACTGGGGCGAAGTGCATCTTTATTCCGAGGTCGCTGATAAATTCCTGGAATCCTTTGTCTATGAATTGGGATCCATTATCAGCTACTAGTACCCTCGGTATGCCAAATCTGCATACAATGTTCTTCCATACGAACTTCTGCACTTCTTTTGCCGAGATAGTTGCCAGCGGTTCTGCCTCGACCCATTTAGAGAAATAGTCCACTGCTACAACGCAGAATTTCACGCCTCCGGGTGCTGTGGGGAGTGGCCCAATAAGGTCTATACCCCAGACTGCGAACGGCCAAGGATAGTCAGCCGAACTTACCGTTTCCGAGGGTGCCCTCTGGATGTTCGCGTGTCTCTGGCAGCTACCACATTTCCGGACGAACTGTCTTGCGTCCTTTCTCAGGGTAGGCCAGAAGTATCCTTGGCGAAGTATCACCGCTGCAAGGGCATCAGTTCCGATATGTGAGCCACACATGCCTTCGTGGACCTCTTCAAGGATCATTTCAGTATCCTCTTCAGCCACGCATCTCTGCAGCGGGTTTGCATATCCCTGCCGGTATAACTCTTCACCAATCAGGAAGAATCGGCCGGAGCGTCTTCGCAGTCTCGCAGCGTCACCGGGGTCTTCGGGGAGCATATTTTCTGCGAGGTATCTCTTTATGGGATCTTTCCATCCTTTTCCCGAGGTCGCTATGCTCAGCACTGAGATGCTCGGATGGTCTAGCACCTCGGTGTATGTTTTTGACTTCGCCAAGCAATCTGCCTCAGTGTTATTCCGCCGAGGTACATTTTCGATCCGTACGGCGTCAAACTCTTGGATGAGCTTTGCTACCAGCTCGTGGTATTTTGCCAAGATTGGGTCCTTCGCCCCATAATCTCCTGCCGTCTGCCGAACTACCAGCTGGGAATCGCTGTGAGCTTTTAAGTTTCTCACGCCAATCCTTCTGGCCAAGCGTAATCCCGCTATGAGGGCTTCATACTCAGCCACATTGTTTGTGACGCTGAAGCTGAACTTGATAGCCTTCATTACCTCCAGGCCTTCGGGTCCTCTGATAACTATTCCAGCTCCCTGGTGTTCGGAACCCGAGGCTCCGTCAACATGCAAGGTCCATTCTGGCTCACCCTCGTTCGGATCTTGGTGGCTGTCCTCAGTGGTGGGTATTTCGGCGATAAAATCTGCCAGTGCTTGGGCCTTTATGGCCTTCCGAGGCTCATATATGATTTCGTGCTCGCCAAGCTCTATGCACCACTTGGAGAGCCTTCCCGAATGATCAACTTTCTTCATAACATCCCGTAGTGGTAGACTACTTCGGACGATGATGGGGTGAGCCTGAAAGTACGGTCGCAGCCTTCTTCCTGCGAGCACCAAGGTGTATATAGCTTTTTGAAGCAAAGGGTACCTGATTTCGGCGCCATGCAGGGACTTGCTGACGTAACAGACTGGCCATTGCTTTGGGCCTTCTTCTTTCACGAGGACCGAGCTTACAGCTTTCTCCGTGACGGCGAGGTACAATACGATCTTTATTTTCCAGCAGAAAGGATACAAGTTTTTCCTTGTCACCTTCGGCCAAGCTCTTCCCTATTCGGGTAGATTGTCCTGGGACAAGATCTACTGCTTCCGTTTCTGCCTTTGCGGGATCTATAAAGATCTTTGCATCTCCATCCTTGGTGGCGAATGTGACAGTCAAGTACTTCACATCAGGGCGAATGTGCAGGTTTCCCTGTGTCTGCCTTCCAAGGACGGCGTTGTACGAGGACTGGACGTCCATGATGATGAACCTCACCATTGTGGAGGCGTACAACTCAACTGCTCCACCTACCGAAGTCCCTTTCATCATCAGTGGGAGGTCGATTCATCCGAGGACGGGTAGTTCGGGTGGCCAAACGCCGAAGGTGGGCGTGGTGACAGGCTTAAGCTCGTTGCTGGAGATGCCCAAGTTCGGCAGTAAGTGCGAGAATAGGACGTCAGCATTTGATCCATCATCAAGTAGCACCCTTTTGACGTCCCAGTTCCCTATCCTCGCCGTTATCAGCAGCGGATCGTCGTGGGGGAAGACGACGGTGGATCCATCTTCGCGGGCCAGTTTCTTCGCTGGTCTTTGATATTCCATGACCGCAATCTCTCTGGCTTTCCGCTTTCTTTCCGAGGATGGGAGCCCCGTGGTGATTGTTTGTATAACCCCTGCCGGAGGTGGAGGGCGCCTTTTTGGACTTCGGTTTCTCCGCCTGTCGGAGTCGTAGTCCTCATCTTCGGCCCTTCCTTCCTCCTCTTTTCTGCCTTTTGGGGAGGGCATCCGCAGGTATTTGCGAAGTTAGCCCTATTTTATCAGCGACTCTATGTACTTCTTCAGCTGGAATCAGTCTTCGGTGTCATGACCGTGGTCGCGATGAAACTGACAGAACTTCTTTGCATTCTTCTTATTATCGGCGGTCATGGCCCTTGGCCGCCGAATCTGCGTCCCTTGCCTTTCCAGTGCCATAAGGATGTTGGTCTGTGTGGTGCTCAGGGGCGTGAAACTTTGAGGCTTCCTTCCCCGCATCCTCCGAGATCGTCCTGCCTGTTCGGTAGGATTACGGGCTTGCTGATTGGACCCTTCGGCGCGGTGGTTGTCTGACTTTGGCCCAGCCATTCTCAGCTCCTCGGCTGTCATGTGCTGTTCGGCCCTTCGGTAAAATTCTCCGAGGGTGTCCGGGGGGTCCTTTGAGAACTCGTAGAACAGCTGTGAGTCCCGCCGAAGGCCCCGTGTCATGGCAAGAATGCGGATTTCGGGCCGAAAGTCTGGGACGCTCAGGGCTTCCCTGTTGAACCTTTCGACATAGTCTCGGATGGTCTCTCCGTTTCTCTGCTCTATGTCGAACATCTGGACAGGCATCTTCGCAGTCGGCCTGCTCCCGATGAATTGCTGCGTGAAGGCCGTGGACAACTCCTGGAACTCAGTGATGGTCCCTGGAGGCAATGAATTGTACCACGCAGTTGCTGGCCCTGTGAGGGTGACTTCAAAGCATTTGCACATGGTAGCGTCATCAGCACCGTGCATTATCATGCTGCGTCTGTATTTCGTCAGATGGGCCTGTGGATCAGTGCGGCCATCATATATCTCCAGCCGAGGCACTCTGAAGTCACCTGGCATGGCTGCTTCAGCAACGGCACGAGTGAAAGGGGAGTCATCTTCGCAGAAGGTCCCCGAGAGTCTGGCCCAGACAGGTTTTCTGGCCATTTGCTTCTCCACTCTATCTAGCCGTGCTAGTATCCTCTCCATAAGCACTGTGGTACTCGGCCCTTCTTCGGGGAAGGGAGACTGCCGGCGCCTCTTCGGGGAGCGAGTTCGGCGCTGAGGGGACGGGGACCTCGCCTCAGCCGACGAACTTCTTCGCTGCAAAACCCTTGGTCGCTCAGACCTCTTTCGTCCCACAGGCTGTTTCCCGATGGGCATATTTTTCGTGGACGATTCTTCGCACGGATCTCCACTTCCCAAGCTGCGATGAGTAGACTTGGGGCTTTTCTCCCGAGGGCGTGTTGGTGAGGGGGGGCTCTGGGCCTGTGTTTGCTGCGGCCACCTCCGGTCGATTTGCTGGGTCACTTCAGCCACGACCGAACGTTGGAAGTCCCTCAGGAAACTCATGGTGATTACCAGAGGGCGGTCTTCCTCAGGCGCAGAAGTCCCTGGGAGTGTCTGCTCAGCGGCCGGTTGTATCTCAGGCGCGGACTGAGACCTTGGGAGTCCCTTGTCCTTAGAACGCCGAGTCTCAACGACGGCGATCTCAGAGCGGGTTCCCACAGACGGCGCCAAATGATGGCCGGGGGCCTCATCGTTTATAGTCATGGTGACTGGTGGAGAGACTTCTGGGAGGAAGAACGCCTGGAGGATGGATCGCCCAAGGGAGTGTGCCTGAAAGCTCAGAAACAAAGGGTTAGGAGGCCCCCGGAGTGTTTTTCCGGGGGGGGAGCCTCCGACGCCCAAGTCAGTGGTTGGCTGAGAAAAAGGCAAAGGTAATAGCACACAGGGCTGAAGAGTCTTGCCTGGTAATTTTCTCAGAGTGTGGGAGCAGTGTTTTGCCAACCAACCTCCTGCCAAGTATTAATTCCTGGTATTTATAGGAGTGCCTAGCCCGTTCAGATCGCGACACGTGTTCGGTCGGATGTTCCTGAATTTCTGGGCGTAGGAGACAGATAGCTGGTAGCAGGTTGCCTTGAGCCATGTGCTGAGATGGGCCATGATGTGATTCTGATGGCATCCGTGTGTCAGAGCGCCTTTTGAGGCGGCTTGTGACGTCTATGAAAGGACGTGTCAGAGGCTTCCTTAAATGCTTCCATAAATGCTCCTGCCGTACTCCCGAGGTCCCTGGGTGAGGTCGTCCTTTGGTACGGACAGAGCCTCTTCGGGAAACAAGCCCTCAGTTCGGGGGTTCCCAGTTTCAGGGAGTTCCGCCTTCAGGGATATCATGTTCGGCTCGCTATGTCTGGTGCCGCTTTTCCGAAGGCGATCTGTTCACAACCTTGGGGGGCAAGTAGTGTCCTCGGGTTTTCCTGGCGTGCCGGGCTCGGAGCTCTTTGGCTATCTCCCGAGGTGCATGATCACACCTTTTCTCGGGTAGCGCCAGATTCTTCTGGCCATTCTTGTGGCAGGGAGTTCGGCCAGATAGAGGCGATAGCGTTTGGCTATCAACACCGATGCAAGCTTCCAATCCGATAAGGATGATTTTAGATCGCAATCTGGTTATGTGTTTTGTATTGGTGGTGGTGCTGTGAGCTGGAAGAGTTCAAAGCAAGAGACAGTAGCTGACTCTACAACAGAATCTGAGTACATTGCCGCCTCTGATGCTGCGAAGGAGGCAGTTTGGATCAAGAAGTTCATCACTGAACTTGGAGTGGTTCCAAGCATTGTCGACTCGATAGAGCTCTATTGTGACAATAATGGAGCAATCGCACAGGCTAAGGAACCTCGATCTCACCAGCGATCCAAACATATACTCCGACGCTATCATCTCATCAGGGAGATCATCGAGAGGGGTGATGTAAGGATATGCAGGACTTCGACAGATAGCAACATTGCTGATCCACTGACAAAGCCCCTTACGCAGTAAAAGCATGATAGCCATTCTAGGTCCATCGGTATTAGATACATGGATGATTGGCTTTAGTGCAAGTGGGAGATTGTTAGTGTTGTGCCCAAAAGCCAATCATGAGATGATTGTATTTTTGCACATTGAGTCATGATATTTTATTAAGGCATTAATCCAGCAATTATGTTTGTTGTTTTGTTCCTGCGTAACTTAACAAACATAATTGTAACCCTAGAATAATGATATTCTTAAAAGTCCCTGGTCTAGTATTATTGTGGAGCGGGTTGCAATAATACATAACGACTAGCATATGTGGAGACTAATATGAGATATGTAGTCTACATATGGGTACAAGTTGGAGAACTTGTGTACTGGACCGACCCACCATGAGAAACACTTTGTTGGGTTTCGGGAGCCAAACAGCGCAGCGGAATTTAACCGAAACCCTCCAGGATCCAAGTGAAACGGGGTAAACTGGGTGTTCGAAAAATTTTCATACCTAATTTTCGGTTGAGATCTCTCACTCAACTGTAGAGTCGAATCACAAAACTTGAACAGTTGACGTGTTCAAGCTCTCTATGGTATCCACACGAGCCTCTCGGGATCACCATGCTTCCACCACGTCCCGGCAGATGCGTTTCTCTTGCGCTCATAGTGCTAGCTTGTGTCCTCCAAGGAATTGCAAGAGAAGAGTGCGGCTGTCCTTTTGGGAGGCTAGGGCAAGGAGACCTGCGAATTTCTCACTAAAAGTTGTATTTATAGTGAGACTCAACTTCCAGGCCTAATGGGTTTCAAAGCCCTAATCCAATTAGGCTTTAATTTTGGGCTTAATAATGGCTCAACTATTGGGCCCATTATTAATATGAAATTAAAGTGAAACCATAACCCAAATAATTAGCCCATGCACTCTAATGATCCAAATAGCTCTATGTGTGCGACCCAATAGGCTCTTACCACGTTGGCAATGATCATAAATCACATTTATGATCATAAGCAATGAGCGGTGTCTAGCAACACATCATTGCTACCCAAGTGACAAGATTGTCGATGATTCGACTAAACCTTTATGATCATCACCGATATATGCCATTGTCCCTTTGTCCAAGATATCAAGACTAAGCACGAGACATGGAATGTGTCACTCTCGTATAGCCCAATCTTTGGTTTCTTGATTACCGAGTAGACCAACTTAAACTGATGACATTGATATCGTATATCAACTCATCCGAGCATGGCCATGCATTTTCTAAGTCTCACTCTATCAAGGGGCCCGAAGATATCACTCCCGTTACATAGGAGGGACAAATCCCATCTTGATCATACAAATCCCTCCGCATGATATGTGACATACCCAATGACCTCCTTCAAGTTCACTCAGTTACGAGCAACAAAGGAAAGTATCAAAGTATGTGACTCACATGTAGGGAACCTTGATGATCTTAGGTCGAAGGACTACATATACCATGATCACTATGAGAATCACTTATGACACTCATATAACGATCCATGTAGTGTTCTCATGGTGGGTCGGTCCAGTACACAAGTTCTCCAACTTGTACCCATATGCAGACTACATATCTCATATTAGTCTCCACATATGCTAGTCATTATGTATTATTGCAACCCGCTCCACAATAATACTAGACCAGGGACATTTAAGAATATCATTATTCTAGGGTTACAATTATGTTTGTTAAGTTACGTAGAAACAAAACAACAAACATAATTGCTGGATTAATGCCTTAATAAAATATCATGACTCAATGTGCAAAAATACAATCATCTCATGATTGGCTTTTTGGGCACAACACTAACAATCTCCCACTTGCACTAAAAGCCAATCATCCATGTATCTAATACCGATGGACCTAGAATGGCTATCATGCTTCTGCTGCGTAAGGGGCTTTGTCAGTGGATCAGCAATGTTGCTATCTGTTGAAGTCCTGCATATCCTTACATCACCCCTCTCGATGATCTCCCTGATGAGATGATAGCGTCGGAGTATGTGTTTGGATCGCTGGTGAGATCGAGGTTCCTTAGCCTGTGCGATTGCTCCATTGTTGTCACAATAGAGCTCTATCGGGTCGGTAATGCTTGGAACCACTCCAAGTTCAGTGATGAACTTCTTGATCCAAACTGCCTCCTTCGCAGCATCAGAGGCGGCAATGTACTCAGATTCTGTTGTAGAGTCAGCTACTGTCTCTTGCTTTGAACTCTTCCAGCTCACAGCACCACCACCAATACAAAACACATAACCAGATTGCGATCTAAAATCATCCTTATCGGATTGGAAGCTTGCATCGGTGTAACCCCTTACAACGAGCTCATCTTCACCTCCAAAGACCAAGAATGCATCCTTAGTCCTTCGTAAGTACTTAAGGATGTTCTTAACAGCTGTCCAGTGACTCTCACCGGGGTTCGATTGGTACCTACTCATCATGCTCAAAGCATATGAGACATCGGGACGAGTACATATCATGGCATACATGATAGATCTAATTGCTGAGGCATATGGAATCTTACTCATGCGCTCTCTCTCCTAAGTTGTACTCGGACACTGAGATCTAGAAAGAGCGATACCATGTGACATGGGCAAGAATCCTTTCTTGGAATCTTGCATGCTAAACCTCTTTAGCACCTTGTCAATATATGTACTTTGACTTTGGCCAAGAAGCTTTCTAGATCTATCTCTATAGATCCTGATGCCTAACACATAGGCTGCTTCACCCAAGTCCTTCATAGAGAAACATTTCCCTAGCCAAGTCTTCACAGACTGTAGCTCAGGAATGTCATTCCCGATGAGTAGTATGTCATCTACATACAACACCAAGAAGACAATAGCGCTCCCACTAACCTTCTTGTAGACACAAGGTTCATCTTCATTTTTGATAAAACCAAACTCTTTGATTGCTTCATCAAAATGAAGATTCCAACTTCGAGAAGCTTGCTTCAGTCCATAAATGGACCTTTGCAACTTGCACACTTTATTGGCATTCTCAGGAGTGACAAAACCCTCAGGTTGTGTCATGTACACATCCTCAAGTAGCTTTCCATTTAGGAATGCAGTTTTGACATCCATTTGCCATATCTCATAATCATAGTGTGCAGCAATAGCAAACAAAATTTGGATGGATTTAAGCATAGCAACTGGTGAAAAAGTTTCATCATAGTCAATACCATGAATTTGCTTGAAACCTTTTGCAACCAATCGTCCCTTAAAGGTAATCACATTACCATCCATGTCAGTTTTCTTCTTGAAAACCCATTTGCACCCTATGGGTTTTACCCCTTCAGGTGGGTCAACCAAAGTCCATACTTGGTTTTCATACATGGATTCCATCTCGGATTTCATGGCCACTAGCCACTTCTCAGAGTCAGGCCCCGACATAGCTTGTTGGTAGGTTGTGGGCTCATCCTGATCCATGAGCATCACATCACCAGTGTGAGTCACGAGAAATCCATATCTCTCGGGCTCACGCCGAATCCTACCAGACCTACGTGGGCTCTGTGCTACAGGAATAGACTCTTGAACAACATCTTGCGGTGTCTGTTCAGGTTCCATTTCAGGTTCGATGTCTCCTTGTTGTTCTTGAATTTCTTCAAGTTCTACTTTCCTCCCACTAGTTCCTTTAGAGATAAACTCTTTCTCTAAAAAGACACCAGTTCGAGCAACAAACACTTTTTGCTCAGAAGGATTGTAGAAATAGTAACCCTTTGTTTCTTTGGGATACCCAACAAAAAGGCATTTTTGAGATTTGGGCCCTAGTTTGTCAGAGGATTGACGTTTCACATAAGCGTCACAGCCCCAAATCTTCATAAAAGACAAATTGGGACGCCTCCCACTCCATATCTCATATGGTGTCTTTTGAACCGATTTAGATGGAACTCGGTTTAGTGTAAAAGCGGCTGTCTCTAGAGCATGTCCCCAAAAGGAGTTTGGAAGGTCAGCTTGACTCATCATAGAGCGAACCATGTCTAACAGAGTTCGATTTCTCCTTTCAGATACACCATTCCATTGAGGTGTACCTGGTGGAGTGAGTTGTGATACTATACCACACTCCTTCAGATAGTCAAGGAATTCTCGATCCAAGTACTCTCCACCTCGATCTGATCGAAGCACTTTGATACTTTTCCCGAGTTGATTCTCTACTTCATTCTTGAATTCTTTGAACTTTTCAAAGGATTCTGACTTGTGTCTCATGAGATACACATAGCCATATCTGCTGAAGTCATCAGTGAAAGTAATGAAGTATTGGAAACCTCCTCTAGCTTGTGTAGACATAGGGCCACATACATCACTATGTATGAGTCCTAGTAAGTCATTAGCCCTTTCACTTTGCCCTGTGAATGGGGCTTTGGTCATCTTGCCCAACAAACATGACTCACATGTCTCATATGATTCAAAATCAAATGAGTCCAAGAGTCCATCCTTATGGAGCTTGGATATGCGGGTCTCATTTATATGGCCCAAGCGACAGTGCCAGAGATAGGTCGGGTTTGAATCATTTAATCTGACCTTCTTGGTATTCACATTATAGATTGGATCTTCGAGGTCTAGAACATACAACCCATTGCTAAGTTGAGCACTACCATAAAAGATTTCATTCAAATAAATAGAACAACATTTGTCCTTTATTATAAATGAAAAACCTTTCTTGTCCAAACAAGAAACAGAAATCAAATTTCTACTAATAGTAGGCACAAAGTAGCAGTTGTCTAATTCTAAAACTAATCCACTAGGTAAAGTGAGAACATAAGTCCCTACGGCTAAGGCAGCAACCCTTGCTCCATTTCCAACACGTAGGTCCACTTCACCTCGGGCCAATCTTCTACTTCTACTTAGATCCTGCACATTTGCACAAATGTGAGATCCACATCCAGTATCCAATACCCAAGATGAGGAAGTAGAAAAGTTAGCCTCTATAACAAAAATACCTGAAGTGGAAGTCTTACTTCCCTTTTCCTTAGCAAGTTCTTCAAGATAGAGCTTGCAGTTGCGCTTCCAGTGTCCAGGTTGCTTACAATGGAAGCACTCCCCTTCCTTTGCCACACCACCCTTTGGTTTCAGTGCAGCTGAAGAAGAATTGGCATTGGACTTTCCATTAGCTTTATCCTTCTTCTTGTTGGCTTTTCCCTTTCCCTTGCCCTTTTGAACCATCAAAATGGGCTTAGCCTTCTTAAGGTTTTGCTCAGCAGTTCTCAACATGTTGAGTAATTCAGGGAGGGACTTGTCAAGGTCGTTCATGTTATAGTTCATGACGAACTGACTGTAGCTTTCAGGCAACGATTGCAAGACTACATCAATAGCCAACTCTTTTTGAAGAGCAAATCCCAAATTCTCAAGATTCTCAATGTACCCAATCATCTTGAGCACATGAGGACCCACGGGACTTCCCTCAGACATCTTGCACTGAAACAATGCCTTAGAGGTCTCAAACCTCTCATGCCTAGCTTGCTCTTGGAAAAGCATTTTGAGATGTTCGATCATATCGAACGCCCCCATGTTCTCATGTTGCTTCTGAAGCTCAGATTCCATGGTAATAAGCATGAGGCATGCAACATCCAAAGCATCATCAGAATGCCTCTTGTGAGCATCCCTTTCAGCTCTTGGAGCAGTGGCAGCAGGCTCATTTGGAATGGGCTGCTCTAGGACATAAGCCTTTCTCTCTTGCTTGAGGACTATCCTCAAGTTTCGGTACCATTTGAGAAAGTTGGTCCCATTCAGTTTTTCCTTCTCAAGGATCGATCGCAACAAAAGTGTCGATGTGTTTTGTGCCATGGTTATCTACAACAGTAAATATGCAGTGTAAGAGTCATGTATTTTAATTCATTTAATAAGGACTTTTATTAAACGATACTCCCACTATTTTCCTCAAAATAATAACCCTCGATATTATTTCGGAACACCTCGGCGCTAAGGTATTCTAGTGGGCCAAGATCCATATTTGACCACAACCTGAGTCAGCTTTGGCTTTTCTCTCAAGTTACAGCTATTTAGGTAGGCAACTCCTTGCCAATTGCATCTTATGCAACTCTTGGATATTGTTTATGCAACTCTTGGATAGGTGAACAACACTTGTCCAAGCTCATCTCATGAACTTAAGCCCAACTCTATGCCTCTAAGTCCCTAATCCTATTAGGATGACTTAGTTAAGTCGGACCCAAAGTTAGCAATTTGGATATCACTATTATCCCATCGCGCCTTACCAAGATGAACATAGGTGCTTTGCTTTGGCAAACCCACCTAATGTTGATCAAAGTCTTGACGAGTGCCAACATTTGGAAGGCATCACATTTAATGACTTAATATTTGTTTGAGGGATTTTTCTTTTGATCTCACCAATTTGTTATCTCCGGTTGTCTTATACATGCATCACATACAAATATAAAACATGCATCTCATGCTTACAAGAAAGTAAACGTGACATGGTTATAGCCCAAACTATGCGATATTCTCAAGCCAATGAGAATATCATAAAAGCCTAAGAAAAGAAAAGGGTCTTCACAAGCTCCTTCTCTTCCTTTCTTGGTTGCCCTTTTGTTGTCACCTCCTTGGACATACCATCCTTGGACATACCACCTTGGATGATCCTTGGACATACCACCTTGGATGATCCCATAATGCACCATTACATCAATAATAGAAACCTCGAGTTACATTCGAGGGGAGTAAGGTGAGAAGAGAATGTACAATGAGAGTGATAAGAAAAGGCACGACTCGCAGGCCGTATTTACAAGTACAACCAATCAAGGGCTATAACCATGCACCATGCTTCAAACACCAATCAGCATATCATGTCAAATCTCATTCAACAAAGATGCATGCCAATTTTCACGCATTGATTAACCAGTTTTTATTTATGTGGCGCTTCGCATACGGCGGTCCCGCTGGCCGGTCAGCGGGCGGTGGTTCCGCTGACCGGTCAGCGGACGGGGTCAAGGGGAGCCGCCCTTGCGGGGGGCGTGGGGGGCAGCGCCCCCCTGCGCAAAAAATTTTCTTACAATTGCTTAGCCCGAAATCTTGTATTTTGAGAAAGTAGGCACCCGAGACTCCTCTATTCGAGCCACCAAAAATACCTTACTTTCGGTGCCCGAACAGGCCGAATCCGAACCAAGCTAGGGTTTTTGCAACTATTGCAAGAATCCTAATCCATATAGGTATCTCATACCATTCAATTTTGGGTTAATCTCATTAACCAATTTGTGTCGTTTCTTCATATATCTCATATGTTCATTACGAATTCCAGTTTCATGCATCTTGAATCAATCTAATTAATCATGGCCGAAAAGCAACCGAACACATAGCATCATGCGATTCAACACTCAATCCCGATTTAGGGTTTCACCAGTAGCTCTGATACCACTGTTGGGTTTCGGGAGCCAAACAGCGCAGTGGAATTTAACCGAAACCCTCCAGGATCCAAGTGAAACGGGGTAAACCGGGTGTTCAAAAATTTTCATACCTAATTTTCAGTTGAGATCTCTCACTCAACTGTAGAGTTGAATCACAAAACCTGAACAGTTGACGTGTTCAAGCTCTCTATGGTATCCACACGAGCCTCTCGGGATCACCACGCTTCCACCACGTCCCGGCAGATGCGTTTCTCTTGCGCTCGCAGTGCTAGCTTGCGTCCTCCAAGGAATTGCAAGAGAAGAGTGCGGCTGTCCTTTTTGGAGGCTAGGGCAAGGAGACCTGCGAATTTCTCACTAAAAGTTGTATTTATAGTGAGACTCAACTTCCAGGCCTAATGGGTTTCAAAGCCCTAATCCAATTAGGCTTTAATTTCGGGCTTAATAATGGCTCAACTCTTGGGCCCATTATTAATACGAAATTATTGTGAAACCATAACCCAAATAATTAGCCCATGCACTCTAATGATCCAAATAGCTCTATGTGTGCGACCCAATAGGCTCTTACCACGTTGGCAATGATCATAAATCACATTTATGATCATAAGCAATGAGCGGTGTCTAGCAACACATCATTGCTACCCAAGTGACAAGATTGTCGGTGATTCGACTAAACCTTTATGATCATCACCGATATATGCCATTGTCCCTTTGTCCAAGATATCAAGACTAAGCACGAGACATGGAATGTGTCACTCTCGTATAGCCCAATCTTTGGTTTCTTGATTACCGAGTAGACCAACTTAAACTGATGACATTGATATCGTATATCAACTCATCCGAGCATGGCCATGCATTTTCTAAGTCTCACTCTATCAAGGGGCCCGAAGATATCACTCCCGTTACATAGGAGGGACAAATCCCATCTTGATCATACAAATCCCTCCGCATGATATGTGACATACCCAATGACCTCCTTCAAGTTCACTCAGTTACGAGCAACAAAGGAAAGTATCAAAGTATGTGACTCACATGTAGGGAACCTTGATGATCTTAGGTCGAAGGACTACATATACCATGATCACTATGAGAATCACTTATGACACTCATATAACGATCCATGTAGTGTTCTCATGGTGGGTCGGTCCAGTACACAAGTTCTCCAACTTGTACCCATATGTAGACTACATATCTCATATTAGTCTCCACATATGCTAGTCGTTATGTATTATTGCAACCCGCTCCACAATAATACTAGACCAGGGACTTTTAAGAATATCATTATTCTAGGGTTACAATTATGTTTGTTAAGTTACGCAGGAACAAAACAACAAACATAATTGCTGGATTAATGCCTTAATAAAATATCATGACTCAATGTGCAAAAATACAATCATCTCATGACTGGCTTTTGGGCACAAGACTAACAAACACTACATGGATCGTTATATGAGTGTCATAAGTGATTCCCATAGTGATCAGGGTATATGTAGTCCTTCGACCTAAGATCATCAAGGTTCCCTACGTGTGAGTCACATACTTTGATACTTTCCTTTGTTGCTCGTAACTGAGTGAACTTGAAGGAGGTCATTGGGTATGCCACATATCATGCGGAGGGATTTGTATGATCAAGATGGGATTTGTCCCTCTTATGTAACGGGAGCGATATCTTCGGGCCCCTTGATGGAGTGAGACTTAGAAAATGCATGGCCATGCTCGGATGAGTTGATATGCGATATCAATGTCATCAGTTTAAGTTAGTCTACTCGGTAATCAAGAAACTAAAGATTGGGCTATACGAGAGTGACACATTCCATGTCTCGTGCTTAGTCTTGATATCTTGGACAAAGGGACAATGGCATATATCGGTGATGATCATAAAGGTATAGTCGAATCATCGAAAATCTTGTCACTTGGGTAGCAATGATGTGTTGCTAGACACCGCTCATTGCTTATGATCATAAATGTGATTTATGATCATTGCCAACGTGAGAAGACCCTATTGGGTCGCACACATAGAGCAATTTGGACCATTAGAGTGCATGGGCTAATTATTTGGGTTATGGTTTCACTTTAATTTCGTATTAATAATGGGCCCAAAAGTTGAGCCATTATTAAGCCCGAAATTAAATCCTAATTGGATTAGGGGTTTGAAACCTATTAGGCCTGAAAGTTGAGTCTCACTATAAATACAACTTTTAAGTGAGAAATTCGCAGGTCTCCTTGCCCTAGCCTCCCAAAAGGACAGTCGCACTCTTCTCTTGCAATTCCTTGGAGGACGCAAGCTAGCACTGCGAGCGCAAGAAAAACGCATCTGCCGGGACGTGGTGGAAGCGTGGTGATCCCAAAAGGCTCGTGTGGATACCATAGAGAGCTTGAACACGTCAACTGTTCAGGTTTTGTGATTCGACTCTATAGTTGAGTGAGAGATCTCAACCGAAAATTAGGTATGAAAATTTTTGAACACCCGGTTTACCCAGTTTCACTTGGATCCTAGAGGGTTTCGGTTAAATTCCGCTGTGCTGTTTGGCTCCTGAAACCCAACATAAACGAAATTCAAATCAGGAAACAGGTATCAAGAATTCAACAAATCTTGTACGTTTGATCGCTTGGTTTTCATTGATCATTATTAGTATACAACCAAAATATGCAAATGAACAAATTAGATTATAGATTGGCCAAAACAGTTTGGATTGGTCCAAAATTGAATTTCATCCTACTGAAACACTACTAACCATGGGACCTCCACCCAGGGAAAAAAAAAGGCATAAGACCGAGCGATATTTAATCCCATAATATCCCCAAGAAGGAAAACTTGGCGAGGAAATTGTCGAATGAAAAGTATAAAAGTTACTTGAGATTTCCAAATGTTGTGGGTCTAATCCCATTATAATTAATATTATTATATTGTTTACATGGACTTTGATGCTCCAGGACATCTTCTATGTAGGACATCTTTGGGTCCAGAGTGTGGCTTGCTATGATGTAGTGTTATAACCTGAATTTACATAGGCCATGGATATTTTGGCTATTTGGCTATTTCTAAAAAAATATATGAAGGGAAAGGACTAAATTGTCTGAAAATAGAAAGATATGGGCATGATTGTAAGACAAAGAACTTAATTGTCAAGGGATATAGGCCTGAGGGCTAAATTGCAATAAATTAAGGAGTTGAGGATACAATTACAATAAAACAAGAATTCATGGGCTAACTATCAATTAAGGTGTAATTGCCAAGGAGGTTTTACTAGAGGGTTGAATTGAACACATGTATGAAAATTAAGCAAAGTGAGTTAGAGGAGTTAATTAACCTATGATGGAACCTAGGGTTTAATTGGAAAGAATTAAAAACACTAAGGCGTAAGCTAAGACTAAGGTGTAAACTAAAGGTTTACTCCCAACTCATGTTTGGCAGGAAAGAAGTGTTGGGTTCCACTCAATTAGGCCTCACTTGATTTCCTTCACTATTTTAAGTTCTACAAAATGCAATCTTGGTTAGGCTAGCTTTGACAAAGGAAGATGAAGGCAAGAGATTGTAGATTGATGGTTTTTTCGTCTCAGGTTCCTATGGCATTATTTGGGTTTGTGAAGGGTTGCTTTTTTTGGCAATTTACAATGATTGCGTGATTAAAAACAAATCTTTTGGTTGCAGGGGCTCTCGGTAGAGGTGAAAATGGGGTTTATGTAAATGGTTGAAGTGGGCAAGGCTTGGGTTGCATTTGAAGGCAATTACTTCACAACCAAGTAGCATTTGTGTTCTTGCAATTACAAGGACAAGCACAGACAACAGGTTAAGGGTAAGGGACAATCATATAACTTGTAAACCTGGTTTTGTTTATGGCTTTTACTGTTGGAATTCTAAGGCTTTGGTGCTAGAATTATGATGGAATTCTAAGGCTATTGTGCTAGAATTATGATGGACAACCAAGGGTAAAGGTGATTATTTCCTATGGCTATTTCTATGTCTTGGTTATTACGTTTAATTATTACAGGTTTTGTTGTTTTATTTTTCTGATTTCTAAGTACTTGGTTGTTATGTTATGTTAATGGTACCAGTAGGGCTGTACGCCTGTAGGCTTGATTCACTACATGAATCAAGATGCTAGCAAGCAATCTGAGAGCTGGTACTATCTGGAAGTACTATGGCCCATATGTACTAGGTCTCTCTCTATCTATATGAATTGTGCTCTATGTCAGGTAATGTATTGTCTAGATAGAAAAAGATTGGCTTGTCGGATCTCTGTGGACTTAGGGATTCCCTTCTTGGATCACTAAGAAATTAGGCATCAGGTCCAAAAAGGTTGTATGGTTTACTTTTATCTCTTGCATACATGCATTCATAACATGCATTGCATTATGGTTGTGCTTGTTTAATCTATTTTAATGTGTAGGGAATGATTGTTTTGGTTGTGTGTTGCTAATTGATATTGCTTTGGTTATATGTCTTATTTATGATATTGTTTAGTCCCCTTGTCTTTCCTTGGTTGTAGGAATTAGGCTTGGGGTATGGCCTAAGGTTGAGTATTGGTTTACTGATCACATTTTGTGTTTGGGCTAGATAAAACTTTTCTATTCTTGGTTGTGTCACTTTGTCTTTTTTGATGCAGTTGCATAAGCTTAAAACTAAGGCAGTATTGCTATTAAATTGATTTTTAGATTTTATTAGTTATTGTTGTCTCTTAGTGAGTTATGTTAAAAACTCATGCCCTTTATGTTTACCACTTTGTAGAGAAATGGGTTGCTATTATGTTCTTACTGAACTGAAGTTGAAAAAAAATTTCTCTGTCTAGATGTTGATTGAAAACTAAGTTCTAGGGTTTGGACTTCATGTCCTAGATCCTTCCTTATGCTATATATAAACTTTGTGTACAAGATGTAAAGCTATTACTTTGTATTCAAATTTTTTAACATTACCTTAAGTAATAAAGATTTTTTCTATGTGAATTTTTAGAAATTCATCTTTTGTTTCATGTTTAACAAAGTTTTTCAATAAATTCATGTTTTTAAATTGCCAAGCTATATTTCTTTCATAGTTTAACTGAGAGCTTTCATGAAGTTTATGGAAACTCATAGGCTATAGGTAAATTAGGACATGATATGTAGTGTCTATAAAGTGATAAAATAAGGGTCAGGGGGCTCCCAGGAGTATTATCATGGAAGGAACCCTCAACGCCAATGGTAGTCAAAGGAAGAAAATATGGTAGAAAAAGGTAGAAGTAGAAATTAGAAGAGTTCTCTATCTTTTTTTCTACTTGGGAGCCCTCTTTGGTATTTATAGAGTGATTGGGTAGAGGCCCATTGGTCTTGTAGAAGGCGGTTCGGACATGTGGTCGATCAAATTCGAGAGTCCCTAGTCGATACCCTACAGAGGTTGTCTCTAGTTGGCTTAAGGAGGAGGGCAGGTCGTTAGGCTTAGGCACCAGACCAGGAGGCATGTTGGTGGCTCTCATCCGTTGCCTCAGAGGCCACATGTTTGGCCTTATTCTCGGGGTCCTTGGGGTTTTTACTGAAGGTGCGATGTTTTCAGAGGAGCCCTTTTGCTATCCATGATGGGTGGTCTATTTTCCGAAGTCTCAGGCTTTTTCACAAAAGTAATCAAGGCTTAAGCCCTTTGACTATCTTGTCCCCCCCTTTAGATAAGGATAAAGCTGCATCTTCATCCTGGATTGAGCTATCACACAGGACTTTTGCCATATTATTTCCTCGTCTCTAGGCTGTCAATTTTACCTCTGTTTGTTTTAGATGAAGTGGGAAAGTTTTGGAGGACATGTTATTTTTATGGGAAAACTTTTGGTAGACACGTAGGTCCCTTGATTCCCATGTCATTGACTTGATAATTCAGAGAACAAGCCAGTTCCGAGTTGACAAGTTCATTGGTCATTTTTTTCCAGTTACATTTATTTGGCTCAAAGCGGTAAATTTGGAATACAGGATATCATTATTGTAGCGTCTTCTCAACTGCCCCCTCCAGCTTATATAATCATTCATTTATGCAAAAGTTCATCATTTATCATTTCGCTCCTCTCTTCACTTTTCTTCTTGCTCTCTCATTTCTCTCTAGTTTTCTAGTCTTTGTGGCGGTTCTTATGGTGTAGCAATTTCCAATGACCTTTATGGCGGTCAGCTGCTTGTTGGAGTATTCTAGGTTGGGTGGTATGCTGAGCTTCATTTTTCCTTAGGTAACTTATTAGCATTTATGAGGTATGGGAGATGCCTAGTCAGAGTACCAAACCTAGGTTTGCTGACGACAGTTGGAGCTTTCTAGATGCTCACCACAGCTGTGCTACCTCAAAAAACATGGAGAAGTGGCACATGAAGTTATTCTTGCTTTTGTATGTCAATGTTAGAGTTCCTAAACAAGGTGAGTTAAGCTACCAACCTTGGGAGGGGGAGGCAACTATTCTAAAAACCCAACTTGCGCTAGGTCTTTAGTACATTCCCTTGAAAATGGTCTTAGTTTTTTTTTAGTTTTGTGGGATAGCCATCAACCAACTTCCCCCCAATTCTTAGTCTTATTTCAATTCTTTTTTGTGCATGTGCAAGGTCTTTAAGACAGACCCCTACTTTTTACTTTTCATGCAATATTACAAACACCACCCTATCCAAAAGGGTTTATTCTACTTCTTGCAACCTTAGGGAATGGGTAACAAAAAGTTAACTTTTACCTTTGCCACTAAGGATAGTTGGAAGGGTTGGCAAAAGAATCATTTCTTCATGGAAAAGCTAAAGTCATAGGTGGACGTTCCGACAAATTGTGCTTCGAGGACTCTAGTGGCTGATGTTGGAGACCCTTTCAAACTATTCAGTAGGGATCTAAAGACTATGTTCAATGATTTTGATAGTCAAGTTAGGTTGGTAGCTAACTAGGCCAACCTTCCTTCTGCATGCGACTCATGCCCATTCATTATTCCGTGGAACCTTATGACCAAAGAAGTGCTTTGGGAGTTAGGTGTTGTTTAGAAGCACCTAACTAATCTCAACATGCCCAAGCTGAGCATGGATGAGAAGGAATCTATAATAGTCAAGCTCATTTGGGAGGAGATTTCATATAAAAAGCTTGTAGAGAGTAAATTCCATTTGCTTGCTTTATAATTGGCTCATCTTATAGTTATACTAATGTTTTTTCCCTTTTTTGCAAAAATGGGTGACAAGTCCACTAGTTTCTACAGAAATTTATTCCTCGGCCAGGTCGAGAAATGGGTGCAAATGAAGAAGGACAAAGACAAGAAGGCTCCTAAGAGGAAGATGGGGAAAAAATTCAGCCGAGCCTAGCTTGAAGAAAGCTAAAGAGGCTCATCTTCCTCTTCCTCCTACCCCCTAAGTCATCAAGGAGGTAGTCGAGAAACAAGAAGTTTCCATCAACTAAACTCCCCATGACCCTTCCTCAGTAGCTAAATTGTCAACTAAACTCCCCTTGACCCCTCATTAGTAGCTAAAACCTTAGGCACAACCTTATCTATTTATAATGAAGAGGAAGCTGAGGAAAAGATTAGGGTGAAAGGGAAGGCGATCCTTCCAAAGATTTTTGACATTAGCAACTCCAAAGGCAATGCTGCCAAGATCATTACCGGGGTGCCCCTGTTAAGTTCGGCCCTTAACCTTTCATCTATGAATTTTTTGTCTTTGTAATTTTGGATTTTAAGGATGAATGGTTGATGACCAATGTCATAATCGAACTATGTCAAGATTGTGTAGAAGAGACTAGCACCTTGGATTCGATCACCAACTACGAGAGGAAACGATGGGTTTGGGATGCCTAGATCTTTCCAAGCACGGTGTGGGGGAAACCATTTTGGCGATCATGGAGGACATGGACTTGTTCTATGAAGATCACTAGAAGATGGTGCATTAGATGGCTAGAGCCATTATGACTATTGCCACTTTTCAATCTATGAGGGAGTCATGTCCGAATGAGAAAATTCTTGTTATTCAGATCATCGAGCACACAGCTCTAGTAACTAACTTTACTTTTCTATTACTTAGAATTTTTTTTCATTCTTTGGACTTTGATTTCATATTCTTGTCTTTCATTTCCAGATGCTTGCCCATGGAAGCTATTTTTGAGCATGGTCTTCGAGCAGACTATGACCCACTCCCAAACAGAGGAGAAGTTGGCAAAGACCAACAATTCCCTAACGACCACTTGTCACAAGTTTAGGCAACTAACGAAGATAGCCATGGAGGACATGTTTGGGATTCATTGAGAAATTACAGAGGCAACTTAGATGCTCTTTGATGACTATTCTTCGAAGATGGCCAAACTTGGGGAAATGCTAAATGCCCAAACTTGTGCAACCAAACCTTTTCTGGTCAAGAAGGAGAGCTAACTGCCCAAGGTTTTGCTATTTCGATGGAGTCCAAGAAGTTCAAGAAGAAGATAAAGAAGAAGGTGGATGATCTGCTGAAGGAGAAGAAGGAGTCTAATGAGATGGCCTAGTGCGCCTATCAAGGTAGTTTCTGCTTAGCTTGTCATTAGATTTTTACTCAATATACAGACTTGGGCCTATCCTTCCCTCAAAGCCTTCACATCCGCCATGGGCCCTCTTCGAATTGGTCATAAGGGGAATTTTTAAGGCTTCCTCAACGGGCCAAAAAACAAGCTCTGAAGACTTTGGAGAAGAAAGCTTTAGATGAGGACACTGCAGATGGAAGGACAACTAAGGAGCCACAAGGCATAGCTTAGGCTATTATTACTTGTATTTGTATTTCTTTCCAAGTAAAAAATAAATTTTGCCTTCATTTTTGCAAAAATTTTTCTAAGTACCTTAAAACTTGGAAATTTGTTCATGTTCTTTAGACGCTGGCTTTTTAGAGAACTTCATGCTTTAGTAAGTTCTGAGTTTGGGAATGGGCATAGAAAATTTCTAAATATTTTTTAGATGTCTAAGCACTTTAGTTATTCCCTCGATACTTGGGTTCTACCTTCGGGATGCTTTTCAAAGTGCATTTTTAACACATAACATAAATTTTTTTAACTGCCTAGAAATTTTTCATTCAGAAAACACTTCTAAATATTTGTTTGGACCCTTAGGAAATTTCTAAGCATATTATTTTTTCAAAGAGTCTGATTGCCAAGAATTTTTTAACTCCACCCCTTCGACATCCATGAGTTTAAATACCCCTAGCTAAATTTCCTTGTTGATGAGGTATTGACCTTCTTAGTTTGCCCAAAGTACTCTATGGGATGGTCACCAAGGTTCTACCTTGGTAGTTCAGAGCACGAGGTGCCCAGGTTTTATCCCTTTGGGCCTTACTTTTAAATTTGCTGTAACGGTGACTCATTGTTCAAAAACTCTTCACCTTAGTTCAATTGTCTCTCTATGTTCCTTAACCAAGTCGAGGACATTTTCCCTTTTGTCAAATACCTGCACCTTTATGGAATGATTCATTATCTCAATTGGAATTAAGCCTGATCAGTTTAATTTGTTTTAATTTTGGCATCTATTTTAGGTTAGTTTTGCTACATTTAAGTGATTTATTACCCTCACTTGTTTATTTTTTATTTTATTTAGGCTAGAGAGGTTGTCAAAGGCGTTGACTAGATTTTTAGGAGTAAAAGGACTAAATTACAAGTAATTATAGAGTAAGAGGTGCAGCTGGAGATTGGAAGAAATTCTCTCTTTTATTTGATTGGTATACCCTTTTTATAATATTATGTTATATTTTAAGTCAAGGGTATTTTAGTTATCTTAAATCCAAAAGGCTAAGGATATAAAAACCCTACAAATATATATAAAAAAAAAGAATTGGAGACGAATTGATCAGACTCCAAAGTGGAAGTGGCAAATTAGTAAGCAAGGAAGGAGCAAAACAAAAATTGAGAGAAAAAGAACTAGACGAATTGGAAAGCAATGGAGAGAAGGACGAATTGGGCAGTAAGGAATTGAAGAGAAAGGGACAAAATTTGGTTCTTCTCATCTTTCTTCTTTATTTTCTGCACTTTCAAGTTGGACATAAATATTTTTTATCCATGTCTTGTTCTTTTCTTCTTAGATTATTGAAATTTATTCTTAAATATAATATGGATGCTAAATTTTTATGCTAAGGTTAGGGATGTAGACTAGTTATTTTATTTTAATTAATTTATTTGGGTTGTGTTTTAGTCTATTTCCTTTGCAACAATGAGTGTTGTCTATGGTTGATCACATAGATAATTTATATTAGGGATTTGAATGAGGTACGAAGAGGTGAAATTTAATCTGTGCATTAGGTAAATAGAATCACAATAATTAGAATAAAGATAAACCTATTTATTTTGATTTCTTAAATTGGGAACCTGAACTTAAAGGGTTTGATTAATTATGCGAGAGATCGAGAGATAATCAAACACGTTGCAATTGCTCGAGAATGAATTATAATACTAGGAGTGATTGTTGACAACTAAAAACTTGCTCAAATATTTAATTGGAAGACCCTCAACTAGGTGAAACCCAAAGCTTAGCTATCCCATAATTGTTTTCTTCCCAGTTAGTTATTCTTGTCATTGGTTTAGGTTAATCTTAGTTTAATCATAGTCAATTTTACTATTTTAAAATCTGAACTTATTTATTTTATTTTTCATAAACAATTAAATATCTATTCCTCCTTGGATAGATACCCTAGTTTGTACTAGGGATTAAAACTTGCCGTTGACCTTGTGCACTTGCAAGATTCAATTGATCAAGTTTTTTATGTCATTGCATGGGAATGGCTATATTTGATTGTTTTTTATTATTTTCATTTTTTTTATTTTATTTCAATTCCATTTTATTTTATTTTTATTAGGTGTTTTTTGTTTTATCTCGATTTACCTTGGTAGTTCTTTTTCTTGAGTGTGCAAATTGTTTATGAACCTTTGCAGGTCAAAGAGTTGCACGAACACTAAACTGATTCCTTTGGACCTTGAAATTGAAAAAGGTTATCGGGCAAACAGAGCATGGAAAAGAAAAAAGATGACATAGGAAGAGAACAATGGCCGTAACTTCAATCGGCTTGAGTGAACTCACCCACTACCTAGAATAAATCTCAAGTCAATTCAGAGGCCAATTATTAGAGCTTCTCCAACTTGCATTAGATTGAGTGATGCAGCCAGAAGCTATGAGCTAAAAATCATTCACTTCAACATGCTGCCCTCATTTCATGAGATGAACTCAAATGACCCATTGTCTTTTATTCGGGAGTTCTACAGTTGCGTTCACGCCTTCGCACTATAAGGCCTAGAAGAGGATGATTTGAGAATAAGGTGTTTTCCTTATTGTTTGAAGGGCAACGCTAGGAGCTGGTTAATCTATTTGTCAGAAAGATCACCACATACATGGGATGAGGTGTACACCAAATTCATGACCAGGTATTACTCGCTATAGAAGACAAATGATCTTCGAAGCAAAATTTGTAGCTTTCCTATAGAAGACAAATGATCTCCGAAGCAAAATTTGTAGCTTTGTACAAATACAGGGAGAGCAATTCCATGAGGCATGGGATAGGTTCAACTTGCTTTCAAACCAGTGTCCACATCATCTGTTCTCTTTGCAACTTCAAGTTCAATTTTTCTACAATGGACTAAATGCTACTTGTGAGACACTTGTTGATGCTACTACAGGTGTCTAAGTGGGAGATATGGTTGTTGAAGAAATTTGGGATATTTATGAGAAGTTAGCTACCAACTATCAACAAAAAGCTACAAGAGGAAGGAGAGCTACAGTTCATGATGTATATTCTCATCATGACTTGGCAATGTATGTAACTAAGTTATCCAAGCAAATGAAGCTGATGATGAACAACGGGGGAGCTCATGCCAATTCTCATTATTATACTGAGGAGACTCAAACACTTGATCAAATGAATTATGTTAGTGGAGGTTTGCCAAATAGACAAGCTAGAAATGACTTATTCTCGGACACTTACAACCCTAGTTGGAGAAATCATCAAAATTTTTCTTGGAAGGATTAGAGTGCTCCAAATCAAGTGGACCACATGGTTTTCAATAGCAGTAGAGGCCTGAATTTCAATATCAACTGCTAGAAGATAAAAAGTCATCCATGGAAGAATTAATGATGGAATATCTTGCTAATCAAGAGCCAATGATGAAAAAGATGGATGCAAAGATTGATCAGGCAATGCAATTTAGCCAGGCTTCAATTCACAATCTGGAGATATAGGTAGGTCAATTAGCTAAGGTAGTAGCTGAGGGAGCTCTAGGCACAAGTTTAAGAAGTAACTTTAAGGAGTTGGAAATTTTTTGAAGAAAAGAGCAAACACATTGATGGGCAGAACTCCAATGGATGAATGGATGAAAGAAATTTGTAGCAAGAAGAAGAATATTGATTTCCTTCTTCTATTGAGCCTTATGTTCCTCCTATTCCTTTTCCCTAAAGATTGAAAAAGAAAAATTTAGATGAGTAGTTTTCTAAATTTCTTGAAGACTTTAACAAGTTGCACATTAACATTCCTTTTCTAGATGTTTTGAAGGACATGCCTAGCTATGCCAAGTTCATGAAAGACATTCTTTCTAACAAAAGAAAGCTTGAGGAATATGAGTTTGTGAAGCTTATTGAGAAGTGCTCAGCATCATTCAACAGAAGCTACCATAGAAATTGAAAGACCTAGGTAGTTTTACTATCCCTTGCACTATTGCCACTTTGAAATTTGATAGAGTTTTATGTGATTTAGGAGCTAGTATCAGTTTAATGCCTTTATCAATTTTTAAGTAATTGGGTCTTCGTGAAGTTAAAGCTACAATATTTTCATTGTAGTTAGTTGATGGGTCAGTAATTTATCCTAGAGTATTCATTGAGGACATTTTAGTTAAGGTGGATAAATTTATTTTTCCTGCTAATTTTTTTGTGTTGGACATAGAAGAGGAGAGTGAAATTCCTCTTAGTTTAGGTACGCAATTTTTAGCTACAGCTAGGACCTTGATTGATGTTCAACAAGGTAAAGTGATACTTTGGGTGCAAGATGAACAAGTCACTTTTAATGTGTTTAAAGGCATGAAACATCTAGTTGAAAGTGATTCTTGTTTTCATATTAATGTTATGGATCAAGAATTGAATGAAGGCTTTGCCAATACCACAACTAATAATTCATTAGAGTTATGTTTGCTCAGTATAGGAATAGGTGCTAGTGAGCCTATTGCTTCCATTTTTAAAGTGATAGATCTTGAGTTGAAGCAACCTTTAGCTCAAAGGAAGATTGAGGTAGAGAAAAAGAAGAAATTGTTCCCTTCAAGTAACGAAGAGATGTTCCAGTTGGAGGGTGGTCAAAATGCCCAAAATACGACGTAGTGAATCAAATATTGGAGTCAAAAGTGCAACTTGAATAAATTGGGCATTAGGCAGTGTTCAAAACGAAGTGTTGTGGATGATGTGGTGCCTAAAGGAGTAACTTTATTTTCATAGACGTTTTGTCAATCTATTGACAATAAAAAGGCACTTGTTAGGAGGGAACACAATTATTTAATGATTTGCTTTATTTTTTTCTACTTATCTTTTATTTATTTTATTTGTGTGTTTTTATTTTCAGCAAGGACAATGCACTATTATTTTTTGCTAGAATTTCTTGTAATTCGGGGCTATGGATATGTTTGACAAATTTTGCAGCTTGTTGGCCTTCATTAAGATTTTGGTTTCCCAGCTTGAGGGCCATATTTATTTTAATTATAATTTTATTTTATCATTTCCATCTTTATTCTAGACATTGGGGACAATGTGTGCAATAAGTCTAGGGGAATGGTAACTTAGGCCTTGATTTTTAATTTTTTTAATTTTTTTAATTTTTACATTTTTTACCTAATTTGTTTGTTATTCATACTTTTGAGTGTTGATTGGAATTCTTGTGGATGATTGTAACTTTTTGGTTCTTTAATGCTTGACTTGAGTGTCAAGTAACTAATCGTTAGATATTTTGCATTGGTAAAATTACTTTTCAAATGTGTTTGTAATTTTGGAGAAAGCTAGCGGATGATGGTCTTAGAAGCTCTTTCTGCATCAAAATTTTGTGCTTAGTAAACTGTTTCAAATCATACTAGATTATGAGTTTATATAGTTGGTTGATGAGGTTAGTTTGGTTGATGCATATATGGATGATTGGTTGAAAAAAAAATTTAGGAAAATCAAAATTTTTGTTGTTTATAGAATAAATATCTACTCCATTGTTTCATAGTGTTGAAGTAGGTAAAGGTCTTCTCCAAAGGTAAGAGACAATCACTGCTTGAAAAGATGCTCAAAACATGAGTATCATTAAAGATTACCTCGGATTATTTTGAGTTGGTAGCTTAGGTATAGACAGAGCCCTTGTTGGTATACTTGCTAAAAGGTGAAACACATAAAGAGGATTTAAAAAAAATAGCAAAAAAATAATAATAATTAACACAGTATCCATGGTTTTGTGGTATATTGGTTGGATGCATATGAACTCTAATCTAGTCTGGTTTATACTTTGTACTTTATATAAAAGATTGTTGTTCTTACTAAGTTTTAAAGGATAGTAGTTGCTAGCTTGTGTAAAAGTTGTTTTCACAAACATTGTTTTGATTTGAGCTGCGTTGGATTGAAGAGGTTACATACTTAATTTCACTTGTTGAATTCATGAAGACTTCAGAGTTTCAATCTTCTTCTATAGTGTCATTGCTCAAAAGTATGATTTATTTTTTAAAAAAATTTTGATCTTTAGTTTGCTTGGGGACAAGTAAATGGTTAAGTGTTAGGGAGTTTGATCAGCTCGATTTGCATTCTAATTTTGGAATCTATTTTAGGGTAGTTTTGTTATATTTAAGTGATTTATTACACTCACTTGTTTATTTATTTTTTTATTTAGGTTAGAGAAGTTGTCAAAGGAGTTGACCAGATTTTTACGAAGTAAAAGGACTAAATTGCAGGAAATTATAAAGCAAAGAGGTTCAACTGAAGATTGGAAGAAATTCTTTCTTTTATTTGACTGGAATAACATTCTTATAGCATTATGCTATATTTTAAGTCAAGGGTATTTCAGTTGTTTGAAATCCTAAAGGCTAAGGATTGAAAACCCTACAAAATATAAAAAAAAGAAGTGGAGACAAACGGTTAGACTCAGAAGTGCAAGTGGCAAATCATAAAGCAAGGAAGGAGGAAGACAAAAATTTGAGAGGAAGAGAAGCAGATGAATTGGAAAGTAGGGAAGAGAAGGATGAACTAGGCAGTAGTGAATCGAAGAGAAAGAGACAAAGTTTGGTTCTTTTCTTCTTTCTTCCATATTTTCTTTACTTTCAAGTTGGACTTAAATATTCATTCTCCATGTCTTGTTCTTTTCTTTTTAGATTATTGAATTTTATTTTTAAATATAACATGAGAGGCTAAATTTTTATGCTAATGTTAGGGATGTAGCCTAGTTGAATTATTTTAATTAATTTATTTGACTTGTGTTTTAGTTTACTTCCTTTGCAAGAATCAGTGTGGTGTATACTTGATCACCATAGATAATTTATCTTAGGGATTTAAATAAGGTACCAGGAGGTGAGATTTAATCCATTTACTATGGAAATAGAAATACAATAATTAGGATAGAGATATACCTATTTATTTTGATTTGTTAAGTTGGTAACCTGAACTTCATGAGTTTGATTAATTATGTGAGAGATAGAGAGATAATCATAGGTTAATCAAATATGCTGCAATTGCTTGAGAGAGAGTTGTAATACTAGGAGTGATTGTTGACAATAAAAAATTGCCCAAATAATTAGTTGGAAGACCTCGACTAGGTAAAACCCAAGCCTTAGCGATCCTATAAATGATTTCTTCCTGGTTCATTTTTCTCATCATTGGTTTAGTTTAATCATAGTTAATTTTACTCCCTTAAAATTTGAAATTATTTCTTTTATTTTTCACAAATAATTAAATATATGTTCATTGTGGGATCGATACCTTGGTTTGTCCTAGGGATTAAAACTTGCTACGAGCACCGCTGTGCACTTGTAGCATTAGCCTGATCAAAGCCCTTAGTTCTAAATGTGTGGGAGAAAGGCATTTGTTTTGTTGCCCTTATGGGAGTTGTTAAGTAGCCCCACAGCACATCTGGAAGGTCACCAGGCCACTTTTCCTTTGGTTCCCCAACCATTTTTTTCAGCCCATCTTTTAGGTTCCTGACCTCTACCTGCCCATTATTTTACGGGTATGCTATTGGTATGAAAGTGCAACATTATGCCAAGGTTAGTTGCTAATTCTTGGTACCTTTTCTTAATAATCTGAGTACCATTGTCTTCAACTAACACCTTCAGACAACACAATCTGCAAATAATGTTTTTTCAAACAAACGTCTATATCTCTTTAGCCAAATTTGTGGAGAACGGTTCTACTTCTATCCACCTAGTAAAATAGTTGACTATGATGACACAATATTTTACTCCTCTAGGTAGAGTTTGCAGTGGACCTATGAAGTCAATACTCCATATGGTGAAGGGGCATCGGTAACTGGCCAAGGTTACGATTCAGAGGGTACTCTTTATATGGTTGAATGTCGTTAGCATTTGTCACAGTGTTTAATGAATTGCTGAGCATTTTTTCTTAGGGTAGGACAAAACTATCTTTAACAGAGTAGTACTCCTATGAGGGCATTTATTTTGATGTGTGATCCACATATCCCCACCTAAACCTCCCTTAGTATGGCTTATGTCTTCTCTTCTCCAATGCACTTCTGTAGGGGCTTAGATTGCCCTTGTATTTGTAACTCTTCACCAAATAGGAATTTTCTACCAGCTCATTGTCATACATTTGTAGCCTCTCGAGGATCGTCAGGCAATGTCCCATGGACCAGGTAGTTTTCTAGTGGGTTTCCCCAACCATTACCTATGGTTGATAGTGTTAGGACGGCTATGCTCAAAATAATGAGTACCTCATTGTGTCGTGGGGACTTGGCTAAAATATCAACCTCAGTGTTATCTTTCCAAGGCACTTCTTTAATTTGGACATTGCCAAATTTCTAAATTAGGTCTTTCATGAGGCTGTAGTATTTTATTAACTTTGAGTCTCTAACCTTGTATTCGCCTTTTAGTTGCCGAACTAACAAATGTGAATCACTATGGGTATAAAGAACTCATACCCCAACCTTTTCGGCTAGCTATAGCCCAGTTGTGAAGGCCTCATATTCGGCCATGTTTTTTGTGACTCAAAATCCAAACTTGATGGCTTTGGTAGCCTTTATTCCTTTGGTTTCACATAGTATTATTCTTGCGCCCTAATGTTCTGACGTTAAGGTGCCATTTTTTAAAATGACCATTCTGGCTCCTCTACCTGAGGAACTTCTTCTGGCTTAACACTCTCAGGGAGTTCGACTATGAAATTTGCTATGTACTGAGCTTTTATTGCTTTTGTTGGTTCATATGTGATGCCGTATTCCCTGAGCTTTATGTACCATTTAGACAGCCGTCCCAAATGATCCACTTTCCTCATGGTATCCCTGAAGGGTAAGCTGCTTCTTAGTGCAATTATGTGTCCCTGGAAGTATGGCCGAAACCTCATACTTGCTATGGTTAAGGCATAAATTGCTTTTTGCTAGATCGAGTATCTCACTTTAGCCCCATCTATTGATTTGCTACCATAGTACATAAGCCACTGTTTTCTGCCTTTTTCTCTCTTGAGGATAAAACTAATAGCTCTCTCACTTAGGATGGCATAAAGTATAAGGGGTTTTCCATCCTCCAGCATTCCTCATATCAAGGGTGGTGTTTGCTATTGTTCTCGATGTCAATTTCACAACCTCAATTAATACTTTTAAGAATGGCTAGCATTGATCCCCATAGCAGGATATAAATCTACTAAGTGGGTGACCTTGACGAAAGTAAAGTCATTACCTTTTTGGGCTTGGCATCTTTGGCTCTTTCAGATACCATATGGCTGAGAAACTTTCCAGTAGTTACCCTAAACACACACTTTTCAGGATTTTGGTGTATCCCAAACTTTTTAAGTTGTTGGAAAGTTTTTGATAGATCAGAGGCATGGCTATCTGGCTACTTGCTTTTGACTATCCTATCATTAAAATGTACTTCCATGTTCCACCCAATTTGATGCTTAAAAACCCTATCCATCAACCATCAATAAGTTGCCCTTGCATTTTTCTATTCGAATGGCATCCTTACATAATAGAATGTACCTTTGTAAGTTATGATTGCCATTTCTCTTCATCTACAGGGTTCATCTAAATTTGGTTATAGCTGTTGAAACCATCAAGGAAGCTTAACATTCCATATTCGACTGTTGAGTCTACAAGCTAATCTATCGAAGGTAAAAGGTATGAGTCATTTGGGCATGAGTCATTTAGCATTGTGAAGTTAATGTGCATTTAGAGTTTGTCAGTTATTTCTTTGGTTGCTATGATGATGTTCCTGAGCCAATGAATGTATTTTATTTCTCTTATTTTCCCATCCTCCAATAATCATTGGATTTATTTTTTTAATGAAGTATCTCTTATTTGAGGCTATGTTGCGCTTTTTCTGCCAAATTAGCTTCACCTCAGGATTTACTTTTAGGCTATGTTGGATTATATATGGGTTTATCTGTGGTATGTCCATCGACAAGTAACCAAATAAATCTCTATTTGATAGCCAGAATGATACAAGCCTAATTGTTTCTTCTTTGGCCAGAGGTTTCCCTATTCTAGCACTTTTTTCTAGGAATTAGTTATAAGTTCTCAATTTTTATCTTCTCATGCCTCTCTTGTCCATCTGTTGGCTATACTCCATGGTTAGTGCTGACTTTTCCTATGTTCTAAGCATGAACTTTAACAGGGGCTTACCTGGCTTTGATGAACACCTTCCCTACCTTAGCCTGATTTATGAATATCTCGGTGTCTCCATCCTTGGTCTCAAAGGTCACTGTCAAGTACTTCACAGCTGTCCTTATATGAAGGATGCCCTAAGTATGTCTTCCAAGGATGGTGTTATATGGTGAGGGGACATCAATGCCACTGAATCTTGCCATAGTCGAGGTAAAAAGTTCCTCATTACTTTTTTCCGAAGCACACCCTTCAGCAATAAGGCCAAATCAATCTAGCCTAGCACAGGGAATTCCTCTGGCCCAACCCTGAATGTGGTTGAAGCCATAGCCTTGACCCTTTCTTTAGAAATTCATAAGCTTGAAAGTAGATGACCAAATAGGACATTGGCATTTGGGCCATCATCATAGAGCCCCATTTTTACATCCCAATTCCCAATCCACGCCCTAATTAAGAGAGGGCATCATGAAGAAATTTTACCACTGAGCCATCTCTTTAGGCTGGTTTGCTTGCCAGATTGTCGAACTCCATCAAGGTTATCTCCCTTTCTTTTTTCTTCTTTTCTACTGAAGGTATGCTTGCTGTAATTGTTAGGATGACCCCTACCAGGGGTGGTGGATGTTTTCTAGGACTTTGGGTACTACAATGTCTGTCAAGGTCATATTCCTCTTCTTCACACCTCTGGTCTTTATCCCTTTTTTCCCAGTACTTTAGGGAGGGCATACGTAAGTATCACCAAATTTGCCCTTGCATGATGAAGGACTCAATGTACTTCATCAACTGGAAGCAATCTTCGGTGCCATGCTCATGGTCTTTCTAAAACTGCCAGTACTTCTTCACGTTTTCCATGTTGTCTAATGTCATCAACTTCGAATGCTAGATAGTCATCCTTTGCACTCCCAAGGCCTTTAGAATATTGGTTCTCATTGTGTTTGGAGGAGTGAATGTCATCAACCTTTTCCCCTTTTCTTCTGAGGTCATCCTCCACCTTCTACCTGAGAACGAGGTTGTGGGTGATGTACTTTGGAACACTGGTGGTCAAAGTTCGATCCCCCATTCTTACCTCTTTGGTTGTCATATGTTGTTTTGCTCTCTGGTAAATTCCCCAAGTGTTTTTGGTGGGTTCTTTGAGAATTCATAGAATAGTTGGGAGTTCTTTTTGAGGCCGTGAGTCATTGCAAGAATCTGAATTTTAGGACAAAAATCTAGGACACTGAGTGCCTTACAATTGAACCTTTGAATGTAGTATTGAATGGATTCATCATTCTTCTTGGTTATGCCGAGCTTCTAGATAGGCATTATAACTATCAGCCGACTTTTGATTAACTACTGGGTCAAGGCCGTGGACAACTATTGGAACTTGGTGATCGTTTGAGGTGACAAAGAGTTGTGCCAAGCCATTCTAGGTATAGCGTGGCAATGTTAGCCTCGTGCAGCACCATACCTCTCCTATACTTGGTCAGGTAGGCATAGGGATTACTCCAAGTTTCATAGCTTTTAAGTCAAGGTTCTCTAAAATCACAGGGCATGGGTGTTTCCAGTATTGTGAGAACAAATGGAGATTCATCTTTAATGAAGATTTCATAAAGTTTTGACCAAATGGTCTATTTAGAGATTTGCTTTTCTACCTTATCAAGCCTATCTAGAAGTTTTTCCATTAGTTATGCAGTAACAACTTCTTTCGGTCACTGAGAGTTATTTTGTGAGGGGGAATAACATCTTCTCTTGGGTGAGTAACTTCACTAACGAGGAGAAGGAGTTTTCCTCTGGGGAAAGGGACTTCACCGGTAAAAAGGATTATGTTCCTTCCACTACGGCCTCTTTCTTCTACGGCTCTAGGGTGGTAGGTCTTCCGTCAAGGATTCTTTGTGAAGGGTCTTCCTGGTAGTGCTACGATCAGGCAAGTGTTAGTGTTGTGCTCAAAAGCCAATCCTGAGATGATTGTATTTTTGCACATTGAGTCATCATATTTTATTAAGGCATTAATCCAACAATTATGTTTGTTGTTTTCTTTCTGCGTAACCTAACAAACATAATCGTAACCCTAGAATAATGATATTCTTAAACATCCCTGGTCTAGTATTATTGTGGAGCGGGTTGCAATAATACATAACAACTAGCATATGTGGAGACTAATATGAGATATGTAGTCTACATATGGGTACAAGTTGGAGAACTTGTGTACTGGACCGACCTACCATGAGAACACTACATGGATCGTTATATGAGTGCCATAAGTGATTCTCATAGTGATCATGGTATATGTAGTCCTTCGACCTAAGATCATCAAGGTTCCCTACATGTGAGTCACATACTTTGATACTTTCCTTTGTTGCTCGTAACTGAGTGAACTTGAAGGAGGTCATTGGGTATGTCACATATCATGCGGAGGGATTTGTATGATCAAGATGGGATTTGTCCCTCCTATGTAACGGGAGTGATATCTTCGGGCCCCTTGATAGAGTGAGACTTAGAAAATGCATGGCCATGCTCGGATGAGTTGATATACGATATCAATGTCATCAGTTTAAGTTGGTCTACTCGGTAATCAAGAAACCAAAGATTGGGCTATACGAGAGTGACACATTCCATGTCTCGTGCTTAGTCTTGATATCTTGGACAAAGGGACAATGGCATATATCGGTGATGATCATAAAGGTTTAGTCGATTCACCGACAATCTTGTCACTTGGGTAGCAATGATGTGTTGCTAGACACCGCTCATTGCTTATGATCATAAATGTGATTTATGATCATTGCCAACATGGCAAGAGCCTATTGGGTCGCACACATAGAGCTATTTGGATCATTAGAGTGCATGGGCTAATTATTTGGGTTATGGTTTCACTTTAATTTCGTATTAATAATGGGCCCAAGAGTTGAGCCATTATTAAGCCTGAAATTAAATCCTAATTGGATTAGGGCTTTGAAACCCATTAGGCCTGGAAGTTGAGTTTCACTATAAATACAACTTTTAAGTGAGAAATTCGCAGGTCTCCTTGCCCTAGCCTCCAAAAAGGACAGCCACACTCTTCTCTTGCAATTCCTTGGAGGACGCAAGCTAGCACTGCGAGCGCAAGAGAAACGCATCTGTCGGGACGTGGTGGAAGCGTGGTGATCCCGAGAGGCTCGTGTGGATACCATAGAGAGCTTGAACACGTCAACTGTTCAGGTTTTGTGATTCGACTCTACAGTTGAGTGAGAGATCTCAACCGAAAATTAGGTATGAAAATTTTTGAACACCCGGTTTACCCCGTTTCACTTGGATCCTGGAGGGTTTCGGTTAAATTCCGCTGCGCTGTTTGGCTCCCGAAACCCATCAGTGGTATCAGAGCTACTGGTGAAACCCTAAATCGGGATTGAGTGTTGAATCGCATGATGCTATGTGTTCGGTTGCTTTTCGGCCATGATTAATTAGATTGATTCAAGATGCATGAAACTGGAATTCGTAATGAACATATGAGATATATGAAGAAACGACACAAATTGGTTAATGAGATTAATCTCAAATTGAATGGTATGAGATACCTATATGGATTAGGATTCTTGCAATAGTTGCAAAAACCCTAGCTTGGTTCGGATTCAGCCTGTTCGGGCACCGAAAGTAAGGTATTTTTGGTGGCTCGAATGGAGGAGTCTCGGGTGCCTACTTGCTCGAAATAGAAGATTTCGGGCTAAGCAATTGTAAGAAAATTTTTTGCGCTGGGGGGCGCTGCCCCCCTCGTAACCCCCCGCAAGGGCCCCCCCCTTGACCCCAAGGGCGGCTCAAGGACAGCTCCCGTTGACCTCGTCCGCTGACCGGTCAGCGGAACCACCGTCCGTTGACCGGCCAGCGGGACCGCCGTATGCGAAGCGCCACATAAATAAAAACTGGTTAATCAACGCGCAAAAATTGGCATGCATCTTTGTTGAATGAGATTTGACATGATATGCTGATTGGTGTTTGAAGCATGGTGCATGGTTATAGCCCTTGATTGGTTGTACTTGTAAATACGGCCTGCGAGTCGTGCCTTTTCTTGTTCACTCTCATTGTACATTCTCTTCTCACCTTACTCCCCTCGAATGTAACTCGAGGTTTCTATTATTGATGTAATAGTGCATTATGGGATCATCCAAGGTTGTATGTCTAAGGATCATCCAAGGAGGCATGTCCAAGGAGATGACAACAAAAGGGCAGCCAAGAAAGGAAGATAAGGAGCTTGTGAAGACTCTTTTCTTTTCTTAGGCTTTTATGATATTCTCATTGGCTTGAGAATATCGCATAGTTTGGGCTATAACCATGTCACGTTTACTTTCTTGTACGCATGAGATGCATGTTTTATATTTGTATGTGATGCATGTATAAGACAACCGGAGATAACAAATTGGTGAGATCAAAATGAAAAAAATCCCTCAAACAAATATTAAGTCATTAAATGTGATGCCTTCCAAATGTTGGCACTCGTCAAGACTTTGATCAACATTAGGTGGGTTTGCCAAAGCAAAGCACCTATGTTCATCTTGGTAAGGCGCGATGGGATAATAGTGATATCCAAATTGCTAACTTTGGGTCTGACTTAACTAAGTCATCCTAATAGGATTAGGGACTTAGAGGCATAGAGTTGGGCTTAAGCTCATGAGATGAGCTTGGACAAGTGTTGTTCTCCAAACTATCCAAGAGTTGCATAAGATGCAATTGGCAAAGAGTTGCCTACCTAAATAGCTGTAACTTGAGAGAAAAGCCAAAGCTGACTCAGGTTGAGATCAAATATGGATCTTGGCCCACTAGAATACCTTAGCGCCGAGGTGTTCCGAAATAATATCGAGGGTTATTATTTTGAGGAAAATAGTGGGAGTATCGTTTAATAAAAGTCCTTACTAAATGAATTAAAATACATGACTCTTACACTGCATATTTACTGTTGTAGATAACCATGGCACAAAACACATCGACACTTTCGTTGCGATCGATCCTTGAGAAGGAAAAACTGAATGGGACCAACTTTCTCAAATGGTACCGAAACTTGAGGATAGTCCTCAAGCAAGAGAGAAAGGCTTATGTCCTAGAGCAGCCCATTCCGAATGAGCCTGCTGCCACTGCTCCAAGAGCTGAAAGGGATGCTCACAAGAGGCATTCTGATGATGCTTTGGATGTTGCATGCCTCATGCTTATTACCATGGAATCTGAGCTTCAGAAGCAACATGAGAACATGGGGGCGTTCGATATGATCGAACATCTCAAAATGCTTTTCCAAGAGCAAGCTAGGCATGAGAGGTTTGAGACCTCTAAGGCATTGTTTCAGTGCAAGATGTCTGAGGGAAGTCCCGTGGGTCCTCATGTTCTCAAGATGATTGGGTACATTGAGAATCTTGAGAATTTGGGATTTGCTCTTCAGAAAGAGTTGGCTATTGATGTAGTCTTGCAATCGTTGCCTGAAAGCTACAGTCAGTTCGTCATGAACTATAACATGAATGACCTTGACAAGTCCCTCCCTGAATTGCTCAACATGTTGAGAACTGCTGAGCAAAACCTTAAGAAGGCTAAGCCCATTTTGATGGTTCAAAAGGGCAAGGGAAAGGGAAAAGCCAACAAGAAGAAGGATAAAGCTAATGGAAAGTCCAATGCTAATTCTTCTTCAGCTGCACTGAAACCAAAGGGTGGTGTGGCAAAGGAAGGGGAGTGCTTCCATTGTAAGCAACCTGGACACTGGAAGCGCAATTGCAAGCTCTATCTTGAAGAACTTGCTAAGGAAAAGGGAAGTAAGACTTCCACTTCAGGTATTTTTGTTATAGAGGCTAACTTTTCTACTTCCTCATCTTGGGTATTGGATACTGGATGTGGATCTCACATTTGTGCAAATGTGCAGGATCTAAGTAGAAGTAGAAGATTGGCCCGAGGTGAAGTGGACCTACGTGTTGGAAATGGAGCAAGGGTTGCTGCCTTAGCCGTAGGGACTTATGTTCTCACTTTACCTAGTGGATTAGTTTTAGAATTAGACAACTGCTACTTTGTGCCTACTATTAGTAGAAATTTGATTTCTGTTTCTTGTTTGGACAAGAAAGGTTTTTCATTTATAATAAAGGACAAATGTTGTTCTATTTATTTGAATGAAATCTTTTATGGTAGTGCTCAACTTAGCAATGGGTTGTATGTTCTAGACCTCGAAGATCCAATCTATAATGTGAATACCAAGAAGGTCAGATTAAATGATTCAAACCCGACCTATCTCTGGCACTGTCGCTTGGGCCATATAAATGAGACCCGCATATCCAAGCTCCATAAGGATGGACTCTTGGACTCATTTGATTTTGAATCATATGAGACATGTGAGTCATGTTTGTTGGGCAAGATGACCAAAGCCCCATTCACAGGGCAAAGTGAAAGGGCTAATGACTTACTAGGACTCATACATAGTGATGTATGTGGCCCTATGTCTACACAAGCTAGAGGAGGTTTCCAATACTTCATTACTTTCACTGATGACTTCAGCAGATATGGCTATGTGTATCTTATGAGACACAAGTCAGAATCCTTTGAAAAGTTCAAAGAATTCAAGAATGAAGTAGAGAATCAACTCGGGAAGAGTATCAAAGTGCTTCGATCAGATCGAGGTGGAGAGTACTTGGATCGAGAATTCCTTGACTATCTGAAGGAGTGTGGTATAGTATCACAACTCACTCCACCAGGTACACCTCAATGGAATGGTGTATCTGAAAGGAGAAATCGAACTCTGTTAGACATGGTTCGCTCTATGATGAGTCAAGCTGACCTTCCAAACTCCTTTTGGGGACATGCTCTAGAGACAGCCGCTTTTACACTAAACCGAGTTCCATCTAAATCGGTTCAAAAGACACCATATGAGATATGGAGTGGGAGGCGTCCCAATTTGTCTTTTATGAAGATTTGGGGCTGTGACGCTTATGTGAAACGTCAATCCTCTGACAAACTAGGGCCCAAATCTCAAAAATGCCTTTTTGTTGGGTATCCCAAAGAAACAAAGGGTTACTATTTCTACAATCCTTCTGAGCAAAAAGTGTTTGTTGCTCGAACTGGTGTCTTTTTAGAGAAAGAGTTTATCTCTAAAGGAACTAGTGGGAGGAAAGTAGAACTTGAAGAAATTCAAGAACAACAAGGAGACATCGAACCTGAAATGGAACCTGAACAGACACCACAAGATGTTGTGGTTCAAGAGTCTGTTCCTGTAGCACAGAGCCCACGTAGGTCTGGTAGGATTCGGCGTGAGCCTGAGAGATATGGATTTCTCGTGACTCACACTGGTGATGTGATGCTCATGGATCAGGATGAGCCCACAACCTACCAACAAGCTATGTCAGGGCCTGACTCTGAGAAGTGGCTAGTGGCCATGAAATCCGAGATGGAATCCATGTATGAAAACCAAGTATGGACTTTGGTTGACCCACCTGAAGGGGTAAAACCAATAGGGTGCAAATGGGTTTTCAAGAAGAAAACTGACATGGATGGTAATGTGATTACCTTTAAGGGACGATTGGTTGCAAAAGGTTTCAAGCAAATTCATGGTATTGACTATGATGAAACTTTTTCACCAGTTGCTATGCTTAAATCCATCCGAATTTTGTTTGCTATTGCTGCACACTATGATTATGAGATATGGCAAATGGATGTCAAAACTGCATTCCTAAATGGAAAGCTACTTGAGGATGTGTACATGACACAACCTGAGGGTTTTGTCACTCCTGAGAATGCCAATAAAGTGTGCAAGTTGCAAAGGTCCATTTATGGACTGAAGCAAGCTTCTCGAAGTTGGAATCTTCATTTTGATGAAGCAATCAAAGAGTTTGGTTTTATCAAAAATGAAGATGAACCTTGTGTCTACAAGAAGGTTAGTGGGAGCGCTATTGTCTTCTTGGTGTTGTATGTAGATGACATACTACTCATCGGGAATGACATTCCTGAGCTACAGTCTGTGAAGACTTGGCTAGGGAAATGTTTCTCTATGAAGGACTTGGGTGAAGCAGCCTATGTGTTAGGCATCAGGATCTATAGAGATAGATCTAGAAAGCTTCTTGGCCTAAGTCAAAGTACATATATTGACAAGGTGCTAAAGAGGTTTAGCATGCAAGATTCCAAGAAAGGATTCTTGCCCATGTCACATGGTATCACTCTTTCTAGATCTCAGTGTCTGAGTACAACCGAGGAGAGAGAGCGCATGAGTAAGATTCCATATGCCTCAGCAATTGGATCTATCATGTATGCCATGATATGTACTCGTCTTGATGGCTCATATGCTTTGAGCATGATGAGTAGGTACCAATCGAACCCCGGTGAGAGTCACTGGACAGCTGTTAAAAACATCCTTAAGTACTTACGAAGGACTAAGGATGCATTCTTGGTCTTTGGAGGTGAAGATGAGCTGGTTGTAAGGGGTTACACCGATGCAAGCTTCCAATCCGATAAGGATGATTTTAGATCGCAATCTGGTTATGTGTTTTGTATTGGTGGTGGTGCTGTCAACTGGAAGAGTTCAAAGCAAGAGACAGTAGCTGACTCTATAACAGAATCTGAGTACATTGCAGCTTCTGATGCTGCGAAGGAGCCAGTTTGGATCAAGAAGTTCATCACTAAACTTGGAGTGGTTCCAAGCATTACTGACCCAATAGAGCTCTATTGTGACAACAATGGAGCAATCGCACAAGCTAACGAACCTCAATCTCACCAGCGATCCAAACACATACTCCGACGCTATCATCTCATCAGGGAGATCATCGAGAGGGGTGATGTAAGGATATGCAGGACTTCGGTAGATAACAACATTGCTGATCCGCTGACAAAGCCCCTTATGCAGGAAAAGCATGATAGCCATTCTAGGTCCATCGGTATTAGATACATGGATGATTGGCTTTAGTGCAAGTGGGAGATTCTTAGTGTTGTGCTCAAAAGCCAATAATGAGATGACTGTATTTTTGTACATTGAGTCATGATATTTTATTAAGGCATTAATCCAACAATTATGTTTGTTGTTTTGTTTTTGCGTAACCTAACAAACATAATCGTAACCCTAGAATAATGATATTCTTAAACGTCCCTGGTCTAGTATTATTGTGGAGCGGGTTGCAATAATACAAACGACTAGCATATGTGGAGACTAATATGAGATATGTAGTCTACATATAGGTACAAGTTGGAGAACTTGTGTACTGGACCGACCCACCATGAGAACACTTCATGGATCGTTATATGAGTGCCATAAGTGATTCTCATAGTGATCATGGTATATGTAGTCCTTTGACCTAAGATCATCAAGGTTCCTTACATGTGAGTAACATATTTTGATACTTTCCTTTGTTGCTCGTAACTGAGTGAACTTGAAGAAGGTCATTGGGTATGTCACATATCATGCGGAAGGATTTGTATGATCAAGATGGGATTTGTCCCTCCTATGTAACAGGAGTGATATCTTCGGGCCCCTTGATCGAGTGAGACTTAGAAAATGCATGGCCTTGCTCGGATGAGTTGATATATGATATCAATGTCATCAGTTTAAGTTGGTCTACTCGGTAATCAAGAAACAAAAGAGTGGGCTATACGAGAGTGACACATTCCATGTCTCGTGCTTAGTCTTGATATCTTGGACAAAGGGACAATGGCATATATCGGTGATGATCATAAAGGTTTAGTCGATTCACCGACAATCTTCTCACTTGGGTAGCAATGATGTGTTGCTAGACACCGCTCATTGCTTATGATCATAAATGTGATTTATGATGGTTGCCAACATGGCAAAAGCCTATTGGGTTGCACACATAGAGCTATTTGTATCATTAGAGTGCATGGGCTAATTATTTGGGTTATGGTGTCACTTTAATTTCGTATTAATAATGGGCCCAAGAGTTGAGCCATTATTAAGCATGAAATTAAATCCTAATTGGATTAGGGCTTTGAAAGCCATTAGGCCCGGAAGTTGAGTCTCACTATAAATATAACTTTTAAGTGAGAAATTCACAGGTCTCCTTGCCCTAGCCTCCAAAAAGGACAGCCACACTCTTCTCTTGTAATTCCTTGGAGGACGCGAGTGCAAGAGAAACACATCTACCGGGACGTGGTGGAAGCGTGGTGATCATGAGAGGCTCGTGTGAATACCATAGAGAGCCTGAACATGTCCACTGTTCAGGTTTTGTGATTCGACTCTATAGTTGAGTGAGAGATCTCAACCGAAAATTATGTATGAAAATTTTTGAACACCCGGTTTACCCTGTTTCACTTGGATCCTGGAAGGTTTCGGTTAAATTCCGCTACACTGTTTGGCTCCTAAAACCCAACAGCAAGTTATGGCCTTGTTTAGTGAGTTCTTTCAATGGTTCGTTCTAGCACATGACCGAGTGTAGGATTGATGTTTGTGGAGCTGCTAGGTCATTTTGACCATGATAGAGAACTGGAAGTCACACAAAAAATGCATGGTGACCCGTCAAAGGATGTTCATCCTTAGGTAAAGAAAGTTGTAGAGGTGCGCTCATTGTGGTTTGGGGTCTTACTATCGGTTGAGGTTTAGGGACCCAATTATACTAAGAATAGTGGGTTTCCACAATGGCAATTAGGGAATAACTTCCCACAAATGCTGCCAAGGGATGCTCCAGGTCATCTTCTATGTAGGACATCTTCAGCCCCGAAGATGTAGCTTGCTTGATGCAGTATCTGCGAGGGGATAAAACAATGGTCATGTGGTTGCCCAAAGTATTACCAGTGATGGAACCTCTGATGCCCAAGTTAGTGAAATGAAGGTAAAATGGTGGAAGAAGGAAAAAGTTGAGTGAGGAAAGTTCTTTATCCCCTATTTCCTAACCAGGAGCCCTCTTTCGCATTTATAGGGCAATTGGGCAAAGGGCCACTGGTTTTGTATAAGGAGCTTCAGACATGTCGATGATCTAATTTAAGGGCCCCAAGTCCATACCCCATAGAGTTTGTGTCCAGTTATGCTAAGGAGGAGGGTAGGCAGTTGAGCTCTAATGCTAGACACGGAGCCATGTTGGTGGCTCTTGTCAGTGGTCCTAGAGGCCACAAGTTTGGCCTTACTCATGGGGTCCATTGGGTTTCTACCAAAGGTGCATTATGATGAAGGAACCCCTTTACTATTGAGGGTGGGTGGTCTATCTTCCAAGGTCCTTCATTTTTTACAGAAGTACTAGGGCGAAAAGCCTTTCCATTATCAGACCTTTTAAAGACCAGTCCAAATTAGATTTGATCATTCAAATTTTGATTTATAGTTGGACTTGTGAATGCCATAAAAAGTGGTTTGTGAAAAGCTTATTTTAGTTGGTTTTGTGGTATGACCTATAAAAAGCCGTGTAATAGGCATTGTTCCGTGGACAGAAAAAGATTGCACCAAAAGGGACAAAGGCGAGAAAATTTGCTCAACTATATTCACATGCATTTATTCTCATATCACTCCTAGTGGGAAGCTTGTTTAAGGCATATAAGTTAATAAATCCCTAGTTTAATACGTCATTTTAAGTTCATTTAGCAAGGTCAAACAAATTAGCAAGATTTACTAGAGTCCGAGGATATTATGGTATCAAAAGTGGTTTAGGGGCAAAACAGAAATTTTGCATCACGAGGTGTTGGGCTAATTCCTGGGAGTCAAAAACATGTTTTAAATTTAACCCTTCCTTAACACGCAAAAATTTTACTATGTTTTGGGAGATTTGACCAACTGTTGCCCTAAGGTTACTATTTTAGGAAGCGGTTCTTTTGACTACTAAAGGAAAGTTTGAGGGCTTAATGAGTTAAAGGCTTATAAACTTCGTAAAGGTGAACTTTGGCTGTCATTATTCATTCTTTTCTTCTCCAAATCTGAGCTCTAGCTTTCCCATTTCATTTACCCTTTAATTCTAGCATAAACTTAAGAGTTCTTGGAGAAAATTGAAGGTTCCATGGGTGTATAAGCTTTGTGTGCCTTGTTTCAGTGAGGTTTTGTTCTCCTGAAGCTTTCAATCAAATTTTCACACTTGGTGCTTCATTTGTACATGGGGTACCTTCGATTCCTTGTTGCTTGGCTGGTCTTGTTTTATTGCCATGTACCTAGAATTGCTTGGAACCTAGGTAAGACCTTAGTATTTTGATGATGGAATGCTTGATCTTTGCTTGTAGCTTGAAATTGAAGTAAAGGATTTCAGGTTTCAAGTTCAATTGATGCCATGTGATTGTTGTTGCTTGATGAAAACAATTAGTTCAATCCATAGCATTGTTTGAGGGCAAGTGTTCATAGTGGACTAGTTATGAATTTGAGCTTGGTATGTTGTTTTGATGCATTAAAAGAGAGGTTGTGGCAGCGCATTGTGGTCTACGTAACTTGACTTACAAGTTTATGGATTGGGAAGCTATTCCATGCATGTTTGGCATGCTTGAAAGGCATCCTAAGGTGCAACGAGCAAGAATTTGCTATCTAAGGCTCAAGCGTTGGGACTGAGGTGCCAATGATGGCACTAGAGCACTAACACAAGCTAACCAGACTAGTTTTGCCTGTGGCACCACAATGCCAACGTAAGGCTGTAGCACCACAGAGAAAGCCAACATCATATCAAATTTGGCTTGGGGGTTCGAAGGTAGGCTCAAGGAGGTGCTTTTGGTACCTAAGGGTTGAGGTCTCTTAATGGTACCCCAACACTTCCAAGAATCCTCCAGGTCCCTGGATCTCTTAAGTTTTCTTAGGTTGCAGTGACTTTAACCATAAACAAAAAAAACTAGGTTCTAAGAGGCCATAAAAAGGCATAACTAGCTTGGGTGTGAGGTTTAGTACCATTGAGGACCTAGTCGCACCTTTAGGTGTGAGGTTTCAATACAGGAACTCTAGCCACACTGAGCTAGGTTCCATGTAACCAAGTGAATATAATTCCATCCATGACCCACTCGAGTGAACTAAGTAATGGTGGATAGGTAAGCACCATATGTGGAGGTTTAGTGGACTTATAGCCTAGGCAAGTTTACTTAAGGCACAAGTGAGAACCTAGTACATTCTTGGTAAAGTTTTAAGTTGAAAGCTTAGTAGATAGGTGACCTAGGCAAGCTTAATAGCTTGAGGCACTATTTGTAGGCTTAGTACACCTAGTGAGTTCCTTGTAACTCAAGCAAGGCACATCCACCCTGTTCACCAATGCAACATAAGGAAGGTTGAAATGAATGATGAACTTCACTAGTTAGGCTAATAAGTAATGCTTGCTAGTAGACAAGGCTTTGCCTTGTAGCTTAAGGACTAGGTAAAGGACAAGTCCCAAGGCACTAAAATGCTATGCAAATAGGTTTAGTCTCACATTGTATGAGGTCATTGTTGATTACATTTACATATATATGTTTTGTTCTTAGTGTTTTCCTTAGTATTTATCCTGAAGGTTGAAGATCCTTGTTGAGAATCATAAGATTCTCACTCCCTTAGTTTCATGTTGTGTAGGTAATATGGTTGTTGGACCTGACAATAATTAAGGATTGTGATGCCAATTTCCATTACAGGTACATTACTTTATGAATCCTTGACAATCTAGATTATTTGGCTACTTGATAGTTAAGTTATATTGTACTAACTTTGGAGGGTAGTGAGTACATGGATGATTATTGAGGCATGCCATCAAGATTTCTCATCAAGGGTGGAAGCTAGTTGATTAGATCTCAATAGTACTAGTCTTATACATGCATGATGTATAGTGGTGGCCTCCAATATGTATGACTGGAGTTATGGACTTTAGGGTTGCCTTTGGGTGTAGGGCATAGTTTTCTATTGTTTAATTGCCACACATAGTTAAATACATGTAGGATCATTACAATGACACTATGATGGTTTTGTATGCTTTGATTCTTTGAACAACAATTTTATGGAAAATTCCTAGGCTGTATAAATATTTTATGGTTTTCCACTTTCAAAGTTAAAACAACCTTTGTAATCATGATTGCATTTCTAGGTTAATTAACTAGTGGCATGAAGTTTTAACAAGAGTGCACGTAATTAATTAGCTAATCATGATCAGCATGAGACTCATTCTTATAGGTTTCCTGGGCAAGGCCATGCGGCACTGTGTTAATTAGTTTCAAAGCCCCATTCATAGACATTGGAGGCTAGGAAATGTGATATTGTTTAGATCCGTATGCCACGGTGGTTAGTAATAACCAACATCTACGAGTTGTCATTTCACTTTGGCTATAGGTTGCGATGGTGAAATTAGGTCAGTTGTAATTGGGAGGCTAGAGGTCCTGCAATGGATCCTGGTAGGCTAGTGTGGCAACATTAGGGCAACTAACATGACTTGCACTGAGGTGGAAAAAAACACCATGGAATAGGTAGTTGGGATGTGACCACCATCCTAGAAAATTGTTTTGGAGCTTTAAACACAAGGTGGGCTACATGATTAGTAGGATGGTAAGGGCATGTAAACCACCAATGTAAGGAGTGCCATCGAGCTAGGTGGATTACTCCTAAAGTTCCAAGTGCTAAACCCACCAATGTGGATGGGTTAGGGTACCAGAAATGACTTGAGGGTACATTGACCAAGTTACAAACACTTGGTCAAATCTGTTAGTGTTGTGCCCAAAAGGCCAATCATGAGATGATTGTATTTTTGTACATTGAGTCATGATATTTTATTAAGGCATTAATCCAACAATTATGTTTGTTGTTTTGTTTCTGCGTAACTTAACAAACATAATTGTAACCCTAGAATAATGATATTCTCAAATGTCCCTAGTCTAGTATTATTGTGGAGCGGGTTGCAATAATACATAATGACTAGCATATGTGGAGACTAATATGAGATATGTAGTCTGCATATGGGTACAAGTTGGAGAACTTGTGTACTGGACCGACCCACCATGAGAACACTACATGGATCGTTATATGAGTGTCATAAGTGATTCTCATAGTGATCATGGTATATGTAGTCCTTTAACCTAAAATCATCAAGGTTCCCTACATATGAGTCACATACTTTGATACTTTCCTTTGTTGCTCGTAACTGAGTGAACTTGAAGGAGGTCATTGGGTATGTCACATATCATGCGGAGGGATTTGTATGATCAAGATGGGATTTGTCCCTCCTATGTAACGGGAGTGATATCTTCGGGCCCCTTGATAGAGTAAGACTTAGAAAAATGCATGGCCATGCTCGGATGAGTTGATATACGATATCAACGTCATCAGTTTAAGTTGGTCTACTCGGCAATCAAGAAACCAAAGATTGGGCTATACGAGAGTGACACATTCTATGTCTCGTGCTTAGTCTTGATATCATGGAAAAAGGGACAATGGCATATATCGGTGATGATCATAAAGGTTTAGTCGAATCACTGACAATTTTGTCACTTGGGTAGCAATGATGTGTTGCTAGACACCGCTCATTGCTTATGATCATAAATGTGATTTATGATCTTTGCCAACATGGTAAGAGCCTATTGGGTCGTACACATAGAGCTATTTGGATCATTAGAGTGCATGGGCTAATAATTTGGGTTTTGGGTTACAATAATTTCGTATTAATAATGGGCCCAATAGTTAAGCCATTATTAAGCCCAAAATTAAAGCCTAATTGGATTAAGGCTTTGAAACCCATTAGGCCTGGAAGTTGAGTCTCACTATAAATACAACTTCTAGTGAGAAATTCGCAGGTCTCCTTGCCCTAGCCTCCCAAAAGGACAACCGCACTCTTCTTTTGCAATTCCTTGGAGAATGCAAGCTAGCACTGCGAGCGCAAGAGAAAGGCATCTGCCAGGACGTGGTGGAAGTGTGGTGATCCCGAAAGGCTCATGTGGATACCATAGAGAGCTTAAAAACGTCAACTGTTCAAGTTTTGTGATTCAACTCTATATTTGAGTGAAAGATCTCAACCGAAAATTAGGTATGGAAATTTTCAAACACCCGGTTTACCCCGTTTCACTTGGATCCTAGAGGGTTTCAGTTAAATTCTGCTGTGCTGTTTAGCTCCCGAAACCCAGCAAAATCACCTACGAACTAAAGTATAGTACTCTTATACCTTTTCATCAAGGGTAGGAGTTTAAGAGCTAGACCACCGGGGCCTTAAGCTAGTGTGTGGATACCTTTGGTGATCATCGATGAGAGACCACTAGTGCATGGTCTAGGATGCAACAGCTCTAAAAAAAGAGTTAGATGAATTGAAAAGATGGGATTATGAGGTAGGGGTTAGGTCATCCAACCTTGTAGGAGCATGGATGATACGCCCATAGTGCTACAGTCAGTAGAGACCATGGAGCAAGAACAGATTGTGTAGGAGAGGGGCTTTAGCCTAGGGTGCAAAGAGTGCATGGTTTTTAAGTTACACCTAGGAACTGTTCCAATAGTCTAAGTGGCCATTGAACTAGTGTCATTTTTGGGCTCAGTTAACTTACGACCACCGAGGATGTTTGTCCCCAATAGTTGTTGCCACAAGGAGTCAGCCTGGTACAATAGAGCAATAGTTCAAGATTTGCTTTGACTAGCCAAGTGGTCAAGGTAAATAGCCACCTATGAAGTGTAACGGGTAGCCATAATGAAATCATGGGTGCCGTGTGGCAAGTGTGAGGTAAGTGTATACATTCTCACTAGTAGTTTGTTATTTACTTGGTAATTTTTGGCATCAATTATTGGCATAGTTTATTTGGCTTGTTGAGTGGTAGTCTTGAGGGGGGTTATGGGTTAACCCAAGTGCATTAGGACCAAATGATGCACCAAGTATTACGTGATACTAGAAACCCTAGGATGCACTCATTAGTGCACGGATCAACATAAGTAGAGGCTTAAATGTGTTAGATTAGAAATGTTCTATGGTTCCATTGGTTGTCTTCTTACATGAGTTTGTTTGGTTGGCCTAGTTAATAGTGAATGATTGGCTAGTTGAATGGATGATTTTCTCAGAGTAGCCAAGCAATGGTGCAATTTAGTCAAAGGCTGAGGAACTAAGTACGTAAGTTTTTATTGTGTTTGTAACCATTGAATACAGGAGGTAACCATGGAAGGAAGCAAGGTGTAAGGAACTCATCAAGGGGTAATAGATCGATAGGCTTGTTCATCAGTTAGCTGTATAACCAAGGGTTAAGCCAGTAGGAATAGATTTATTGCTAAGGTTTGGCTTAACTACTGGTAGGTAGTAGAAGATCTCAAGCAATTGGATTGACTACCATGGACCATGGGATGCTCAATGACTTAAGGTCATCATCCCAAGGTTAAGTGGGGTCAAAGACCACCAAGATGACTTGTGGAAGAAAAAAGATTCAACTAGCGAGGCTAGTCACAAAGGAATACATCCTGAGCAAAATGAAAGAGGTTATGGGGATTACTTGTTGCTTTGATTTAATTCCATTAAGTTAGTAAAACATAGGATTGTCATGTCAGAAATGACTAGGTAATGTCAAAATGAGGATGCTTACCCTTAACCCAAGTGCCTATGGGGATGAGTTCACTATGGCTGCTCGAGGGGTAACTCACCAGTGGCCAAAGTGACATGTGATCTCCTACGTAGTCTAATATGTTTCTTGGTAATTAGAAGTGCTAGGTCTAGTATAGGTATAGTTGTGCTCACCTGTTGTACATCGACTGTAGTAGTTGTTGCGTTTGTTAAAGTAGAGGAAAGTTGGGGGTTTTGGTAAACCTAGTTTTAAGCCTAAATTTAGAATGACTCACTTGACCCTAGTGCCTTGTGAAGGAAAAGCTAGTGACTTATGATCTTGGTTAAGGGCTAGTAGGTGCAGTAAGCGGAATTGTTGCTGATGAACCACCCAAGAGATTTTAGATGGTTAACTGCCTCTCGATAGTTTAAATGAAGTGGTGTTAAAACTGGTTCTCCATCAAAGTAGGTAAGTTGATGTGGCAAAATCCATGAGGACATCATTTTGGCATGGGGATTACCCATTGTAGTCATGGTATGACAGTTAAGTATAAAAGGTAAGGACCATTTTTTGTAACCAAAGACTATGTGATGGATGTTGTTAACGAGTTGCTTGATAGTGTTACAGGTTGGAAAGCCTACGAGGCAATTTAGGTGTTGATAAGTTTGGACACATATCGGAGCCTAGTGAATGACGCTAAGGTGTCTAGCTGGCTACCAAGCCTAGGATGCCTAGGATGGCCTAGGTTTGAGTAGTACCTTGTAACTCGCCTAATGACCCCATTGGTGCTTCGGGCATAGAGTGAGTATTGATCGCTGACAAGCAAGTGTACTAAAGATGTCCCTGAAAAGCTACTCTAGCATGTATAGGTTGTTGGGCTCCAAGTGTAGGAAAGTGAAGAGACTTAGTGTATATGCTTCAAGCACCAAGGATACTCAGAGTGAAGTAGTTCAAGCATCAAGACCTTCAGCTTGGTTAGTGTGTTGAAAAATTAATCATTGGGTGCTGGTAAGCCTGAGCTAACGAGGCATAGAAGAGGCACATGGGCTGCTAGCTGCATGGAGGTCTTGGCACTCACACTAAAGAAGTTTTTTTTGCTATGCATATGGTTCTAATAGACTTTAGAGTGGCCAAGGTAGTAGGATCATAATGCTCAGGTGGTGCGTAGGTATCTTGCTTAGTATACCGGTATGCTTGATGGATATGGGTTGTACAAGGGGAGCATTGAAAAATCATACTCTAGGGTGTATCGAGAGCTACAACTTTCAATAAGTCACCTATTAGAAGTGCCCTAGAGTATAGTGAATCACGAAGTGGTGTATGCCTACGGTGCTAGAGCATTTGTCACAAGGCCATAGTGCACTAGTGACACACTTAGTCTAGTGATTGTAGGGAGATGTTGAGTACAAAACTTAGAGTAAGGAATTGACTGTATGACATATAGTGAACAAGTTTTATACTTGTTAAGCTAGCTTGCACGAAGGGTTTTGGTAATCTGCACATTGGTTGCTAAACTTAGAAGGGAACTCTTTAAGGGTGAGTGGTATAGGACAACTTTAACTTGTTAAGTTAGCTTACGCTAGTGGTTCTAGCACAAAGGAGAAAATGAAGGGAGTTAGCAAGTATCGGGCTTTGAGTTAGTAACTATCAGTGTAAGGTGATTAGGCAAGCTATGAAAACTTGTTAAGCTAGCTTGCACTAAGAGTCCTAGACATAAGGATTAGTGTTGAGGAGCCATGGATTTTGGATTCACAAAAATAGCTTAAGTGGTTGGAGAACTTCAGCAGCCCCCATAAGCTGATGGTAGGGGAAGAAGGCATACCATAGTCTTCAAGAATAAAATTGAACAAAGGTAATTTGGACCGTGTAATGTAAGGCAAAGGTGACGAGAACAATTGGTAGTTATTGGTTTGCCTAGGTTTGACCACAAAGTATGGCACTAGCCAGAGTACCTATACGAGACAAGGCCTTACTCAAGTGCCTGAAATGCATTGGTTGAGTGAGTTGGTTAGTTTGGTGCCAAATGGGTTGTTGAGTGACCGACACTTCTTGGTAGCTTTGATCAAAATATGTTAACACTGTATCCTAGGATAATCTCTTCTGGTGGGATGATTGAATATGGAAGACCAAATACTCTAAGGTAGGGGAAATGTTACAGCCCTCCTAGTAGGAAGCTTGTTTAAAGCATATAAATTAACAAATCCCTAGTTTAACACATCATTTAAGTTCATTTTAAAAGGTCAAGCAAATGAGTTAAGGTTTACTAGGTTTCGAGGAGATTATGGCGTCAAAAGAGGTCGAGAGTCAAAATTTTAATTTTGTGTCTCAAGGGGTTGGGCTAAGTCCCGGGAATGAAAAACATGTTTTAAACTTAACCCTTGCTTAACACCCAAATATTTCACCAACTGTTGGAAGGTTTGACCAACTTCTAACCTAAGGTTACTATTTTGGGAATGGGGTCTTTTTACAACTTAAAGAAAGTTTGATGGCTTAATTGGTTGAAGGCTTATAAACTTGGTATAGGTGAACTCTAGCTGCCATTATTTACCTTTTTCTTCTCCAAACTTGGACTTAACCTTTCCTACATGATTTATTCTTCAATTTTTGAACAAATCCAAGAGTTCTTCTTGAAAATTAAAGGTTCCATGGGTGTATAGGCTTTGTGTTACCACCTCAGAAAAATGGGAGAATTACAAGTGTGGCATAATGGTCGAAAAACCGTTATATTGTGTAATTCTCTTCATAATGATGGAAGTATGGGGGGTAAAAGGTATAATGAACACCTCATTAAGTGTTCCAAGTTAGCAACTTGGTCCCCAAGAAAAGCCTTAAAGATTGCTTGTTTGTCACGCAACCTATGGACTTTTTTGTAAGATTTCAGAAATTCGGGTACTTAATTGTAAAACTCTCAAGAAAAAGCTTTGGAGAGTTATTGGAAGGATATGAATGATATGAAAGTGCTATTGGAGGACCAAATTGATTATGGAAGACAACTGAGGACAAAGAAAACACAAAAAGGCATAAAGGACCTAAGTCTTCTAATGTAGTCCTTAGGATATGTTTGTCTTTGACTTAAGTCAAATGGAGCGATTTGGAGTTTTCCCATCAAGGGAAGGGTGGCTATGGCTTGTAAAATGGTCAAAAATTTTGGGCACATGTGTACCAATGAGTTTAAGAGAAAGAAACCATAATTAGTGAGAAGGAAAATGACATAAAGCAAGGTTTAGCTTGTTTAACTGTATTCTGTGCCCTTAAGCTCATTTGAGGCCCATTTAAGTGGCCAATTCACTTATCCCTCTCCCATTTTCAGCCTCCTCCTACCCAAGAACATAGCCACACTTCCTCCATAGCCACCACACCTTCAAACTTGTAATTGATCGAAATTGAAGGCAGAAGGTAGCAATTGGAAGCAAACTAGAGCTATTGTTTGGATACTTCGAGGATTAAGCTTCAAATTTGGCCTACCTAATTTGGTATGGATTATATTGCCCTCATAGGTTGTTTTCTATATTTCAAAGCAACCACAGAGCTAGGGCTAAGCTTAGAAGAGAGCCGTGAGCTTGATGAACCAAGCTTAGTGAGGCGAGTGCACTTATTCAAGGTTTTGTGACCTAGTGACAAGGGCACAAAGATGGCAGTGAAATGAGGTTTCTAGAGCCCAATGTTAGTAATAACTAGTGTTAAAATTGTCCTAAGACCAAGCATTAGCTTGAGGAGGGCTGCCATAGTGATTTAGTTATCTTTATTACATGTTTTATGGACTAATATATGGTTATTGTTGCTGCTGCATTTCATCTGTTTGTTGGCTGTGAATGGCTGCTGCATTTGGTTGCTGTATCTTGTATATATGCATTGTGGTTTTTTGTTTTAGTGCCTTTGGATACAGATTTTTATGATGGTTACATTGCCTATTGACTCCACGTTCTACCCTTACTAAGTTTCTCAATGAAACTTACTCCCCTCAATTCTGTCATTTCAGGTCCGGCTGAGATATCACCTTCAAACTAACCTTTTTGGTTTAATCTTTGATCTGAAATTTTAGGTACATGAACGTCTAGATGTATAGTTATGATCTGGAAGTTTTGGTGATTTTAGGAGCACATTTGGTATTTTAGTGATGGCGCTTACTGTGTTATGCAGCAGCTGTCCAACATCCTGCTTCTGGGGCCCATTGTATCGCAAGCACTCCTGTAACTTAGGGTGTGCATTTAGGTGAGTTTAGACCATTGTGTAGTGCATGTATGTATGTATGTACTTGTAGTGTATGTAAGATGAAACGACTATGTGAACATTTGTGTAATATTTTAGCTATGTATATGATGTGGTGCAAAGTTGCCTAAGTGTAAATGATAGGCTGTTTACTTGTCAATTCTATTTTGGTCACATAAAGTTGCTAGATTCAAGAGAATGGATTTACTATGTGTATCGGAAATGTATGGGATAGCCTTGGAGGGCTTACCCCTTGCGAATGAAGTGTTTGCACACTTATGAAATTTTGTATGGGCAAAATGGTCATAAAGTGACTAGAATTTTGATGCTACACTCAACATGCTATATATCCCTGTGTAGAACGAATATTCATATGAAATTTTACCCACACCTAGAGAACATCAACAGGTTTAACTGAGATTTGGAATTTCTAAATTTGGAGCCCTGTAGCCAAAGATATGATGTTGAAAAGTTGGCTAAGTTACTATTCATTTGGTCAGAATTTTTTAACCAACTTGAAAAATCCATAACTTGGTCCATAGGTGGGTTATTGATGCAAAACAAAATTCCTTGGTTGGCTCTAAGTCTCTACTTGATAATGGAGCAAATAAAAAAAGGGAGGTATATGACTATAATCATACATTTTATTAGAAGAAGTTACAGGTGTAGTGGCAAGTCACTAGAACTTAACAAGATTGCCAATGTGTCTTAGCCAAAATTAAGACTAGTGCTAGTGTTTTGCTTCTTTGCTGCCATGGTGTGCATGAAATGTGAATATGTGCATGATGGTTGGACTAATATGCATGTATTTACATAGTGCCCAAGAAGGCCACTTGGGTATGCACACTAAGGGTAGTGTTCTGATGGCCTACAGAACATTACCAATCCTGGGGGTCCAAATGCACAATTTTGGCACCACAATTAAGCTACCCTAGAGCGGGTAACACTTTGGGTGGCTTGTTTCAAAATGGTTTTTCCCTCTTGAAGCCTGGAATCACATTTCATAGCTTGGTGCTTGGTTTGCACGTGAGGTACCTTCAATTCCTTGTTGACTTCTTATTTGTTTAGCTATTTGATGCTTGGATTTTTCTTGGTTTGTCTTGTTCGAATTCCCTGTACTTGATTGGAACCTTGGTAAGACCTTAGCTAAGTCACATTTTTTTGGTGATGGAATACTTTATCGTTGTTTGTAGCTTGAAATTAAGGTAAAGGAATTAAGGTTTCAAGTTCAATAGATGCTATGTTAGTGTTGTTGCTTGATGAAAACAAGTAGTTTAATCAATACCGTTGATTGAAGGCAAGTGTGTTCATCATGGACTAGTTGTGAATATGGGCTTGGTATGTTGTTTTGGTGCATTCCAAGAAAGGTTATGGCAATGCAATGTGTTCCATCTAACTTGATTTACATGTTTGTGGACTATGAGGCCATTCCATGTAGGTTTGGCATGCTTGGAGGGCCTATGAAAGTGCTGTGGGCATGAATTTTGTGTCAAGGGCTTAGTTGTTGGTGCCAGGGTGCCAATTGTGGTGCTGTAGTGCCAACCTACCACAAGCTGACCAAACTAGTTTTGCCTTAGCACCATAGTGTCATAGACAAAACAAACAACACATCAAATTTTTCTTGAGGGTTTGAGAGGAGGCATTAGAGGGTGCTTTGGGTACCTAAGGGTTAAGTTGTACTGGTGCTTCTTTGACACTTCCAAGACTCATCTCTATCCTTGGGAATTTCTTGAATTTTCTTGAGTAGTAGTGACTTTAACCATAAACAAGGAAACTAGGTTCTAAAAGTCCACAATAAGGCATCACTAACTTGGGTGTAAGGTTTAGTACCATCAAGGGCTAGTCATACCTTTGGGTGCGAGGTTTGGTGCAAGAACCCTAACACACTTTGTTAGGTTCCATGGAACCTAGTGAATATAAGTCCATCAATGAACCACTTGAGTGACCCAAGTAATCATTGATAGGTAAGCACCATGAGAAGAGGTTTAGTGCACTTGTAGCCTAGGCAAGTTTACTTGAAGGACAAGAGAAAACCTAGTACACTCTTGGTAGTGTTTTCAGGTCAAAGAATAGTGCACGAGTAACCCAGGCAAGCTTAATTGCATGAGGCGCTATGTGAAGGCTTAGTACACATAGTGAGTTCTTTGGAGCTCAAGAGAGAAACCTCCACCATGTTCACCTATACAACGTAAGGGGGGTTGAAACTAGTGATGAACTTCATTGGTTAGGCTAGTAAGGAATGCTTGCCAGTAGACAAGACATTGCCTTATAGCTTAAGGACTAGGTAGAGCAGAAATCCCAAAGGACTTAAATGATATGTGCATAGGTTTTGCCTCACACAGTATGTGCTCATAGTATATTACATATTCATATATATGTGCTCTCCTTAGTGTTTTCATTGGAGTTTGAAGATCCCTTACTGAGAATCATAACATTCTTACTTCTTTAGTTTCATGTTGTACAGATACTGAGGTTTTTGGACCCGACAATCATTAAGATTTTTTGTGGTAGTTTCCATTATAGGTACATTGCTCTGTGAATACTTGAGATTCTAGATTATTTGGCTACTTCATAGTTAAGTGGTTACTGTACTAACTACAATGTTCTTGGCTAAAAAGGCTAGTGAAATTGTGGAGGACTATTGAGGCTTGCCACTGGGATTTCTCATCTAAGGTGGAAGCTAGTTAATTGGATTTTAGTAGTACTAGTCTTGTATAGACATGATGTATGGTTGTGGCCTTTAATGTTTATGAGTACAGTTATGGATGCTAGGGTTGCCTTTGGGTTTAAGGCGTAGCTTTCTATTGTTTAAATGCCCATACACGATTAATTATGTATAGGATCAGTATAAACACATTATGATAGTTTTGTATGCTTTGACTCTTTGAACAACAATTTCTGGAAAATGCCTAGGCTATATAAACGTTTTATCATTTTCCACTTTCTAGGTCAAAGCAACCCTTACACGCATAATTGCATTTCTAGGTTAAATAACTAGTGGCATGATGTTTTAAAAAGGGTGCATAGAATTAGTTATTCTTATAGGTTTCCTAGGTAGGGCCATGCGAGGCCGTGTCCTCTGTGGATTTCAATTGCAATTTTTCTTCATCACCTTGCAATTTGGGAATGCCATACCCTTGGATTTTTTTAGAGCATTAATCAATGACTATTGGAGCATTTGATCTCCATCGTGGGAGATTTTTTTAGGAACCCTAATCTATTGCTTTTCTGGTTCTTCTCAAATTACTGTGATAGGATTCAAGTTTAGGTTAGAACTTAGATCTCGGACGTTCTACTATTTTCCATGTATATCATGTATCTCAATTTATTTCTACATGGTGCTACATTTCTAATTGTTTCTACTTGGTGGTGATTTATTAACTTACACGTTTGTTGATTTTATCTTATGGGCTTGACTATTATTATTTTGGATCCATCCAAACAAATAACATTGGAGCTTGTGACTAAAAGGGATATGGGTGATAGTGTAGGTTCAATTATTGGATTGAATACATAAAATTATTCAATTTGGAAGCCAATGCTAGAGCATCTACTTTATTGTTTTGATTGTATAATTTGATGTTAAGTGATCTAGCCAAGTTGAAGGACAAGTGAAATGGTGATTGGAAGAAGCTTAATCATAAGGCAGTTGGCACCATTAGAAGGTGGGTGGATATGCATGTGTTCTACGATGTTTCTAGAGATGAAAGCTTAGACTCATTGGAAGAAATTAGAGAGCTTATTTGAGAGGAAGACTGAGCATAATAAAGCTTTCACTTTATGAAAGCTTGTGAATTTGAAGCTTAAAGAGGGACAGATAGTTTCCAAGCACTTGAATCATTTTTAGAACTTGATTAATTAGTTCATTACCATGAAGTTGGAGCTAGATGATGAGCTATAAGCGTTACTTATTTTGAGTTCCTTACATAAGAGTTTGGAGACCTTGGTGATTACTATTAGTTATTCAACTCTAGATGGAAAACTCATTTTTAGTTTGTTTAAGGATTACTTGTTCAATGAAGAGAAGAGGAAGGAGTTAGGTTTTGAGTATGCATAGGTTCTAATCACTGAGAACAGATGTAAAAGCAAGATCACGGGACCTATGGGTGGTCGTGGTAAACCTGGTGATCGTCCAAAGCGTAAAGATCACAAGGGTTGTCACTTTTGTAGGAAAGCTAATCATACACAGAAGCATTTTTGTAGAGAAAAAAGGATGAAAAGAAGGAGGAGGAAGCTCTTGAGGACTAAAATATGGCCACTGTTGTTGAGTCTGATGTTGATGATATAGTGACACTAGTTTGTGCACAAAGGAACTGTGGTCATGTTACAGATTTAAATGTCTTGTAGATAGCTAATTTTTCTACATACTATCATGTTTCTCCTTAGAAGGAATTATTCACTACTTACAAGGAGGTTGATCCTAGAGTGGAGAAGATAGGTAACATGACCTAGTCTAGGATCTTAGGGGTCAATGATGTTATTGGTTTCGGTGTATCACTTTGATGTTGAGGGACGTGCATCATATTTCCAATATGTGGCATAACCTTATATTTAGTGAATGTGCTTGACCATGAAGGTTATAATTAGAGTTTCAGAGATAGGATGTGGAATCCGAAGGTGGTTATCTAGTAGTGGCAATAGGTGATCATTGTTGCACTTTGTATATGACACAGATTTGTGTTTATGGGAGTGGTTCACTAAATCTGGTCAAGGATGGTGCTTCTATGAATTTATGACATAAATAGCCAGCTCACATTAGCAAGAAAGGGTTCAAGACTTTAGCAAAGTAGTCCCTTATTCCTATTGCCAAAGGTACGTCACTTGACCCTTGTGATTTTAGTGTATTAGGAAAGTATCATTAACTTTTTTTCATGTTCCCTTAATACAAAAGAAAGCTAAATTTTAGCTTATGCACTCTAATATTTGTTGTCCCATTGAGGTGGAGTTATTAAGTAGTAACAGCCACTTTGTGGCTCTTCTTGATGATGCTTCATGGAAGACTTGGGTGTAGTTGTTGAAGAACAAGAGTTAGGTGTATGACTGCTTTTGGATTTTCCATGTGATGTTGAGAGGGAGACTATTGTCCACATGAGGTATCTCTATACAGATAATGACAAAGAGTATACCTCTATTAACTTTCAAAGGTATTGCAAGGACCATGGTATTCATCATGAGAAGACAATGCCTGGTACACTAGAACATATTGGTGTAGCCAAGAGGTTGAAACGTACCATTATCGAGAGAGTTAGATGTATACTGAGCATGTTTAAGTTATTGAAGACATTCTGAGTGAAGCTGTGGGTGCTACTGTTCACTTGATTAATTAAGTCAATCAATTCCTTGAGGTTTTCTAGTCCTGGAGAATGTGTGGATAAGCAAGAGTGCTTCTTATTCATGTATGAAGTTGTTTTCCTTCAAAGTTTTCATGCATGTGCCCATGGACCAATGGTCAAAACTTGACCAAATTGTGCATTCTTGTTGGTTGTGATGGTGAAAAATATGGCAACTAGTTATAGAATATAGGGAAAAATATGGTGGTTAGAAGCAAGGATGTTATCTTCAAAGAGCATGAGAATATAGAGATATTGGGCTACATGAGGAGACTTCGAATGCTGCTTATGGCTTTGATGCTCTGAAATGTGCATCTTTCCATTTGAGAATGCCACAAGTGGGGAAGTTTTAGAAAGTGTGGTAGAGCAGTCTATCATTGTTGAGGAACTAGTTGATGGCTATATAGCTAAGCATGGCAATGGTCAAGAGTAGGGAGGAACCGCCCTTTCCACTAGAAGAGTTAAAGTCTTAGCCGGGGAGATCTACTAGAAAGCATCATCCATCTACTAGGTATCATAGTTCTGAGTATGTCATGCTTGTTGGTATGGATGAGCCTAACAGCTTTCTAAATGTGTAGTCCTGTGCTAGTAAAGGTTAGTGGATTGCTACAATGCAAGATGGGATTAATTCTCTTTAGAAAAACAACGCATTTGAGTGGGTTGATCTATCTAAAGGCAGAAGAGCGTTGCAGAACAAGTGGTTGTTCAAGGTGAAAAAAAGGTGATAAGCTTATTAAGTATAAGGGTCATTTGATGGTGAAGGGCTATCTTTAGAGGAAGGGAGTTAACTTTGATGAGATCCTTGCCCCTATGGTGGAGATTTGTTTTATTTGGAGTTGTACTTAGACTAGTAGCTAGTCTAAATCTTAAGGTTGAGCAACTAGACGTGAAGACTGCATTTTTACACGATGACCTAACTATGGAGATTTAAAAAGTTCAGCAAGAAGGAATTGAAGTGAAACAGAAGAAGCACATGGACTATAGGTTGAAAGAAAGCCTTTACAACTTGAAGCATGCACCTAGATAGTGGTACCACAATTATGATTCTTTTATGGATGGTTAAAACTATAAAAGAACTTATGTAGATTCTTGTCTCTATGTCAGAAAATTTGTCGATGGTAATAAATTATTCTTCTACTTTTTGTTGATGATATGCTTATTGTTGGGTAAAATGCTTTGATAATTCACAGGTTGAAAGAAGAGTTGTCTAAGTCCTCTAATATGGAGGATTTAGGGCCAAAAAAATAAATTTTGGGCATGAGAATTGTTCTTGACAGGAAAGTTGATAGTTTTGGTTGTCACAGGAGAATTATGTTGAACAAGTTCTTGAAAGGTTCAACATGATAGATACAAAGCCAGTTATCATGCCTATTGTGAATCACTATAAGTTAAGTAAGAAGTCGAGCCCGATTACAATCAAAGAAAAGGAATAAATGTCACCTATTCCTTACTCCTCTTTATTTGGCTTGTTTATGTATGCCATGCTTTGTACCTTGCCAGATCTTGCTCATGCCATTAGATTGGTTAGTTGGTTTCTATATAATCCAGGGAAGTCTCACTAGGAAGCCATGAAGTGGACTTTTAGATAATTGAGAGCTACTTCATAACTGTGTTTGTGTTTTGGTGGTGCTAAACCTATCTTGTAAGGCTTTAGTGATGTATATATGGCTCATGATCTTGATGAGAGAAAATCTATATTAGGATATAGTTTCACTGTTGCTGAGGGAGCTGACTCTTGCAAGCGAAAGCTACAGAAGTATGTTGTGTTGTCAACAATCATGGTTGAGTATATGGTGCGGTGACCCTTTTTGTTCCAAACCTGCAATGGTCAAGGAAGACTTGGTTACCATGTTAAAAATGCCTAGCTTAATGCCTCAATTAGTTTAATTCAGCATGTCAAGCAAGTTTGATGATTCATATGTTAATTGGCACCTAAGTGTTAGTAGGGAAAAAATGGTCATTTTGTACCTCTAAGGTGATAGGATTCATTTTAAGCTCATATGTTGATCCAATGGACCTAAGTGACAAGAAACCAAGTTGGGATAAAAATTGCCAAGTCATCTAGAACTATTTGGGCATGTGGTCTTTTTGGCAAAATTAAAGAAGCTAAAAGGCTAAAAGGTATATGGATGGTTTTTAAACGACTTTTGGTGTCTTGAAAGGCATTATTCATCATCCTCCTCACCTTCAACCTGTAGCTCTCTATTTCCTCTCAAAATCCATGCACAAATCTTACTCATTCCTTCAATTCTTGGTGAAATTTGAAGCCTCATTGAGTACCCAAGTCAATGTAAGCTTACTCTTGCTTAGTTTTGGTGTGGAGAGCTTTGGATGGAGATTTATTTCATGCTTGGGAGCTTAGGTATGTTTTCCGCCTTTATATTCTTGGTTTCATGAGCTTCCATGAGGTAAGGGGCAATTATGTTTTCCTTGTTGTGTTAATGCATTTATAATGATCCTAGCTTTGGGAGTATGTTTTTGTTAAGTATGAGATAGGTTTGCTTATGACAAGGGCAATGGATGTAAGAGAGATGAGATGAGCATGAGAGAGGGTTGTACAGCCAGAAATGTGTCCCAAGGACCTGGAGCTACATCCTCAACATTATTGAGGAGCCAACGGATGCATCAACAATACCCACAAATGTAGCATTAGCAACCCTAACGCCTCAAAGGTTCAGGAGAGCTCAAAGATTCGTCCCCAAGAGCCAAGGATGCAGCATCAAGCGTGCAAAGGCCCCCTTTAACATGACCCCTTAAGGGCGTGCCTAGGAAGCCTATGGGAAGTTATCCCACACTAATCGCAATTCGCTAATTGATTACATGCACACTAGTTAAAACCTTCATGCTTTTAGTTATTTAATCTTACTATGCAATCATGCATGATTTTATGCTTTGACTTAATCAATAAAATAAAGAAATGGCGCTTAAAACATTGCCATGGCATATTTTAATAAAAAAATATATCAAAATTTTCAAAGCATTCAAAGCAATTAATTGGAATTAACTACACATAATCAATTGTGTGCAAGCATCCAAACAAGAGTAGACTATGCTCGCACCCAAGAGTGACTCTAGAGTAAACTACTCAAGATGACCATTGGAGGCAAACTAGTGTATGAGAACCATACACTGAATGACTGTATTGAGATCCAAAACTAAGCTTTTACTTTAGAGCAAACTCCTAGTGGCAAGCTTTGTAAGCCCTCCCTTGTGGTTTAGTAGCCTCTGTAGGCCAAAAAAATGACTATAGTTAGCACCATAACTTAACCAACAAGCAACCCAAAAACTAGAATCATAAAGATTCAAATAAACCAAATACCTACTCATAGGCCTAGCCCAAGAACCTTCACTGGTTGCTAGCTCAATAATGCCCAAAACTGCACAACAAAAAGTAAGGGAGTGAGAATCAAAGATTCTCATTAAGGGGTCTTCAACCTACAAGAAAAATCATGAGGACTCCACATATACAAGGATTTGAAACCTGCTGTGTGTGCTTGCAGCCTGAGGGTCTAATATATGCATATACCTAGGTCCCTTGGGACCTCTCCTCTTCGTAGTCCTCCTCACGAGGCATCAGTCTATGCCTATTGAGTTTTGGCCACTAACTTGCTCCTAGTAAGCATTAGCATACTGACTAACCCAGTAACATAGCATTCCCTTAGTTGTTGTGCATATGAACATGGTGGATGCTCCTTGCTGGCACTATAAGAAATCCACTAAGTGTACTAGGCCTCCACATAGTGCCTCAAGTCCTTAGACTTGACTAGGTCACTTGTGTACTAAGCCTCCACCTATTTAACCTACGAAGGATGCACTAGGCTTTGCTTGTGCTTCAAGGCATACCTTGGCTAGGCAAGAAGTACACTAAGCCTTCATCCATGGTGCTCCCCTATCCACCATTACTTGGTTCACACTAATGGAGTGGCAATGATCATGGATGGACTCATTTACTAGGTTCTTTGGAACCCACCTAGGTGGACTAAGGCTCCCATAGCTGAGCCTTCAATACAAAGGCCCAAACTAGGCTTTTGATGGCTCCAAACTTGCACCCATTAATGGTGCTCTATTATGGCCAAACATGCCTTTAAAACTTGCCTTCACTTTGAGTTGAAATAACTTTAAACTTGGGCCATTCTAGGTGTAGTGAAGGCATGGAGGTGATTGTACTCCTACTTAGCTTCACGTGGAATTTAGAGTCACCTCAATTGGACACTTGAGCAAAAAGTTATGAAGAAAACAAAACCGTCGCGGTGACGCATCGACACAGTTGTCCACATGCTACCAGTTTTGAGGTATTGGCGACATGTTGTGGGAATTGGTATTGATTGGTGATGCGTATCCAATCAATACCAATTCCCACAACACATCACCAATACCTCAAAAACTGGATCTTGCGAAATGCCCAGAAAGTTTCCCATTTTGCTACTACGAACTTTGGACACTTTCCAAACATATCAATCATGCATGGATAACCTTCAAACTTCACATACATGTAGTAAATGTTGCAAAGACCACAACTAACCATCTTAAGTCTTCCTATGATGCATTATAACATCATTTCAATCAAGCCAAACGCACTAGTCCACCAAGATCAAACCAAATCGCTAACTAATGCTATTGCCAAAACTACTTGATTTCATCAAGCAAACTCTATCCAATAGCATTAATGAAGCTTGAAAACATAACTCCCTTACCTTAGTTTCAATCCACAAGAAAAAATCACTCCACTCTTTTACCAAAAACTGAGTTCCTCAAAGTCTACGTAAGTTCCAAGCAAACAAAGGCATAAAGCACCAAAATTACTAACTTCTAACCAAAACCCAAGCATCTAGTCACTTCCTAAACAAAGAAACAACCAAGAAATCACAAGTTACCTCGCATAAAAAATAGGGGATGACTAGAAACAAGTTTCCAAGCTTCAAAAATGTGAAATTTCACTTAGAACAAGCTTCCTTTGGCATAAACACCCTTAGTGGCTTCCATTTCCGCAAAAATCTCTTGGTTTTGAGCTTAAATTGATGGAGACTTGGTATAGGGAAGGGTGAGCTTGGGTTTAGGAAGCCAATGGCAGCCTCCCCCTCCTTTACCAACTTATAAACTCTTTTAGAAGCCCAAGCCACCAAACTATTTAAAAAGTTACAAATAAGTCCCTTCCTTTAAGTAACTTTAATCAAACTTGGTCAAATCTTGTTTATTTGAATTAAACTTGAGTTAGAAGTAGAAGTTAGGTTTTAAAAACTCATTCTTAACTCTTGGGACTCAGCCTGACTCTTCAGGTTGCAAAATTACCATTTTGCCCCTGAACCTAATTTGGTGCCTTAAATTTCTTAGAACTTAGTAAACTTTGCCCAACAAACCTATTCTTGCTATGTGAACTTGAAATAAGGTTCCAAATTAACTTTCCACTAGGAGAGCCATAAGACTCGGAGGCCAGAGATGTTTCTCTCAAACCCAGGGACACAGCATTCGGTATCCTGATGCTGAGAAAAGTTCTAAAAGGCACCAGATATGCTAAGAAGAGTTCTAAAAGGCACCAGAGACGCATCCTTAAGGCTTGAGGCTATGGCATTCAATATGCCAAAGGTAGTGGGGTTTGTTTTAGACCCACTAAGTGTATCCTATGTATCCCTGAGCATTTCTAAGGTCTTGGTAAGGCAAAGTCAATGATCATCCTTACTCGCAAGGTAGTTTTAATGCATTGATAGTGAGTAACCAAGTAGTTTAAACAAGGAGCTTTGTGAACTAGTTTGGTGAACAAAATTGTACGTTAGTTAACCAAGACTAATCCAAGTGCACTATGGCACAATTAGTGTGGGCAATTTTTGGCACAAACTCCTATAGTAGGAAACATAATGTGGGGTAGTACATTACTGACCTAAGGTCATTTAGGAGCTTCAAGAACTATGAGAAGTTAATGAAAACACCTAAGGGCCAAGGAAGGATTTATGAGAATAATAGGGGCGCATAAGTACATTTGGGTGCAATGTAAGCTCTAGGGCCCATGGGGGGCCTAGAATGGATAATGTGTGAGCCTAGCAAGCCTAGGAAGATTACTTAACACCCAAGTGATTGCAAGCTACCCTAGGGAATCAAGAGAAACACTAAAAGCTATAAGTAGACAAGTTACTTAGACCATAAGCTATGTTACGAAAGCACTTTCAAGGGCCTTGGAGGTACAAGGTATCTAGGCTACCTTAATGTATTTGGTACATTAATATGTGCTAGAGAACATAAGGAATACTTAGAGCAAGCATGATTGCAAGTAATGGCCAACTGATTTGGGTGTAGTAAGTGTCAAGCCTAGTATCATTCATGGTTCATCGAGGAAGGTGGAGGCTTAGTAACACTTCGTTTAGGTCATGGACCTAAGGCACAAAAGTGGGAGCTCAATGTGCATACAGGTCAACATCTGGTATGCTTAGTTATCTAGCCATGCCTAAAGCTCGAAGGGCTAGAATGGGAACTTAGTATACCCAAACTAGATTGGTGTTACCCACTTCGGGGTAGTCCAGTTATGGTGCCAAAACTGTCCATTTAAACTCCCTGGATTGGTGTGTCCTGTAGGTTATCAGAACAACACCCCTAGTGTACATACTCAAGTGACCCTCTTGAGCACTATGCAAATACATGCGTATTGGTCTAACCATAACACACATATTTGCATTTATGCACACTATGGCAGCTAAGAAGGAAAACACTAGCACATGTCTTAGTTTTGGCTTCCACACATTAGGCAATCTTGTTAAGTTCTAGTGACCAGCCACTGCACCTGTAACTTCCACTAATAAATTGTATCATTCTAGCCATGTACCACCCTTTTTTCCTTCCTCCATTATCAAGTAAAGACTTAGAGCAAAACCAAGGAATTTTCTTTTACATCAATAGCCCACCTATGGACCAGGTTATGGATTTTTTAAGTTGGTTACAAAATTCTGACCAAATGAACAGTAACTTAGCCAATTTTGCAACGTCATCTCTTTGGCTACAGGGCTCCAAATTCAGAAATTCAAAATCCCAGTTCAAGCTCTAGATTTTCTCTAGGTGTGGTCAAAATTTCATACAAATACTCTTTCTACACAGGGAGATATAGAACTTTAAGTCCAGAGTCAAAATTCTACTCAGTTTATGACAATTTTGCCCATACAAAATTTCATAAGTGTGCAAACACCTCATTCACAAGGGGAAAGTCCTCCAAGGCAACCCCATATATGTCCATTACACATAGGAATTACATTCAATTGATCTTAAAAACTTTATATGGCCAAAACAGAATTTACAAGTAAGCAGCCCATCATACGCACATAGGCAACTTTGCACCACATCACTTACATAGCCAAAACATTACTCAGATCTTCACATACTTGTCTCATTTTGCATACACTACATGTACATGCATACATGCACTAAAAAATGGTCTTAACTTAGCTAAATATGCACCCTAAGTTACAGGAGTGCCTAAAATGCAATGGACTCCAGAAATAGGATGCTGGACAGCTGCTGCATAACACAATAAGTACCACCATTAAAAGTACCAAATATACTTATAAAATCACCAAACTTTTTAGATCATAACTAGACACATGGACGTTCATGTAACTGAAATTTCACAGAGAAATTAGAATGAAAACTATTAATCGGAATGTTCTTTTTCAAGTGCTCCTAAAATGGACAGAAAGGGGGTAAGTTTCTTGAATGAAACTTAGTAAGGGCTTACCAATAAAATCTTCAATCTTCAGCCATATACCTGAAATCCAAAGACACTAAAACACAAAAATATAGTACAAACACACAAATATACACATCTAAATGCACAAACAAACACAGCATCAAACATATGAAATGCTGGCAGCAATAACACATTAAGGTTAGTCCATAATCATTCAATTAAACAATAATATACACTTTAGAAGCACTATGGCAGCCCTCCCCAAGCTTTTTCTTGGCCTTAGGAGTCTTTTAGGTCTTAGTTACTAATAACTTGGGCTCTAGAAACCCTTCTTTTTTGCTGCCATCTTTAACATGGTAACACTAAGGCCGAAACCTTTCCATGCCTTTTTCCCCTTAACCTATACTTGGTTCCTTGAGCATTTTACTCTCTTTCAAACATGGTATTAGCTTCATGGATGTCTGGAAATACAGTAAAAAATCCAAGAAACTTTAGAAAACCCTTAATTGCACTGCCATAATAGAGCACCAAAGCTGTAGGGCCGAAACCCTTGGTGCGATTTCCCCCTTAACCTAAACTTGGTTCATCAAGCTCTTGGCTCTCTTCCAAGCTAGGGTCTTAGCTTCATGGATGTTTGGGGATTAGTATTAAACAATAAACGGCCATGAAAACTAGATAAAACCCTTACCTTTTTCTAGAAATCCAATAAACCTTCTGTAAACCCGAAAACTAAGGGTTTTTTCTTGTTCTTGGTGCATTCGGTTGCTTTCCTTTGTGATTTCTTGAGAGCTTGAGCTATGGTGACTATGGAAACTTATGGAGGAGATAAGAAACAGGTTTTGCCTGGTGGGGGATGAAAATGGCCAAGAAATGACAAGAAATCAAGATATTTTACTTGCCTTGATTATTTTAACCTTAATCCTCACTTAGGTCACTATAAGTATGTCTTAAGCAAAGACTTTTTGGCTAATATTTAGCCCACTTTTTGACCTTAGAACCTGGAAATAAAAGGCTGGGATAATGGTTGAAATGACCACCTTTGACTCTTGTTAAAAATCATCCCATCCTTAAGTTATTTTTGTGAACAATTGTACACTTAGTTGTCCTAGGTTCTTGAATAATAGCTTTTGTTTCCTTTATGCAATTCAGCCTCCAAAATTTTTTTCCATACCATTCATATCCTTCCCATAACTCTTCAAATCTCTTTTGTGAAAGTTTCACAATTGAGTACCCAACTTTCCAAAACCTTACAAAAAAGTCAATAGGTTGCTTGACAAACTAGCAATCCTTAAGGCTTTTCTTGGGGGTCAAGTTACCAACTTGGAACACTTTTAAGGAGGTGTTGATCATGCCTTTTACCCCCTATACTTCAATCACTATGGTGAGAATTACACAATATAACGGTTTTTAGCCATTATGACACACTTGTAATTCTCCCATTTTTGTGTGGCGGTAACAATCCTCCGCCCCTTAAAAATTTTGGTCCCCCAAAATAGCCTTTAGCTTTGAGTATTCTTCAGGATACCTTTCCATAAGGTCTTTTTTAGTTTCCCAGGTTGCTTCTTTTTCAGAGTGGTGTGACCACTGAACTTTAACCATGGGAATATGTTTGTTTCTTAACCTTTTGGTATCCTTGGCTAAGATAGCTATAGGTTTCTCTTCATATGTCAAGTTGGGTTCCAACTGTATGTCTTCCACTACAATAGCATGCTTTGTGTCCAATAGACACTTCTTAAGCATACTGATGTGAAAAACATTATGAACACTTGACATGCTTGGCAGTAGAGCTAACCTGTATGCTACCTTGCCAACCCTATGCAAGATCTCATAAGGACATATGTATCTTGGAGCTAACTTAGTTATTCTGCCAAATCTTATAGTGCCTTTGGTTGGTGTAACTTTCAACCAAACATTGTCACCAACCTCAAATTCCAAGTCCCTCCTTCTTTTGCTAACATAGGTTGTGGTACTTTAGGCACATAGATTTGGTCCTTGAAGTATAGTAATCCTTGCTTGTAAGCAAAAGATTGATACAATGAACCTTTTTCCTCTCCAGAAATCCTTTTCACACTTCTCAGTCCACTCAAATCTTTGACCCTTCTTGGTCAGATGAGTAAGAACTGAGGCAATCATGGAAAATCCGGATACAAATCAGCTAATCCTAGGAAACTTCTAATCTCCTTCACAATCCTTGGCCTTTCCCACTCTTGCACTGCCTTGACCTTTTTAGGGTATGCCTTAAGGCCTTGTGCATCTATGATGTGTCCTAGGAAATACACTTCCCTTATCCAGAATTCACACTTGGATAACTTGGCGTAAAACTGATGTTCCAATAGAGTCTTTAGGTCAATCTTCAGATGATGTTCATGTTCATTTTCATCCGTAGAATACACTAGGATGTCATCCATGAACACAACCACAAATTTGTTCATATATGGTCTAAACACCCTGTTCATTAAGTCCATGAAAGCATCGGGGCATTAGTCAAACCAAATGGCATGACTGTGTACTCATAATGCCCATATCTGGTCCTGAATGCACTCTTAGGAATGTCCTCTTCCTTTACTCTCAACTGGAAGTATCTAGATCTTAAATCTATCTTGGAGAAGATCTTAGCTCCCTTGAGTTGATAAAAATGATCCTCTATCCTAGGGAGTGGATACTTGCTCTTGATGGTCACTACATTGAGCTTCTTATAGTCAATGCATAGTCTCAAAGATCCATCCTTCTTTTTCACAAAAAGAACAAGAGCTCCCCATAGTGAAACACTTGGCCTTGTGAACCCTTTTTCAAGAAGTTCATCAAGTTGTTTCTTGAGCTCATTCATCTCTGTGATTGGCATTCTGTAAGGAGGTATGGATATTGGACTAGCTTCTGGTTGCAACTTGATCTCAAACTCAATTTACCTTAGCGGAGGAATACCTGGCAAGTCTTTAGGAAAGACTTGTGGAAGTCTCTCACTACAAGTATTCTGTCCACTTCCTCATCATAGCACAATTCATTCAATGCATAACAGTAATCATGCTCAGAAATCACAGGTATTTCTTCTAGTACCTCTAGCTCCATGCCATGCATTTCATACACTAATTCCTTAGAATTAACTAATGCATGCACTTCACCATCAGGCAATGTGATTTCCTTCTTAGCATAATCAATTCTTATGTTATGCATAGCAAGCCAATTCATACCCAGCACTAAATCATACTTAGAAATATCCAACACTAGCAGATTAGTCATAACCTTAGTCTTTCCAACTACTAGCTCACAATCCTTAGCTAGGTCATTAGTGAAAACACATTGACTACCTGCTATTTTCACTAAGGATATCCTAGGCATGATTTTAGTAGGCAATTTCATGGCTTCAACAAATTTTCTAGCCACTATAGACACAGATGCACCAGTATCAAATAGAACACTAACAGGCATACCATTAAGGCAAATGTTACCTCTTAGTGCTCCTCCCTGCTCTATTGTCTTTGGCCTCTCCACCTGGAAGACTCTGCCAGCTCTCTGCACTGAAGATCAAGGCACTAGAGGAACTGGCCTCTATTGTCCCTCCCTAGGTGCTCCTCCTCTAGCTTTTGCCCTAATAGGCCTTGCTGGACCTTGGTCTTTTAGCCTCCTTTGAGCCTGTGGGTAGTCTTTGATCCAATGATCCATGGATTCACATCTTAGGCACACTTGGGTATCAAAGTAGCAAGGTCTCTTTCCATGAAACCTCCTACACTTAGGGTACCTTAGGCTAGGGAACTTCCCCTTAGCCTTGCCCTCACCACCAAAATGGGAACTCTTGGCAATTCCCTTGCCATGTGGTGGCTTCTTCTGCTTGCCTCATACCTGACTACTTTCCTCTAGTCCACTGGGAAAGTACTTAGTCTCATACTCCTCTTGCTCTAGTAATAGAGCTTTTCACATTACTTCATAGTATGTAATTGCTCCAAAAGCTATAACAGCCTTTCTAATGTCTGACCTTAGACCTCTGACAAATCTTTTGGCCTTCAACTCCTCTAGTCCATGATACTGAGGAGCATACCTCACCAACTGATTGAATTTATGCTCATACTCTAGGACACTGAGGTTGTCCTGCCTTAGAGCATTAAATTCAGCTTGCTTCATATCCTTGATGGCATCACTGATGTACTGTTGCTGGAACAGCTGTGTGAACTCTGGCTAGCTCATCTCTATATCTCTTCCTGGCCTTCTGCCCTTCTGCAAAACATACCTGTCTCTGGTGTTTCTCCACCACATCTCTGCACTGCCTACCAAGTTGTAAGTAGCCAGTGACACCTTCTTGGTAGAGCTGAGTGGCATCCTCTCAAACATCTTTTCTATCAAGATTAACCACTCCTCAGCAATCTTTGGCCTAGCTCTTCGATCAAACAGTGGAGGTCTTAGGCCTTAGAACCTCTCCAACAGTCTGACTTCATCTACAGCTTCTAGATCCTCTAATCTATGTCTCCTGGATCTGTGAGAGCCCTCTGTATGGTGATGCTCTCTATGATCTCTATGATCTCTCTGCCTTCTCCTGGATCTTCTCTCATGACCATCATTAATCTCATTCCTAGCGGAGGAATGGTCATAGACTAAGAGATTAGTCCTGGACAGCTGACCAATCTCAGACCTTAGTCTTCTGCCTCTCAAATTTCTCCTATCCTCATCTTCTACCTCAATGGTCTCATCATTTGTGTCTTCTAAGCTTCCAGAAGGAACATATTCAAATGTGTTCCTACTATTCTCTTTTGGTTGCTACTATGCATCCTGAACTGGTTCTGCTGGAGCTACTTGGACTCCTTGCTGTTGTGCTTCAATCAGTCTTACTAAGTTTTCATTGATTAGAGCTAAGTTCCCCTGAAGCTCTAACCAAACCTGTGGCACCTCAAGGTTTGGTACCCCATGTTGGCCCTAATTCCCTCTATTCTGTCCATTTCTTTATTGCCTAGAATTAGTAGGAGGCCTTCGGGGTGGTTCCCCTCTCCTTGTGGCAACCATGTTTACTTCCTGAATTGGTGATCCATCATACAGCACATATAAAGATCATAGCTATTTCAATGGTACTTGACACTAACAGCTGACCAAACCGAGTTAATGTATGTAGATGCATGCAATGCAAATATATGCTATGTACATGCATAAACCATGCTCTGATACTAACTTCTGCTACCCACTCCAGGGTAGTCCAGTTATGGTGCCAAAACTGTGCATTTAAACTCCTAGGAATGGTGTGTCCTGTAGGTCATCAGAACAACACCCCTAGTATACAGACTCAAATGACCCTCTTGAGCACTATGTAAATACATGCATATTGGTCTAACCATAACACATATTTACATTTATGCACACTATGGCAGCTAAGAAGGAAAACACTAGCACATGTCTTAGTTTTGGCTTCCACATATGAAGCAATCTTGCTAGGTTCTAGTGACCAGCCACTGCACCTGTAACTTCCACTAACAAACTGTATCATTCTAGCCATGTACCACCTTCTTTTCCTTCCTCCATTATTAAGTAGAGACTTAGAGCAAACCAAGGAATTTTTTTTTACATCAATACCCCACCTATGGACCAAGTTATGGATTTTTTAACTTGGTTACAAAATTCTGACCAAATGAACAGTAACTTAGCCAACTTTTCAATGTCATATCTTTAGCTATAGGGCTCCAAATTCATAAATTCCAAATGAAAGTTCAAGCTCTATATTTTTTATAGGTGTGGTCAAAATTTCATACAAATACTCCTTCTACACAGGGAGATATAGAACTTTAAGTGCAGAATCAAAATTCTGGTCAGTTTATGACCATTTTGCCCATACAAAATTTCACAAGTGTGCAAACAGTTCATTCACAAGGAGAAATCCCTCCAAGGCTGTCCCATATATGTCCATTACACATAGGAATTACATTCCCTTGCTTTTAACAACTTTATGTGGCCGAAACAGAATTTACAAGCAAGCAGCCCACCATTCACACTCAGGCAGCTTTGCACTATATCACTTACATAGCCAAAACATTACTCAAATGTTCACATACTTGTCTCATTTTACATACACTACATGTACATGCACACATGTACTACATAATGGTCTTAACTCAGCTAAATATACACCCTAAGTTACAGGAGTGCCTGAGACACAATGGACTCTAGAACAGGATGCTGGACAGCTGCTGCACAACACAATAAGTACCAGCATTAAAAATGCCAAATGTGCTCCTAACATCACCAAAATTTCTAGATCAAAACTAGACATATGGAAGTCCATGTACCTGAAATTTTAGATCAAAATTCAAGTGACAAATGTCAGTTTGAATGAGATCTTTCTATTGGACCTGAAATCACAGAATTTAGGAGAGTAAGTTTCATTGAGAAACTTAGTAAAGGTAACACTTGGATTCAATAGGAAATGTAACCATCACTGAAACCTGCATCCAAAGACACTAAAACACCAAAACCACAATGAATATATACAAGATATAGCAGCCAAATGCAGCAGCCATTCATAACCAACAAACACATGAAATGCAGCAGCAACAATATGCACTGGTTAGTCCATAAAGCATGTAATAAACATAAGTAAATCACTATGGCAGCCCTCCTCTAGCTAATGCTTGGTCTTAGGAGGATTTCAACAATAGTTAGTACTAACTTTAGGCTCTAGAACCATTCATTTCACTGCCATCTTTGTGCACTTCACACTAGGTCACAAAACCTTCAATAAGTGCACTCCCCTCACTAAGCTTGGTTCATCAAGCTCATGGCTCTGTTCCAAGCTTAGCCCTAGCTCCATGTGAAAGCCAAAGTGCTATCACCCCGGTCACCTAAGGACCCCGGAAAGGAGGGAATTAGACACCTGAGGTACAAGATCTCGGCAGCCCGCCAATACCAACCTCAGAAAACTAGTGTATCACCTCCCTCGGGAAGGCGACCAAACTAGCTTCGGGGGAGAAGGACCAGCCACCTTTTGCAGGAAAAAGCCCCTCGAAGGAGTCACTTCGGAGCTAGGGAACTCCCCAAAGTACCAGTATGACTCCGGGAAAAGGCCCCTTACTCCAAAGTGAGACATCAACCAAAGGGACCTCGGAGGTACAACAGGAGCCATTAAGGAGTCTCTGACATTACGCCCGCACACCTTGCACGCTGCCCTCATATGCACTCTGACACGGCGCCACTGCCTACATCTTGTCATGTAGGGCTATGCTTGCCTCAGCACGTACCTCGAGGAGCCTGCAGGCGGCTAGGGGCCCCCACACTCAGAAGTACAGATGGTGTCCGTCCGTACACGTGTCACAATCTGAAGGGCTCACCCCCTCTTATATATATCAAGGGAATGGTCTCAAAGAAGACTCTCTCTCCTCTTTCCACCCTCAAGAAGACATGGCAGGCAAGAGCCTTTTGTCTTTACTACTCCCCCTCCACCCCCTAAAGCGCTGACTTGGGTGTCGGAGGCTCCTCCATGGAAAATCACTCCGGGGACCTCCTAACCCCTATTTTCTGAGTGTTTCAGGCAGGTACTCCTGAGGAATCCCTTCAACGGGGCGCTCTCCCATACCGGAAGTCCTTCTTGGCCTCCCTGTCTCATGTGACAAAGATGCAGCACCATCATTTGACGCCGTCTGTGGGAAATCACTCCCAGGTCATCATTGTTGAAACTCGACGTTCTAAGGACAAGGGACTTCCGAGGTCCCCGTCCGCGCCAGAGGTTCAACCGGCAGCCGAACAACTGCAGCAGGGACTTCCCTACTCGAGGATGAATGTCCTCTGACTATTACCATGGGCTTCCTGCGCGAGTTCCCACGCTCTGTCGTGGCCAAAATGACGTAGCAGTGAGACCGAAGATGGTCATAGCCAAATCTGGGATAAAGGCCCCCTCCTCACCAGTACCTCATCGGGAGAAGAGTCCCACGCCAATTCACAGGAGTTCGGAAGGTGGAGATTAGTGAGACAAGTCCTCGATGGGAAGCATACCTCTCAGAACATAACTGGAAGGGGAAACAGGGTCAAAACAATCCAGAGCTCCTCATTGAAGGAGTTTTTCATCCGAAGAAAAGTCGCCATCTCCTCGGCAATGAGGTCAGATACCCATTGCTCCAAAAGGCCATCTACGCCTTGGTACTTGCAGGCAGAAGGTTGCGACCCTACTTCCAAGGACACACTATCACTATCCGAACTAACCTGCCTTTACGTGACGCCATGAAAAGAGTAGAGCATTTGGAAAGATTATCAAAATGGTGAATCGAACCCGGAGAGTACGATATCGCGTACGAGCTAAGAAGGGCAATGAAAGCCCAGGCTCTGGCAGACTTCATTGCCGAAATCCCAGAAATAGAAAATGCTGAAACCAACGAGGAAGACCGAGCAAAAGTAGATCCAGAGTAGAAACTCCTTGTCGATGGAACCTCGAGCGCAGAACATCAGGGCGCTGGAGTACTCCTTCGGGGGCCCGAAGGCAGGGAGGCCACTAAAGCAATCAAATTTAGTTACCAAAGTGTTGGGCCATCTGAGCATGGCAACGCTAAGTATAGTAACCTCGGACAAAGGGTGGAAAGATCCTACAAAGAAGTATCTCGCAACCAAAGAGTCTCGAAAATCCTCATCAAGCGGCAAAAAGTGTGAAGACGTTCTAGACGATATCTCCTAATTGAGGAGGAATCATACCAACAAGGGTACGCAAGTCCATTACAGAGATGTATCGGTAAAAAGGGTATAAGAAAATTCATCCAGGAAGTGTGAAAATGGCCAAAGACACGCCAGCACCCAAAGGCTGCCTTCGGAGTAAATAACCCCGGCAGATCAGCCCGGCAGATCACCCTTGCCCGTTTGCAGTATAGGGCATAGACCTCATCAGGCCTCTCCTGACAGCACCTAGAGGAGTGAAGTTCTGCGTAATAGCAGCAGACTACTTCACTAAGTAGGTGGAGGCAGAGCCCCTGGCAACTATTTCGGCAAAGGATATACAAAAGTTCATCTGGAAGAACATGATATGCAGATTTGGCATACCAACGGTGACAGTGGCCGATAATGGTTCGCAGTTTATGAACAAAGGATTCCAAGAATTCATCACCAACTTCGGAATTAAAACGCACTTCACCCCGCTAGCTTAGCCCCAGAGCAACGAACAAGTAGAGGTAGCCAGCAGAACTACAAAAGAGGGACTGGAAAAAAGGTTGGGGGAAGCAAAGGGAGAGTGGCCCGTAGAACTTCCTAATGTACTATGGAGTTATCAGACAAACACCCCGAGGGGCCACGGGGGAGACACCTTTCTCACTTATCTCTAGTACAAAGGCCATTACCCTTATTGAAGTAGTACGGCCATCAGTTAGAATACAAGTGTTCGACGAAAGAGGAAATGACCTTAGGTTGAGAACTAAGCTCGACCTAGTTGACGAACATAGAGAAGTGGCCGAGCTCGGAAGAAAGACCTTTCAGTAAAGGGTGGCCATGAGCGCAAACCTGCGTGTTAGGCCAAAAGGAATTAGGAAAGGAGACCTCGTCTTCCAAAAGACCGAGTTTGAACACCGAAAACCATCCCATATGGTACTTTGGTCAAACTGGAAAGGGCCTTATTTAGTCCTAAACGAGGTTCGAAAGGCAGTATACAAGCTTGGCGACACCGAAGGAAGTGAACTGAAAAATACATGGCACTCAAATGCCTTAAAAGAAATTCTATACTCAGAATTTTAGGTGAGAAATTCTACAAGTTAGAAGTTTTTTCTAAGTACAGAAGTTTTCCCCTATCTGAAAGTACTCGCTGAACAAAGCTAGAGCACGCACTCCCAAAAGTCACGTTTTCCTTCTGAAGTTGATTGGGTTATATACCCAAAAAAGGTGAAGTCTATCGAGTACGGCCGACGAGGGCAGGCTAAAATAGGTCTAAGGGAACTTCACCAACAACGAACGTTTACCCGAAGGTTGGCCGATGAAACAAGCAAAATATACCTTTCCGAAGTCCCCTGACCGAAAGTGGTCAGGACAACTGGGAAACAAAGATTGCTCAAAAGAATTAACCAAATTATGAAGGAAAATTTATTGAAGAAGGTCTTGGTACAAGGAGAAGGTTACAAGAAGAAAAATACAAAGAAAAGAAGAAAGTAAAGGCCCTAGAATATCTAATGGACCCCGGCGTCATGGGAAGCTCCGGGTCCTGTGTCTTTGGCCACCGCCTTCGGTGCAGGAGGAGGGACAAATGGCAGGTTGAGGGGCTCGATCTTTGACCAAGTCCACCGAGGCCCCTTGGGAATATCCAAGGAAGCCAAGAAAGAAAGGTCGAGGTCCAGATATTCTTTCAGAACTTGGTGACGAGCTACGTAGAAGCCGTCCTGAAAGGCAACCCTGGTCGCCTGAACGGCCTTGTCTTTCTTAACATCGAAGTCATTAACCTCATTTTGAAGATCCGCAACCTCCTTCTCCAGCTCCTTTATCTTCTTCTTCTTCTTCGAATCCTTCTTCAGCGAGTCAACCCTGGCTTGAAGCTCGATGTTGTCAGTAAGAGCCTTTGTCAGGAGAGCAGCCTCTTCTTCTTTCTCCTTCTGAATGGTCTCATTGGCCAAGGTTAAGCTCACAACCTTCTCACCAAGGTCGAACATCTTCTTGGAGAAATCCTTCAAGAGCTCCTCTTGGCACTTCAAGAATTCCTCCCGAAGCTTGGCGACCCTCTCCTGGGCTATTCTGCTCAACTCAGTGTTCGTCACAACCGAGTTAGCGCAGAAGGCCTTGGCCTTCACTAATTTATCTTCGGCCCAAGCTCGGACCAAAGACTACTTTGCTGCCCAAGCTCAAAGGTATCCACTATACCCCAGGAGCTACAAAAAAGAAGATACTTAGTGAAATTTACACAAGGAAAGCCAAAACACTTAGACAAAAAGGCGGGAGGGAAAATGAAGAAGCTTGAAGAACTACCTGGGCAGCATGCTCGGTCACCCTTGCGGGAAGGGCATCCTCGGAGGCACACTACCTTGAAGGAAGCCTGAGTGAGCATGCCCCTCGCCATCTGGGGAGCCATTTCCTGGCAATCCTCGAAGAACAGATTCATGTCCTCTGTGAAAGACCAGAACGGCTCCCTTGGAACCTTGTCCATCGGGATGTGGGAATCCGGAAGAGCCCGCCTCCGGGCATGCTCAACCATCCAAGCTGACGGCGCCAGATCCTCTGCAAAGTTAAAAGCGTAAGTCAGACAATGCTCCTTAACTATGCAAGTTATGAGGATACGTGTACTAAAAAGTAGTATGAGATGAACCAGGCACAACCTCAGCAACGTCGTCATCGGAGTCTCGGACCTCCTCCACGTCGGAAGGAATATGCTTACCTTTGTCTCTTCAGCGTTTTTCCAACTCCTCGGCAGAGGAACCCCCTGTCAAAGAGCCCAAAAGATCCACCGATGTGGCGGGACTCAAAGCAGCAGCAACAGTAACCACCCCGGTAGGAACCTCGGCGGTAGTATCAGGCTCGGCGGGAGTTTCAGGCTCGGCGGGAGTTTCAGGCTTGGTGGAAGTTGTAATGTCACCGCCAACCTCCGCCACATCGTCCGGGGGTGGAAGAAGCGTGTCCTGCTTCGCCTTCTTGGCCGAAGATGGTCCGCTCCCAGTAGTCTTGCGCCTCTTGGAGACGTCTTTCTTCATTTGTTCCCCCTTCTCGGCCTGACCAAGGAAGAAAGACTTATAGTAGGCAGCAGACTCGTCACCCATCTCTGAAAAAGAAGGAAAACATCAGTGTGAGTCCAAATAGATACTTATACTGAAAAATTTGAAAGAAAACTCACTTTTGAAAAAGGCTGCATAAGTGAGCTCCCCACGAATGAGCTTCACTAGCCAGGACTCCTTCCCCTTGATGGCAGGAGCTGGCATGCCGAGATCCGTCTTATGCTCCTTACTACCCCCAACTCCCGAAGGACCTCCTCCTTCAAGAGCTTCCACATGATGGGGAAGGGGTAGAGGGAGCGTGGAGAGACCTCGGCATCCCAGTCGATGACAACACAGATACGTCTGTCAAAGTCCGCAAACCTCGCTACCAACTCGGGAGTTAGCAACTTCTTGGGATCGACGACATCCATCTCCAGCTTCCCCCAAACCCACTTAGTCAGAACATGCGACCAGGCCTCCGCCACTTTTAGGAAGAAGAACTTCCTTTGCTACCCTTGCTAGCTATCTTTGGTAACGAAGGTGAACATGAATTTTTTTCTCCCAGATCCCCGAGGTAGCACAAAATAAAAACCACCCTTCGGGGACCGGATAGAGCTTGTAATACTACATGAATAGTATAAAATGAGGTTATACTCCGAAGACCCCGCACATGCAGAGAAAGGCATTGAAATAGCAATATGAGTTGGGAGGAAGCTGATTCACGGCTATGCCATGGAATTGGAAAAAGTCGCAAATCATCTTCACGGGGGGAAACCGAAGTTCGACCTTCAGTTGGGCTCGAAAAATGGTAACCTCATCGTCCCGGTTCATAAAAATAAAGTGACTGAGGTGGGGTAACCTTGTGGTGGCGTAGGAGGGAAGGAAAAATTTGGTTGTCCACTTCTCTAATTTCTCAGAAGTGGAGCAACAAGGGTGAGACATAAGAGGTTGCCAGCTCTCGAGGATAGGCGAAGACATGGTTGTCCAAAAAAGAGACTTCGGAAAGAAGAAAAATGACTTCGGGAAGCTAGAAGAAAAGCAGAAACCGAAGGATCTCTAGAGTCGGAACCCACCAAAAGTCTTGCCGAAATCAGGGTTTGTGGACGCCGTCGTGAAAGGTGGCCGGAAGTGGCGCCGCTGTTAACACCACCGCAAAAAAGGAAGAAAAGGTACAAAAGCAGATGGAAGGGGGCTTATATAGATCGACGAAGGGTAGCCGGAAGGGCGTCATAATTGCTTCACGAAGGCGAAGTGTCGCCATAATTGCCCTTCGCACGTGAAAAGATGTGCCCACCGTAACCGGCATGACTAACCCCAACCAGCACCTGGTACGTGTCGCCCATCATGAGAAACTAGGACGCATTTTCTGACATCCCGAAAACCCGGGCGCGCCGCTCCAGACTGACATGCCTAGTTTCAAGACAGGACGGTCCACCAGCCTGTGGCAGGAAAAGTAAAGAAGTTGGGTATCTCGAGAACACCAAAGGGCAGATAGGTAACACTTATCCGGATAAGGCTTATCCCCTAGGTGGCTAAGTGCTTCCCTTGCAAACGTCACACTCCGAGTCCTGAAAAGTGCCCCCAAAAGGACCACTAGCCGAAGCTTCCACTCCAGCTTTCCGAGGGGGGGCATGTGATAGCCAAAGTGCAATCGCCCCGGTCAGCTAAGGACCCCAGAAAGGAAGGAATCAGATACCTGAGGTACACGATCTCGGCAGCCCACCAATACCAACCTCAGAAAACTAGCATATCACCTCCCTCGGGAAGGCGACTGAACTAGCTTCGGGGGAGAAGGACCAGCCACCTTCTGCAGGAGAAAGCCCCCCGAAGGAGTAACTTCGGAGCTAGGGAATTCCCCGAAGTACCAATATGACTCCGGGAAAAGGCCCCCCTCTCCGAAGTGAGACATCACCCAAAGGGACCTCGGAGGTACGGCATGAGCCATTAAGGAGTCTTTGACATTACGCCCGCACACCCTGCACACCGCCCTCATATGCACTCTGACGCACCGCCACTGCCCTCATCTTATCATGCAGGGCTATGCTTGCCTCAACTCGTAGGCCGAGGAGCCTGCAGGCGGCTAGGGGCCCCCATACTCAGAAGTACGTATGGTGTCCGTCCGTACACGTGTCACAATCTGAAGGGCTGACCCCCTCTTATATATATCAAGGGAATGGTCTCAAGGGGGGACTCTCTCTCCTCTTTCCACCCTCAAGAACACACGGTAGGTAAGAGCCTTTTGTCTTTACTACTCCCTCTCTACCCCCCAAAGCGCTGACTTAGGCGTCGGAGGCTCCTCCCTGGAAAATCACTTCGGGGACCTCCTAAAACCTGTTTTCTGAGTGTTTCAGGCAGGTACTCCTGAGGAATCCCTTCAACGGGGCGCTCTCCCATACCGGAAGTCCTTCTCAGCCTCGCCGTCTCACGTGATGAAAATGCAGCCGGCCATCACCATGGTTGTTCGAAAATTGTAGAAAACAGTCCATGAGAGCAAGAGAACCCTTACCAAAGTGGGTAGGCCAAAAATTAGACTTGACCCTTGAAGTATCCAAGCAATAGCTCTAGTTTGCTTCAAATTGCTTCATTTTGCCTTCAATTTCAATCAATTACATGTTTGAAGGTGTGGTGGCTACGGAGGAAGTGTGGCTATGTTCTTGGGCTGGAGGAGGATGAAAATGAGAGAGGGATAGTGATTTGGCCACTTAAATGGCCTTAAATGAGCTTAAGGGCACAAAACACACTTAACAAGCTTAATGTTGCTTTATGTCATTTTCCTTCTCACTAATTATGGTTTCTTTGTCTTAAAATCATTGGTACACATGTACCCAACATTTTTGACTAATTATCAAGTCTTGGCTGCCTCCCCCATGTTGGGATAACCTTACAATTCCACCCTTAGAGTTAGTCAAAAGCTTGAACACCTTAAGGTTTACACTAGGACATTTAGGTCCTTATTGCCTTTAGTGTTTCCTTTGTCTAAACTTGGCTTCCATGAGCAATTTGGTCCTCCAATATCACTTTCATACCATTCATATCCTTCCCATAACTCTCCAACTCTCTTTCTTGAGATTTTTGCAATTGAGTGCCCGAATTTCCAAAACCTTACAAAAAAGCCCATAGTTGGTTGACAAACAAGCAATCCTTAAGGATTTTCTTCGGGGCTAAGTTACCAACTTGGAACACTTTTAAGGAGGTGTTGATCATGTCTTTTACCCCCATACTTCAATCACTATGGTGAGAATTACACAATATAATGGTTTTGGCCATTATGACCCACCTGTAATTGTCCCATTTTTGTGTGGTGGTAACAATTGGCATGGCACCTTATGAAGCATTATATGGAAAAAGGTGCATTACACCCCACTATTGGGTGGAAGCCGAAGACATGTTATAGCAAAATTATTGAAGAGACTACTACTAAATTCAAGAAAATTCAAGAAAGATTAAAGGTAGCCAATGAAAGGACCACAGCCTATGTGAAAAAAAAAAAGAAGAGACTTGGAATTTGAGGTTGGTGATAATGTTTGACTAAAAGTTGCACCAACCAAAGGCACTGTCAGATTTGGCAGAAGAACCAAGTTAGCTCTAAGATACATAGGTCCTTATGAGATATTGGACAGAGTTGGCAAGGTAGCATATAGGTTAGCTGTACCAACAACCATGTCAAGTATTCATAATGTTTTTCACATCAGTATGCTTAAGAAGTGTCTATTGGGCACAAAGCATGTTATTACAGTGAAAGACATACAATTGGAACCTAACTTGACATATGAAGAGAAATCTAGATCTATCTTAGCCAAGGATACCAGAAGGTTAAGAAACATGCTTATTCACATGGTTAAAGTTTAGTGATCACACCACTCTAAAGGGGAAGCAACCTGGGAAACTGTAAAAGACCTTATGGAATGGTATCCTAAAGAATACCCGAAGCTAAAGACTATTTTAAAGGACCAAAATTTTTAAGGGGGGGAGGAATGTTACCACCTCACAAAAATGGGAGAACTACAAGTGTGGCATAATGTCTAAAAAGGCTAATTCTTCCGTGCGCCCGGCGCATGCGTAAGCCATGCCCTTAAAGTAATTTATTTTGTACAATTTAGTCCTTAAGATTTAATTTTTGTCTTATTTCTTTGATGCAAGAAATAACCAAATTTTCAAAAACTTTTCACCCTCTAGTAATTAAAGATTATTGTTAAAATTTTTACAGAATATCACCCAAATCATATAAAAACCATAAGACCCGTAGTTGAAGTGAAATGGCAATAAGATTGCCTAAAACGTTGACAGATTACTTGTAAAGATATTAACACTAATTGACAGATTACTAATGGATAAAATATTTAGAAATTTGACTAAGTCTGCATCAAAGAGACAAGAGGAATACGAAATTATGAAAAATAAAAAAATAAAGAATTCACAAGCCATATTAATCAAAGATGTAGAAAAGAAATTAAGAAATCAGAATATTCCTGAAATGGATAAATGAGATGTTTATCAAAAGGGAACTTTTGATTTTAGAATGACTTATATCATTATAAGAATAGAAAAGAATAAGAAGTTTACCGAAACTGGGTCATGTATAAGAATAAATAGTGCTTTCAATAAAAATAAAACCTTCACTAACAAAAAATAAACATATAAAAGAAAGAACAAATAATGCCTTCTAAAAGAACAAACATGCCATTCTAAAAGATCAAACATACCCTTCTGAAAGAACAAACATACTCTTCTGAAAGAATAAATATCAGAAGATAAAAGAACAAGAAATTTACAGAAACAGGGTCATGTATAAGAACAAACACTTAAGTAACAAAAAATAAACATGTAAAAGAAAGAACAAACAATGCCTTCTAAAAGAACAAACATGCCATTCTAAAACAACAACCATACCCTTCTGAAAGAATAAATACCAGAAGATAAAAGAACAAGAAGCTTACAGAAATCGGGTCATGTATAAGAACAAACAGTGCCTTCTATAAGAACAAACACTTAAGTAACAAAAAATAAACATATAGAAGAAAAAACAAATAATGCCTTCTAAGAAAACAAATATGTCCTTATAAAAGAACAAACATACCCTTCTGAAAGAACAAATATCAGAAGACAAGTTTACGGAAATAGGTCATGCATAACAAAAAAATAAACATGCAAAAGAAAGAATAAACAATGTCTTCTAGAAGAACAAACATACCCTTCTGAAAGAACAAACATCAGAAGATAAAAGAATAAGAAGTTACAGAAACAGAGTCATGTATAAGAACAAACAGTGCTTCTATAAGAACAAACACTTAAGTAACAAAAAATAAACATGTAAAAGAACGAACAAACAATGCATTCTAAAAGAACAAACATGCCCTTCTAAAAGAGCAAATATACCATTCTGAAAGAACAAACACAAGAATACAAATGAACAAGAAGTTTATAGAAACAAGGTCATGTATAAGAACAAATAGTGTATTTTATAGAAACAAAAACTTAAGTAACAAAAAATAAACATGAAAAATAAAGAACAAACAATGCCATGGCAATTTTCAGTAGTCGTAGATCATCCTCATCATTGATTTGGTACTTATGCATCGTGTTTTTGACCTTGGTCGGAGGATCTTTTTGTAAAGAGATTTATCTTGATTGGAATGTTATGATAGACAACAACGCCAGTTCATTTCACTCCAGCCAACCGGTAAGCTATCTAGCCCTCTTTTATTCCTTCTCATGTTAATTTTATCCCAACAAGCCAGCTCCTTGTTTTAGCTGGGGTTTCTCGATATTGCTCTAACCAATATTTTTCAATAATTCTAGGATCCAACAAATCAATTAATTCCCCTAGTTTGACCAAATTGAAAACCTAGGTCAGTTTCATCAATCGGGTATATGTGTATAGAGATTTTAGTAATTGATGATGATGACTAAGTAGTGATGAGGAAACAATTTCATAGAAATCGTAGCGCGTCTATCAAATGATAGTTTTTAATAGGAAGGGGTTGAGGTGACAGTAGTTATATAATAGAAGGAAGGCTTATGGCATAAGCCAGGTTTACGCAATAGTACTCGTCTAAAAAACCATTATATTGTGTAATTCTATTTATAGTGATTAAAGTCTGAGGGGTAAAAGATATAATGAACACCTCCTTAAAAGTGTTCCAAGTTCGTAACTTGGCCCCCAAGAAAAGCCTTAAGGATTGCTTGTTTGTCAAACAACCTGTGGAATTTTTTTGTAAGATTTTGGAAATTCAGGTTGTCAATTGCAAAACTTTCACAAAAGAGATTTGGAGAGTTATGAGAAGGATATGAAAGGTATGAAAGTGCTATTGGAGGACCAAATTACTCATGGAAGACAAGTTTGGACAAAGGAAATAGTAAAGGCATTAAGGACCTAAATGTCTTAGTATAAACCTTAAGGTGTTCAAGCTTTTGACTTAAGTAAAAGGGTAAAGTTGTGGGATGATCCCACCTAGGGTAAGCTGGCTATGGCTTGTAAATGTGTCGAAAATGTTGGGCACATGTGGACCAATGAGTTTAAGACAAAGAAACCATAATTAATGAGAAGGAAAATGACATAAAGCAAGGTTAAGCTTATTAAGTGTGTTTTGTACCCTTAAGCTCATTTAAGCCCATTTAAGTGGCCAACTCACTTATCCCTTTCCCATTTCTGGCCTTCTGAAGGTCAAGAGCACAACAACACTTCCTCCATAGCCACCACATCTTCAAACTTACGATTGATTGAAATTGAAGGCAAAAGGAAGCAATTAGAAACAAACTGGAGCTGTTGCTTGGATATTTCAAAGATCAAGCTTGATTCTTGGCCTCACTTTGGTAAGGGTTCTCTTCTATCATTGGTTGTTTTATATAGTTTTAAGAAACCATGAATCTAGGACTGTGCTTGGAAGAGAGCCATGATCTTCATGTACCAAGCTTAGTGAAGGGAGTGCACTTGTTGATGGTTTTGTGACCTAGTGTGAAGTGCACAAAGATGGCAGTGAAATAAGGGATTCTAGAGCCCAAAGTTAGTACTAACTAGTGAAAAAATCCTCTTCAAACCAAGCATTAGCTTGAGGAGGGCTGCCATAGTGATTTGGTTATGATTATTATGTGTTTTATGGACTAATATATGGTATATGTTGCTGCCGTATTTCATGTGTTTGTTGGCTCTGAATGGTGCCACATTTGGTTGCTATATATTGTATATATACATTGTGGTTTTTTTCTAGTGTCTTTGGATACAGGATTTGATGATGGTTACATTGGCAATTGAATCCAAGTGGTACCCTTACTAAGTTTTTCAATGAAACTTACTCCCCTTAATTCTATAATTTCAGGTCTAGCTGAGAGATCGCCTTCAAACTAACCATTGTGGTTTAATTTTTGTTCTGAATTTTTAGGAACTTAAACCTCCATATGTCTATTTATGATATGGAAAGTTTGGTGATCTTAGGAGTCCATTTGGTATTTTCAGTGATGTTGCTTATTGTGTTATGCAGCAGCTGTCCAGCGTCCTGTTTCTGGACTTCGTTGTGTCTCAGGCACTCCTATAACAGAGGGTGCATATTTAGCTGAGTTAAGACCATTATGTAGTGCATGTATACATGTACATGTAGTGTATGTAGGATGATACAAGCATGTGAACATTTGAGTAATGTTTTGGCTATGTATGTGATGTGGTGCAAAGCTACCTATGTGTGAATGGTCGGCTGCTTACTTGTAAATTCTATTTTGGCCACATAAAGTTGCTAGATGCAAGAGCATGTAATTCCTATGTGTATTTCACATGTATGGGATAGCCTTAGATGGCTTACCCCTTGTGAATGAAGTGTTTTCATGGTTTGGAAAATTTGTTTGGCCAAAATGGTCCAAAAGTGGCCAGAATTTTGACTCTGCACTCAAAGTTCTATATCTCCCCGTGTAAAATTAATTTATGTACAAAATTTTGACCACACATAAAGGATATCTATAGGTTAAACTAGGATTTAGAATTTCTGAATTTTGACCCTTGTATCCAAACATATGATGTTCCTAATTTGGCTATGTTACTGTTCATTTGGTCAGAATTTTGTAACGAAATTCAAAAATCCATAACTTGATCCATAGGTGGGCTATTGATGTAAAACCAAATTACTTGGTTTGCTTAAACACTCTAATTGATAATGAAGTAAATAAAATATAGGGTTACATGGCTAGATCAATACATTTTTTTGAAAGTAGTTTCAGGTGCAGTGGCTGGTCACTTACACTTAATAAGATTACCTAATGTGTGGTAGCCAAGATTAAGACTTGTGCTAGTGTTTTCCTTCCTTGCTGCCATGGTGAGGATAAAATGTGAATATGTGTGTAATGGTTGGACCAATATGCATGCATTTACATAGTACCCGAGTGGGCCACTTGAGTATGCACACTAAGGGTATTGTTCTGATGGCATATAGAACATACCAACCCTGGGAGTTTTAAATGCACAATTTTGGCACCATAACTAGACTACCCCAGAGTGGGTAAACATTTTTTTTAAAATCCTGTAGTAGCCTGCCAAGCCCAAAAAGATCTGTATCTCTGTCACTGTAGTCGGTCTCTTCCATTCTACTATCGCCTGAACCTTCTTGGGGTCAACTGACATCCCTTGGGAACTAATGATGTGTCCCAAAAAACTATATCCTCTCTAACCAAGACTCATACTTAGATAACTTTGCATAGTGCTAATTATCTTTCAGCACTTGCAAAACTTTCCTAAGGTACTCCTCATGCTCCTGGCTAGATTGCAAGTATACTAAAATATCATTAGTGAAAACTTCAACAAACCGGTCGAAGAACAGTCTAAAGATCCTATTCATGGCTTCCATGAATACTATCGAGGCATTGGTCACACTAAACGGTATAACTATATACTCATAGTGCCCGTATCTTGTCCTAAAGGCAGTCTTCGGGATATCTTGTCCTTAAAAGTATCCTAACCAGAGGTTAATCCTATAGAACACCTTCTCTCCCCTTAGCCTATCAAACAAGCCATCAATCCTAGGAAGCGGATACTTATTCCTAACTGTTACTACATTCAACTTTCTATAGTCAATGCGCAGTCTCAAAGTTCCATCCTTCTTTTTCACAAACAACACCGGGGCTCCCCACCGTGATACACTAGGCCTTATAAAGCCTTTCTCTAGTAGTTCTTCTAACTATTTCTTAAGCTCATCCATTTCAAGAGCTGACATTCAATATGGAGTTATTGAAATTGGTTCCGTGCCAGGCTGGAGGTGAATTGAAAACTTGATGTCTTGCTTGGGTGGTAACCTAGGCAATTCCACTAAAAGCACCTCAAGAAACTAATTGGCTATAGCAATCTTCTTCTATGGCCACCCCATTCAAAGAATAATACTCCTCCTCATCAACTATAGGGATGGAATCCATAAGTCTAAGGTGGAAACTCTTAGCACTAGATGCTAACCCTCCTATGCAAATCACCCTAGCTCCCTGAGCATTAGTAGTGTCAACTGAGTACTAGCACAGTTAATTTGTGTCTTGTGCTTACTTAGTTAATCCATTCACAATACTAGGCCATAAGACCTCAAATCATGGTCACTTAACTACAAGGGATACATAGTAAGCAACTCATTGGTCACAATGAAACTCTTCCCTGTAGTTCTAATGAGTCTCAACTCATCTGAGATTTCTCATTTCAGTTTAAGCTTATCTACCAAAGTAGATGATATAACAGAAAGAGTAGCTTTAGTATCAAAAAGTACTTTAACTCTACCATTATGAAATGTAACATTACCTCAAACGGCAGCTAGCTCCCTAGTTACTTGACTAGCCAAGGTAAAGACCATCGGCTCAACTGCTACTGTAGCCACACTAGGTCAATTTCCTATGGCAATGGGTGTAGCGGGTAGAGTATTAGGCAAACCCGACAAGGGTCGAGCCCATGGGCATTCCCTCTCCCAATGACCACTTTGACCACAGATGTTGCAAATGTTCGTTCCCAAAGTGCATGGCTTTGTGCCATGAAACTGCCTACACTTAGGTCACAAACCCATTTTCTTCCTCTTAAATGCCCCCTGACTTTCAGTTGTCATTCCTGAGCAGCCCCTTGTCACGCCCTAAACTGCCCGTGGCCCATCAGGGCCTGATTATCAGAGTCAATATAGCGGAAGTTATTCATACAAAAGGGGCTTTACTAACTACTATAAGCACCTACGGCGTGACTCTAGGATCTATTCTGGTACTAGCTTGTCAATTAATTATTTCCTAAGTGATGTTAGGGTACTCTTTAGGTATAAGCTAGCACCTAAGTGGAATTTCTAGTGTTCCATTCATGATTTAATCCTACTTACATGCATACTTCATCACAATTCAACATAAGCTTCTCCTGTAATATCTTCACATGCTCATTTCATCCAAGCTACATATAGCCATACACTTATTCCACTAAGTGCATCAGATGTGTGTCCATCAAGTGTACTATTTCAATGCATGGCAACCAAGAAGACCATATTCCATTTCAAGTTTGAAAATCATATTTCATATCCATGAGCATTCTGCCAATCTAGTACACATAACACAATCACCCATCCAGACATTCCACCTGCATGAATTCTAGCATACTTCTCATATAATCATCCCTCAAAGTCATCAACATCATAAGTCATCATAATCATCTATCCAAGGCAAAATTCATCATCATAAGTCATCCAGAACTATGCCTATCTTCAGAACAGTAAACAAACATCACCTACTTGGAAAACATACCAAGGAATGCTTCATGTCTAAATTTATCCAGGCTCAAGTTTTACATACCAAGTTCTCATAACTACTTAAACTTCAACTCATATAAACATGGAACACCATCCACCTTATAAACCTTGTTCCCACAACTTCTAGACTCTATGTCCTACACAGGCAAGTCCACAACATTAGCTTGATTCACAAGCAATCTATACCACATAAGTCACTTTGAACATATGAATATATTGAGCAACACTATACACATACCCAACCCTTTAGCACATTGTAACGAGTACTCTGGTACCCTTCGCTTGATCTATCAAGCCATCCATTTCCTGAAAGGGAATAGCAGGGCGGGTGAGTTATAAAACTCAGTAAGAATCTCGACGGCATCCAATGCCTAGTGAGGTAATTAACTCATGAATTTCAAAGTCATCATATGGCTTCCAAATCCTAAACTTGTTCCAAGAATGTAATGGCAATTAATCCATGTTCCTGCAAAGGAAAACACTAAAACAAAGAAGATACAGATATAGCATGATAGCAATAATAAATATAATAGGGTCAACATGCACAAACAATTTAGAGAAGCACACAACACACCCACACACCACTACTCTCGAATCTCGTGTCCTCTAACACCATAGGCATCCGCAAGCATTAGCATTTCTAATTCACCAATCCAGGTCGACCATGTATTTATTTTTCCTGAGCTCATTAGCTTGGGATCGAGTTGGCCAAACTCGATTCCAAGACCCAAATGCTTGCATAATTACTCATGAGTAAACCATAATTGCCAAAGCAACAATACCTCGCCCATTATGTACTTATATGCCCAAATATCCAACTAAGAAAGTATCATGAGTCCTCACAAAAAGTAACAAACACATAGGTCTGACATGCACACCTATGGTCACTTGGTTCTTTGACCATCACATAGGGGCACTAATACTCACAATGAAAGGTCATGGAAAATATACCATGGAGAAAGTGAGTATAGGGATCCTTACCAACATTTGTGTAACCTTTTTGCTCATTGTCTTTGCCTTGTTTGTTGTTGTAACTTTGTCTTTACCTTAATGGACCTATAAAGCCCAAACACTAGCAAGTTAATCTCTTGTTTTTCATTAACCATGAGAACCATAATTTACCAAGAACTCTTCGTTTGACTTACTCAACCTCAATTTAAAGAGGTAAGGCCAAATTTACCCTTTCTGTGAACTAAGACCTATTGTCTGTAAATTCTGGCCTATATTGGCCTTTTCCTGGAACCCAGGCCCAACTTGGTCTTTTCTGGAAATTTAGGCCCAACTTGGCCTTTTCTGGAATTTAGGCCCACTTGGCCTTTTCTGGAATTCAGGCCCACTTGGCTTTTTCTGGAAACTTAGGCCCAATTTACCCTTTTCAAGATTTAGGCCCAATTTAACCTTTTCAGGATTTTCTAGAACTTATTTCTTCCTTGTCATTTTAGTCCCATATTTTCATTATGAACACTTATGCCACCAAGAACACTTGGTTTACACATCATCTTCAAAATTTGACACCATGGCCGAATGTCCTCTTCATCCTTCTTTATTAATTTTGGTCCATATTTCTCCTAGTAATGTAATAGTGCCAAGAACACTTGGCTTGCACACACATCCACACAAATGGCACCATGGCCAAAGATGCTTTCCATTTCTTCTTTAATATTCCATCTTCACATTTCACTAGGAATACATGGGTACCATGAACACATGGTTTTGCACACACCTTCACAAAAATACATCATGGCCGAATTCTTCATTGATTATTTTTCTTGCAAAACTTCTTGTTTTTCCTCCCATCTTTTGACTATTGCCTTGCATGTTCTTAAGGACTCCTTCACTGCCAAGAACACTTGGAAAAATGCACATACATGCCAAGATTCATACTTGGCCAAATCTTCACCCTTGCTTTTCTTGGAGTTCTCCTCAATTTCTTTGCTTCTCATGGCTTGAAAATTCCATGCATGCCTTGAACTCTTAAGTTGAGTCCAAGAACACTGTGAACACACCATGGTCGAAACTTCAACTTGTTTTTCTAGCAAAAATCCAACATGGCCGAGACATTAGTGAGCAATATCTAGCTCAAAAACACATAAACTTACCAAGAAAACTTGGTTCACTTACAACCTTTCTTTGGCCGAATTTTGAGCTTGTTCTTCCTTGAAGTTTTCCTTATTTTTCTTGCTCCTCATGGCTTAAAAATGCCATGCATGTTCATGAGCTCTTGAGTTGAGATCAAGAACACCAAAATCTCCATATGGCTTAATCTTCCAAAACTTTTAACCTCTCATATGGCCTAATCTTCATCTACATCTTTCTTGATGTTCTTCTTCATTTTCTTGCTCTAGATGTGTTTAGAAGCTTGGATATACTAAGGAAATGTGTTTGCATGTGTGAGAGTGGGTGATTCTAGCCATGGCTGAGAGGTAGGATGAAGGAAGAAGATGAGAGCTTGATGAGTGTTCATGGCCGAATGTGTACGAGTTTTGGAGAGAAGGGAGAGCGTATGGCTTAGAGAGAGAGAATGAAATGTTTTATGGGATTGGAATGGCCGGTTATGCTTCAAATGTAGGACAAATGGGACACAAATGCAAGCCAAATGTGGCTAAATGCATCATGGCCGAATATAATCTTGAAATGGATTCGAAATGTAGTCCAAATGCCTTTAATTTCATGTCATGGCCGGCCAACAATTCAAAAAGGGGGAAAGGTAGTCAAATGTCAATTAAAATAATCCTTTAGACAAAAGAAAGTGGAGTCCCATCAAAAAAATCGTAGTGGAGTCGGTAGTGGACAATAACCAATGCAAAGTGGGGACAAGCATGGGTCAAAAATGATGGGCAATTTAAATAATGTGAGTGGAGACCAATTTTTTTATTGAATTAATGGGGATGGCCGGCCATGGATATTTTTCCATGAACAATGGGCCGAATCCCTCATTTGGTCCTCCATCTTCTCAATTTATGCAATTGAGTCTTCCCACAAAAACTTCCTTTGTGCAATTGAGTACCTCAACTTCAAATTTCACCATTTTTATCACCAATTCTGTTGGCCTTCACCAAGTTTAATTTCTAGAGTGTTTAACACTCATTTATGCCTATTCCATAATTAATTTAAGGTCTCCCGAGCTTACTAAGCTCAATTCCCAATTAGGAAAAAAAAAATTCCATGTCTCCTCAATTTAACTGGCTAAGTTTCCAAATTAGGAAACTTTTTATGTCACTAATCCACTTAACCCGGGACTTAGCCATTTAGCCCTTTCCGGGTGTAACACCCCTTCATTTTTTTGGTTCAGAAATAACTTCGTCAAAATAGTGGTCATACCTTGTGCCACCTATACTATACTCTGTGTTAACCCCTAAAGCACCCTAGATATCCCATCCAGCCTTGCAACAATCGGATCACTAGAACCTTTACCATGTTCTCTGGATCCTCAAGAAGCCCCTGACGTAATGTCAGCCATAGCAACATGCAACCAAAGCCTGATGACATTCTAAAAATGTTGGTCAGTACTAACTATCCTAGCACATGGACTTTAAACTCGATCTTAATCATAGCCTCCAATGTCTATGAACTTTAAATTAGAGCTCTGATACCAAAAGGACATGGCCACCTCAACCCTACCCAAGAAGCTTGTGAGAACAAATTTCACGGTGGTTGCAATTGGCTAGTTATATATGTGTATAGATTAAAAGTCTATGATACTAGTTGATTAACATCAAATACGCAGGATGCATGCTCTTTGTGCTTTGACTTAAGTTAAAGGAAATCATAAGAACATTCACTTGGCCAAGTATTTTCATAGAAAATAAGACCAAAATGCAAAAGCATACAAAATCAACATTGATATGAATTTACTACACATAATAACTGTGTGGAAGCATTCATACATAAAGTAGACTATTGCCCTCACCCAATAACAAGCCTAGAGTCTAAGACTCCATCCGTAAACATAATAGGCAACTAGTGCATAAAATATATGCAAGGTTGTCCTATTGAGATCTTTTTATCTAACTCCCACCTTAGATGTAATCCTAGTGGTGAGCCTCAAAAAGTCCTCCACGTGCCCAACTAGCCACTGCGGCCAAGAAAGACTATACTTAGTACTGCTGCTTTGCCAATAAGTAGCTAACAAATGAGAATCATAAAGATTCTCAAAGTTAAGTACCCACAAAAGCAAACTACCACGCTAACCCTTAGTGGTTATCGGGTCTAACACTGTCAGAATCTGCACAACATAAACTAAGGAGTGAGAATTCTAATTCTCAGTAAGGGTTTTCACCTGTAAGAAAAGATACTAAGCACAACTCATATATAACCATATGTAATTTGATGTTAGCTCATACAGTGTCAGGCTAAACTTAATGCACATAAGTTTCAGTCCCTTGGGACTTGTCTATTAGCAAGCATCACCTATTAGCGTAACTAGTGAAGTTCTCCACTAGTTGAATCTCCCTTATGTTGTACAATGGCACTATGGTTAGACTGAAATTTGTTAGGTCTTAAAGAACCCATTAGGTGTACTAAGGTTGCCTCATCAACACCTTGAAGCCAAAAATACAAGGTATTAATGGTTCTAAACCTTCCACCTTATCACTAGGTATACTAAGGTTTCCTCATCAAGACCTTGAACTCGAAGGCACAACTAAGGTCTCAGTGATGCTAAATCTTCCACCTTATCACTAGGTGTACTAAGGTTTCCTCATCAAGACCTTGAACCCGAAAGCACAACTAAGGTCTCAATGGTGCTAAACCTTCCACCTCATCTAATGGTGTATTATTGTGGCCAAATAACTTGTTTTCTCATGAAGTGAATTTACCATTTACAAAACTATGAGAAAATCCCTAGATCATGATAGATTTTTTGGATGTTCCAGAGTGTCTTTGTACCATTATAACCCTAGGCACCGCTAGGACCATCTCTGGCCTCCCCCGGATCTCATTTGAAAAAGCTGAAATTTGCTAAAAAAGGCCTTTGGGGCCTAAGTGCCAGCAGGGCTGTCTCTGGGTCTTCGACACCAGGAGTGCCTGAGGCCTAGGCACCAAGAGCACATTGTTTTCCAAAGTGAAAAATGTGCCTTGGGCACTGAGGCAATAGGTGCTGCCTAGGTGCCAGGACCCCATGTCTTGAACCTTAAAAACACCTTCCTAAGCCTCTTTAGAGGTTTCTTATGAGTTTGAGGCATACAATAGATGCCTAAACTCACCATAAACCTATCAAAAAACCTACATAGGCCATAAAAACACCATCACAACCTTCCTATGATGCATCAAAATATCACACAATCCACAATTCCAAGCCTAGTCCACCATAAACACACGTGCCCATGATCAATGCTACTTATGAAGGTACTTGATCCATTAAGCATCAACACTTAAATAGCATCAATCAAAATTGAAACACTTAATTACTTACCTCAACTTCAAGTAACAAGCAGGAATTATGCAACTTTTTTGCACCCACCAGGTTCCACAAAATCCTACCTAAATTCCAAGCAAATATGGGCACAAAACATCAAGTTACTAACTTCTAACCAAAACCCAAGATCCCAACCAACTAATAAACGTGAAATCAATCAAGAGCACATTGATTACCTAGTATCAAAAATAGGGTGTGGGAGGAAACATGCTTTCGAGCTCCAAAACCATGATTTTATGCTTGAAATAAGCTTCTAATGGCCTATATACTTATGGTGGCTTCTCTTTTGACTAAAAACTCTTGATTTTGGGCTTAAGTGGATGAAGAAATGATGGTGTGAAGGATAAAATCTGGTTATCACAGCAATCCCCCACTTTACTATCTTATAACCCAAGTTTAAAACCTACGCCACCAAAGTATTAGCCATGGAACACTTAAACCCCCTTCTTTTGGTAACCTTAGTCATTCTTGGTCAATTCTTGTTTATTTCACCTAAGTTTAGGTTAAAGTTAAAAGTTAGGTTATAAAACTTCATTTTTCACACTCGAAACCTGGCCTGACTATTTAGGATGCAAAATTACCATTTTACCCCTAAATCTCATTAAGTGCCTAAACCTCCTCGGAACTTAGTGAACTTTGCTAAACTTCCTTATTCTTGCTATGTGAACTTGAAATAAGGTTTCAATCTATAAATTTAACTAATTTACCTCCCTTAACTGAGCTTTTTGCTAGGACCGCTATAACAGTTTTGGTCTAAGATGATATAGTTTCTAGGACACATCATTAGTCCCCAAGGGTTGTCGGTCGACCTTGAGAAGATTCAAGTAGTAGTCAAGTGGAAGAGGCTGACTATAGTTACAAAGATATGGTGCTTCTTGGGCTTGGCAGGCTACTACTGGAGGTTCATAGAGAAATTCTCTATGATAGCAATGCCATTGACAACCTTGACAAAGAAAGCTCATAAGTTTAATTAGACACCGAAGTGTGAGGTGGCTTGTTTGGAGTTGAAGAAGATGTTGACAAGTGCACCGATACTCATTCTACAAGACCTAAACAAGGCTTTTACAATGTACACAGATGCATCAAGTTCTGGTTTGGGGTATATATTAATGTAGGCAAATCAGGTGATTGCCTACGGCTTAAGGCAGTTAAGCCCAAATGAGTTGAACTACCCAATTCATGACCTTGAGCTAGCTGCAGTAATCTTCGTACTCAAGCTTTGGAGGCATTACTTGATGGGGAGATAATTCCGGATTTTCAGTGACCATATGAATTTGAAATACCTGTTCACTCAGAAGAAGCTGAACATAAGGCAACGTTGGTGGATTGAATACATAAAGGATTATGATTGCTCAATTGAGCACTACACAAGGAAAGGAAATGTGGTGGCAAATGCTCTTAGTCAAAAGTACACGGGAGTGGTCCTATTTAAGGATTAGGCCACAAGTTCATTGGGAAGAACATTGGGCGATTGTTTCTCCACCTTACATGAGTTTTGGAAAGACTGAGAAAGGTCTCTAGTCTATACTTTGGAGATTCAGTCAGCTTGGCTGGCTAACATCAAGGAGGCTCAAAGTAAGGTTCCGTTGTTGAAGAAGATTTCAGGAGAGAAGACACTTGGTGCCATAAGGAAAGAATTTTGATACAAGGATTGCATACTACACTATAGGGATCAACTCACTGTGCCAAATGTAAATGTAGTTAAGCAGCAAGTCTTACAGGAGGCATATAGTAGTAGACTATGTATTCACCTTGGTGTTAGAAAGATGTACCGTGACTTGAGGAAACACTTTTGGTGGCCAGGACTCAAGAGGGATGTAGCTAGACATGTAGCTAAATGTTTGACATGCCAAATGGTAAAAGTTGAGCATCAGAAGCTGGCAGGTACTCTCCAAAGTTTATCTCTCCCATAAAGGAAGTAGGGATCCATCACAATTTATTTCCTAGTGGGCTTACCAAATACCCAGAATCAGCATGATGCACTATGGGTAATGGTCAATGGGTTGACTAAATCACCGCACTTTATGCCCATAAAGATTACCTACACATTAGAGAGCTTAGCTCAGTTGTATATTGAGGAGATTGTAAGGTTGCATGGCATACAAATAAGATCATATCTGATAGGGATCCCCGATTTGTGTCAAGGTTTTGGAATGCTTTCCAAGAGGTGTAAAGAAGTATGGTTAGTCTTAGTACTGCCTTTCATCCTCAAACTGACGGGCAATCTGAGAGAGTGATACAAACCTTAGGAGACATGTTACGTATGTATGCCATAGACTTCTTAGGTGATTGGGATGAACACTTACCACTCATTGAGTTTGCATACAATAACAGTCATCAAACTATTATAGGTATGGCACCTACAAGGCTTTGTATGGTACGTAATGCATGACACACTATTGTTGGCCTGACCCTACATATAGGGTAGTCATCAACCCTAAGATTGTAGCTGACACAACAGCTAAGATTAGATTAATCTAGAAAAGGATTATAACTGCAAACAACCAGCAAAATAAGTACGCAAATTTGAGGAGACGAGATTTGAGTTTTGAAGTTGGTGATAAAGTACTTCTCAAATTATCTTCTATGAAGGGAATAGCCCAGTTTGGGCAGAGGGGTAAGCTAGCCCTTATGTATAGAGGACCCTATGAAATCTTGGAGGAAGTAGCGAAAGTTGCTTATCAATTGGTGTTTCGACCTAACTTTTCCCAAGTGCACAACGAGTTTCACTTTAGTCTTCTAAGGAAGTGTATATTTGATCCATGACAAGTAGTTAACCCATCAGTGGTTCTCATCCAGGAGGACTTGACCTATGAGGAGAGACTGATTAAGATCCTTGATAGGCAAGTTAAGAAACTCCGAACCAAGTGGATTCCAATGGTTAAGATCTTTTGGTCAAACCATAGTGAAGAGGAAGCTACTCAGGTGACAGAGCAAGATATGCTAAAAAGGTATCCTAGTGAGTTCCCTCAATTGTAGTAGAATTTGGGGGCACCAAATTTCAAAAAAAGGAGAGGATGTGACAGCCCTCCTAACGAAAAAATCAGCTGAAAAAGGTAAATTAATTAAATTCCTAGTTTAATACCTTATTTCAAGTAACTAAGCAAGGATTAGTAAATTGGACAAAGTTAACTATGTTCCAAGTAGTTTATGAAACGAAAAGAGCTCAAGTGCAAAATGGTAATTTTGCATCTTCAGGTGTCAGGCTAAAGCCCAAGAGTTAAAAATATGTTTTGAACCACAAACCTTGCCTAAAACACAAATATTTGCTTCAGTGTTAAAGATTTGATCAAAGGTTGACTAGAACTACTATTTAGGGAAGAGGGCTTTTTGTAGCTTTTTAAAAAGTTTGAGGGCTAAGGTGGGGAAACCTCAATTTTTAAGCTTGGTAAAGTTGTTGGTTGCCACTGTTGATCTTTTTCCCCCCATTTCCGAGTTCCACCTTGCCCCTATAATTTCTACTTGAATTCCTGCTCAAAAGCAAGTGTTCCTGAAGGAATTTGAAGTCCAGGGTGTATATAAGCTTTTGACAACTTGTTTCAAGCTTATTTCTTGGTTTTGGAAGTGTTTGCCACATTTTCCAACTGGGACCTTATTTTGGTGAGAGGTAACATTGATTTCTTACTCATTTGTTGTTTATTAGATGTTTTATAGCATGGGTTTTGCTTGGTTGGTGTTAATTTGGTGCCATTTGCTTGGGTTTGCTTAAAACTTAGGTAGAAACTTATGGAACCTTATTCTTGGTGAAGAGTTCCAAAATTTTGCTTCTGACTTAAAATTGAGGTAAGGAATTTAAGCCTTTATGTTCAATTGATGCTATTTAAGTGATGTTACTTGATGAAATCAAGTAGTTCTATAAATAGCATTGATTGAGGGCAAGCATGTTCTGTGTTGTCCTTAGCATTTCCTTTGCAAGTGAAGATCCCTTATTGAGAATTATGAATTCTCACTCCCTTATATTATGTTGTACAAATTTTGACCGTGTTAAGCCCGATGATTGTTGAGAGTTGCCCTGGTTGTCTTTTGTTGCAGGTATATTATGATGGGAATCTTTATGATTCTAGTTTTCTTAGTTACTTGTCGGTGATGTAAAGGCTTGTATATGTTTATGCTTGGCTGGCTCCCATGTCTATGTTTGGAGCTTTAGACTCTAGGGTTGCTCTCAGGTGAGGGACATTAGTCTACTTTTTTTGAATGCCCTCACATAGTTATTATGTGTAGTAATGATAATACAAATGTTGATTATGTGTGCTTTGACTATTTGAACTTCATTTATTTGAAAAGTGCCTTGGCTAAGGGAATGTTTTATGGTTTCCATGTACTCAAGTCAAAGCTAAATGAGCATGCATGTTGCATTTTCTAAGTTAATAAACTAGTTTCATGAATTTTTAAGGCACGCACATATATAGTTAGCCAATTGCAACCACTATGAGATTCGTTCTCACAGGCTTCCTAAGTAGGGCCAAGGGCAGCCGTGTCAAATAATGCCTCTCTTGAGTATGTTGAACAGGGGATTATGTGCTACACACACCTATTTTAGTTAATGGATTTGTGGGTTATTGTTGGTAAACTTTGGACACTAATATTGAATTGTTAACTAAAAAGGATTTTAAGTATTTTTGGACTATAAAATTTGGAAAATATAGGCTATGAATTGAAGGATACAACAATTAGATTACTTTTGGGTTCAATAAGGACTTGAACTAAGTGTGAACTAGTTACAGATTTGTGTAGTGAAATGCAACTAATTAAATAGTATTGAGCCCAACGTATAGTGATCAATTTGTATGTGGGCAATTAGAGCTCATTGTAGCATACAAAATGAATGAAGGGCTAGGATGAGCATTAAACTCCTCTTACACCCACTGAGTTTGCCATTAGATTACACAAAGAAAATTCATGTAGTTTGGCCAGAAATTATCCCCTGAACCTTTCATCGTCTTTTTTGAGTTCTTAATGATTTCTAAGCTTGTATCAGTTGGCTCAGATTTTAAAGGTGTGGATGAAATCTTGCTACTGGAGTCACTTCCTTGATATACAAGTAGCTAATTTAATTTGGTTGTAGGGCTGTGATTGATTGAGATTTAGTTTTGTTGATAAGGGGTTGTTTGAACTTAATTCTATGGTTTTAAGCTAAACCTTATTGTATATTGTTCAATTTAAGGGGTTGCTTGAGGATTAAGGATGCTAAGGCAATGGTGGATTAAGGCCAAAGGACTTGACCCTAATTGAAGTGAGATTTGTTGCTTGATTGTTAATTTGAGTTGTTTACTCTTGTGCTAGTATACTAAGTGAAAACTAACAAGCAACTATGAACCTAGGTTCAACCAAACCAAGATAGGTTCTAGAGCTCATTGTGCTAATTGTTTGGTTAATTACGTTGAGGGTGTCAATTCCCATTGAAATGATTACTTGATGGTATTGTTACTCTTATTCTTGCATCATGGTGTCTTATATATGAATTGTCAGTGTGAACTAACTTACCTTTGTATGCATGGTAGCTTATTGTTCCCAACCCCTTATTGAGTTCATAAAGTTAAACTTTCCCCCTATCATTTGCTTGTTACAGGGGGAAGGGAAAAGAATGAAACTATCATATTACTACTTGTATAAGGTTTTGTTGTGTTACAAGTATGGTTTTAGTAAGTTTGTGGTGAATATTTGTATGATTACATGCTAAAGGATGCTTTGGAAATGTGTAGTACATATAGGCAGATAAGTTGTGCAAGTGTGTGTGTTCCAAGGCATGGAACTTAGAAGAACATTGCTACACTTCTATGTATTTTCACTGTGGATTATTCAAATGTATAACTTATTTCAGAAACTCTAGTTGTCTATATGAGAATTATGTGTAAGATGTTATGTTTTAACATCTTTCTCTGGATGGTAACCTAAGTGGGCATATGTTGTGTTATTTTGACCAAGTGTTGAATTATGGATGAATGTACATTTACAAGGTGTTTCATATGAAATCCCTATTTTATTTGGCTAAGTAATTCAACAAAATGATGTTTCAGTATAATCCTAACTCATTAAGTTAGGTTTTAAACCAAAATGGCATGATCAGGATCCTACACATATTAAGTTTGATGAGGTTCTTGACTTCCTGGTATCAAGCTAATTCAACAAGCTTATTCACCTAAAACCATGGACTTGATGTAAATAAGATGGATTAGAGAACCTGAGTCTAAAATGAAACTTGTTCCCTTACATTGATTTAGTTGACTAAAGTTTGAATTTGATTAGTCAGACACTAGTGTTGGTAGAGTTGTTTTTCCCACCTCATACAGATGTAAACTAGCTTGACTATCAAAGTTAGTTAGGCTATATCCTGGGCGTTTCATTGAGATAATAGATTTTAGTCCCAACCTATGTTATATTTCACCGTTAAAGCCCATAGTGCATAATTGCTTGGCAGGTAGGCTTACAATATTGACTTGTGACACCACAGATTGCTAAACATGGATTGCTAGGGGTTAGGCAATGTGGGTGTGTCCATTAAAATTTGGTGTCAATGTTGTCTTATTCATTTGATAGTCTAGAGCATAGTCACATTGAATAAATTGTCTTTATTATTGTACTACTGGAACTGAAAAATATGGAAGTGTCATGCTCACAACTATATTAGGCAGGAAAATGGTGAACACCTAAACAAGTATGTGTCAGAACAGTCAAGCATAGCGGGACACAAGGTCAAAAAATTATGCAGTATGCTGAAATCCATAGCAAAGGCTTAAGTAGATGGTGCAAAAAGTGCAAACTACACTTCAAATTATAGTCACAGGTGTTGTGGCAATTAGTCAAGCGCAAATGCCACAAGTTTGATCACAAAATGCCTAAGATGCTATGAATATGGGACAAGTTCAACTGAACTTCTACCATAAGTTACAAAATGCCCAAGACCAAGCTCTTCCACCTAGTGGGCCAATGCTAGTGATAATGAAAGGGTTGATGAAGCCTATTATTGGAAATCATCATAATGTTAATAAAGATGATGAGGAAAAGAAAAATCCAAGAACAAGGAGGGTGTGGTCAGAAATATGACAAGTTTTGAGCAAGCATACTAAGCACAGATCTCAATCACCTATGAAAGTGGTGATATTAGAAGATGAAGGATCTATGGATTAGAGGGAGATCAAGTCACACAAAAAGAGCATAGGAGAATAGAGCATGGATAAGAGAGAAGAATTAAAGGTGAAAATGAATCAAAGGTACTTGACAAATTCTGGGCATTGAAGCCTCAATGTTTCATGGCTTAGGAGAATGTCAAAAGGCAAAATCATGGATACATCAACTAGAAAAGGTATTCAAGGGGGTTAAAATGAAACGATCTTAGAAAGTGACCATAGCCACATATAATTTGGAATGAATGGCTGAGATTCCATGGAGATTAGTAGAAGTGGCTTATGAATTAGGAAACAGAAGGACGCCTACTCATAGCAAGACTAATAGAATTGGAAGAGTTTTAGGAATTGTTCTACAACCAGCACAATAATGAGGCATTTGAGATCAAAAGATAAAGGAGTTTGATCTATTGGTTCGGCGTAATAAGACATGGCTTGACTATGAGCAAAGCTTCAATGCAATTGTTAGATATGCTCCCCAATATGAAGGACATGAAGTGCTCAATTCCTATAAGTTTCTAAGAGCCTAAGACCAAAATTAAGACATATTTTGAGGGCTTTCAATAATAGGGACTACTGCCAAGTAGTTCAAAGAACAATGACCTTGGAGTAAGAGTACATTGAGTAGGAAAGTGGAAAGAGTAGCCCTGGAGAATCAAGTGGAGTTGGAAAAGAAAAAGAAGGTTAAAATAGGATTAAAGATGAATCCCCATAAAATAAGACTAAGAAGGATAAAAAGAAAAGAAAGAAGTTTAGAGGGATTAGATGTGGGTTATGTATGAGGTTTCATGGAGGGAAACCTTGCCATTATGCCATTAGGGCATGTCTGAACTATGGTTCAATAGATCACTGGGTTATAGATGGCCTTACCAAAGGTAATAAAGCAAACTAGCCATAAGGGCTACTATGGAAAAGGCTAGCTGGAGTGAACATAGAAACGATAGTTGTTGGAGGAACACTAGTAGGATGAGGAGTTGGAGGGAGGTTGTTTTAGGTTGAGCTAGTAGAAAAAAGGTAGGAAGCTATTAGAGGTATTATCTACATTAATGAGAGGCTAATATCAGTGCTATTTGATACAAGGGATTCTCTATCTATTATTTTAAGCATTATTGCTAATCCATTAAATTTGCATAAAGTAACTTTTCAAGATGCTTTAATGATCATGACTACTCGAACTCAATACCTAATATCTTATTCATTAGCTTAAGGTAGGTGATGTTTTAATTAAATCAAAATTATTGGTGCTAAATTTTTCAAAGTATGATATATTCCTATGCATAGTTTGGACAAGTAAGAATCATGTTCATATATATTTTGAGTTTGAGAATATTGTTTTTTCTTGACATCAAGAATATGATTTAGCTAGTTTTAAGTAGCTGATAGAAAGTGTGGATAACATGGAGAAAGAAACATTGAATGTGATATCTATTGCATTTAAGGAGTTAAACTAAGCACTTAATCGGGATAAGATTGACTACTAATCATTATAGATTTTTGTTTGACATGGATTGCCTCAACTTGAATATTTTGAATTTGAGATAAAACTATCACAAAATGCAAATCCTATATCTATACTTCCCTGCAAAATGGTAGTTTGTCATGCTTGTGACTTGTATAAGCCATGGGCTTTAATTCAAATGTACAAAAAGTGAACCTAAGATGTACAAATAAGTGATACATGACCTGGATGTGACTACAAGCAAGTTTATAAAGGCAGATGCCCAAGGGTGCCTTACAATGCCTTAGGGGCATCTAAGGGGAGCATGGGTGATAGTGCCAAACCTTTTAACCCAAAAGTGATTGAAATTAAGTGTCAAAGTGGGATTTGAAATAAGGATTCAAAATGAGGAAAGAAAGATGGATGCCTAATAATTAAATGAAGCTTGGGATTGTAATGGAAGATAAAAAGACGTGAAGAGCACATATGAGAAATAATGCACACCATTAAGTGCACTAATGGGCTTTCAGGTGGCCCTATGAGGTCTATAGGTACACATGAAAATATGGTGCCTTAAATGACCAAATTAAAGGACAATGTGGGTGCTTAAATTGTCCTAGAAATTGAGTTGAACATGTTGACCAAATCCAATAAATTACATAAATGGCTTATGGGAGGTTGAGACCAAAATTTTGTCAAAGTACTTAGTTGCCAAGCATAACCAGCCTTAGCCTCCACCTCTTGGACTTAAGTAAAACTTAAGGTAGCTTCCTAAGCATTTCCTATTGCTACCAACTTTAAAAAATGTTGGGCAAAGGTCCTGCAAAACATAGAAAGAAGCTTGAGGAGCAAAGAATGCCAAACCAAGCATGGAGGTGTGGAGGTAGGCTTGTGATGGTGCATTTGGTGCTTCAGAGGTTTTCAGCCTACTCGCTACGAAAAAATTTGAACAAGGTAAGGGTTCAATTATGCTCATTCACTTAGGTTTTTATGGGAAGAAAGCTGCCCTAGGTGATGTCTAAGGCCGAATGATCCTCAAAGCTAAGAAAAAAAGGATAAGTGTGCTAAGGCACTATGGTAAGCTAGCTAGGCTACTAATGGAAAGCATTAGGGTTTTGACCAAACTTCACCAAACTTGTTCATTAACCAGGAGCTCTATGTTAATTTGACTAAAATCAAAGTGATCACATGCTTAATCAAAGGGAAAATGCTTACTAAGTCCTAAATAGAAACCATGTGTGAGGTGTGTGTGTTTTGCATGCTTCTTTGTTGGTGTCATGTGCTAACCTTAAATTACATTTATAGATGTGCTGGTATTATATTGTTCCATGTATCTTTTGTGTCTTCTTTATCTTTCTTTGCAGGTGCTTGAAGGAGAAATTTTTGTGTTTATGAATAAGACAATGTTTTAAACATTGTAGGCACTAGGTGCCGCATTGAACCCTTATTCAGTACTAGTGTACTCATGCCTTATTTCCTCCAAATTTAGAAAAGGATGTCGAGGAATAGGTGCTAGTGAACCTTCTCTGAGGTTTATGAATAAACATGCATGGCCTCGATTATATCGGCTTACGAAAAGATTGTAAAAAAAAGGTTCATACTATAAACTAATGTTCTATAAATTGTAGGCTATAATGGCTACCATGTGACTAGTTGCTTTTGGCTCTATCTTAGTTTTTGTAAGGACTAGGACATTTATAAGACAACTATTACCAAAATGTCAAATAAAGATAGAGGTTTGTGTAAGTATGGGTATAGAGATAGTGTAGCCCAAGTTATGTAACATGCATGCCACATAACTGGCTCAACTTTTGGTACATATATTTTGGCCATGTAGCCCTTAGGATGCCAAATCTTGAACTTGTAAATGTATTTAAATAGATATGGCATAAGAACTTGGAGTTGGTATCATGGCATGTGCCTTAGTAGTACATGTTAGGCCTGGAGATTTGCCTCCCAAGGCACAAAGTGTGATGACCAAAATGGTGCATGCATTGCGACTTTGTTTGTACTAAAAAGGGCATAAGAACATGTTCTACAAATGCATGATTGTTTGGTAAAATTTTATAAGCACACTAAAAGGGCCCAAGGTAAGCCTCTTAGGCACACCAGCACACACACACACACACACACACATACACACACACACGTGCACACACACTCCCTAGTGCACACCCTGTAGCCTCCAAGGCTCCCAGTGCCCAACACACACACGCACATCCTGTGTACATGCCCAGTACACCAAGGCAAGCCCACCAACCATAAACACATATGCCCACCTGTGCACACTTGCACAAACCCTTTTACGCACCTGATAGACACAAGGGCAAGCCTACCCAAGTGTATTCACAAATTTAACACGTTAAACTCTAAAGTGAACAAATCCCTATATAATGGACTAATTAGTAGCTTTTACCTAAGTCTCATCTAGTTAATGCTTGGAACTTGAGTTAAGCATCCTAGTTGTCATGCTCTAATTCACTCTATGAAACTTAAAATGGATTAACCTCCTTGGAAGGCTAGGGTATCGATGAATTGGGTCATGACACAGTTCTTGAAATGAGTGAACTCAACAGACACTTAGATGAACTATTTGGGAAATGGATTCATAAGGCCAAGTGTGTCTCCATGGGGAGCACCAGTTCTATTTGTTAATAAGAAAAATGGAACCTTCAAGATTTGTATACGTTATAGGAAGCTAAATTCTTTAATAGTGAACAAGTATCATCCTCCTAGGATTGAGGATTGATTTGAAAAATTGGAAGGAGCTAAGGTCTTTTCAAAGATTGACCTTAGATTAGGATAGTTTGAACTAAGTCTTAGGGAATAGGATATCCCTAAAATAGGCTTTAGGACCAAGTATGGTCATTTTGAGTACACTAGTATGCCTTTTGGGCTAATAAATGCCCTAACTTTTTTCATGGATTTGATGAAGAGAATGTTCAAGCCTTACTTGGATAAGTTTGTAATGGTTTTTATTAATGATACCATGGTTTACTACAAGACGAAACAAAATCATGAGGATAACTTGGGTGTGGTGGTAAGAGCCTTCATTGAGCATCAACTTCATGGTAAATTGTCCATGTGCCAATTTTAGATAACTGAGTGATGAACTTACATTTGTTATATTTATTTCCCTCATATTTAGTATGGTTTAATGTGTTTTGAACTTAAAGATCTAGTTTGAGCATGTTTTATAGCTTAGAGCATATATGGACTCAATTGATTAAAAGTAGATTTAATTTGCAATTTTACAAGTTTTATTAGTCGTCTTCACGGATTTTGGTAGATTACTGATGTTCTAGTAGGAGAACCAAATATTGAGCAATGGAGATCAGAATTGAGTGATTGTTGATTAATTATAAAGATGACATCTATAGCCACAACTCATATGCAGACCATGAAACCTAGTTCGTACATTAATGGGGTCAAATTCTAATTCCAAGTGACCTGTGCGCAGTTGCAGGTTTTGGAGCTTTTTTGGTGTTTGGCCCATAGCATGGCCTGTAGACCTATATTTTGGGTGGTTCATGTGTCATTTTAAAGCTAATAGAAATATCTACAAATCCAAAAGAATGCCAGAGTAGAAATTCTTTAAAATAAAGTCCAAAATTTCATAGAAAGAGTGACCAGAGTCCAAAGGGCCTTAGAAGTTTAGCCTGTTTAGGATTTGGAAAACCCTATGTGGGAGTTGCTATTTAAGGGCCCTAGAGTTGCAAATTTTAGAACTTTTTCATCACATTTTTCATCACCTTTTCTTAGTTTTATTTTTGCTTTCATTTTTCATTATGCTAGAGTAAGTTTTTATTCAGATTAGAGGAGCTTTTCTATTTAGTTGTTGAGATTATGAGACTTAGACTGTTGTTTTTATTCTGATTTCAATTCAAATATTTGTATTTCTCTATGTTGAATGTTTATGCATATTAGTTATCTCATTAGGCCTATTAGATTTTTGTTTACGAAATTGCTGCACTTGTCCTTTAGATCCTTAATTCTCATGTAGGGTTGTGAAAGTAGCGGACTAGGTGACGAGCTTCTTAAGGGAAATATTGTAAAATTTAAACAATGCATGGTGGATGTTAATGTTAATCATCTTAGTCTCTTCCTGGATCATTAATGCTATTATTGATTTGTGTTTTGGTTGCTTTCAACACTAATCGGTTAATAACAAGATCTAACGATAATACTAGGCTAAGGTTAATGGGGTAAGGGACGAACTTGGATTTTTATGGCTTTTCCATGTAATCTATAGGCTAAGTACTTGAAGAGAAATTAAAATCAATCCAACAATTGTTCCATAACTCCTCTGATCTGAAGGTTGTTTAATTAAAGTTCATTAATTTAATTGTTTGCTTACTTTTTTAATCTTTGTTATGTTGATTTCTGATATTTTGCGAGCAAACCCAACCACCCCCGTTATTTCATGGTAATTTACTAGTTAGAGAGATGTGATGGTTATATTAGTCTCTTGTGTTCAACTCGGTCTCACTGCTGCCATATATATTAGGTGAAATCTGATTTAACTTTTTGTGGGTTACAACAACTGTCAAAATTTTGGTGCCATTGTCGGGGACTAGTAGTCAATTGGTTCTATTTTAACCTTTTTAGTGTTTTTGTATAAAAAAAAAATCTAATTGCTTTGCTTCCACTTTGTATTTTTCACACTTTATTGTTCATGGTTATTTAAAGCTCTTTTGATTTTTTATACCTGCAACTCAATCTTATAACCAAGATGATTTGCAGTTTGATCTAGAGATAGATAAAACTTTCAAAAAAATTAAGAAGGGAATGAGTCACTTACAACAAAATCTAATCTGTGCTTCCAAACTATAATTCTAGTAAGCCTAGAATTGTGGAGGAGCAAGTGATGCTCTTCCAATAGAATCAGAATAAAAAGTTGCAACAACTTGCTTCTCCCATGCTAGACTAAAAACATTCATTCATTACTTTTCCAGCTTGACATGAGAATGTTGCTTTTGAGCTTAAATTTGGATGGATACATTTCCTACCTTCTTTCCATGGTCTTACCCATGCAGATCCTTATAAACATCTTAAGGAGTTCCATGTAGTATGCACCAGCATGAAACCTACTAGATTCATTAAGGAGCAAATTATGTTGAGAGCTTTTGCATTTTTCATGAAGGATTCAGAAAACAAATGATTGTACTATCTGCCTTACATGAGTGTCAATGTTACAACCCTCCTAGTGGAAAGCTCATTTAAGGTTTAGAAATTCATAAATCCATAGTTCAATGCCTTATTTTAAGTTCATTTAGCAAGGTCAAGCAAGTTGATTAAGGTTTACTAGGTTCCAAGGAGATTATGGCATCAAAAGAGGTCTAGGGGAAAAATGTTAATTTTTCATCTCAAGGTGTCAAGCTGAGTCCTAGGAGTAAAAAATGTGTTTTAAAACCTAACCCTTGCTTTGCACCCAAGAATTTCACTAAGTGTTGAAGGTTTCACCAAATTTTGACTAAAGGTTACTATTTTCGGATAGGGCTATTTGACAAACTTATGAAAGTTTAAGGTTTAATTCGGCAAAAAGGCTTTATAACTTGGTAAAGAAGGGGATGGTTACCACTATTCACTTTCTTCCCTTCTAAACTCGAGTTCATCCTTTCCCTCTCTCTTTCCCCTTCAATTTCTTCACAAAACCTTGATTTCATGTTGAAAATGGAAGGCCCAAAGGGTGTATAAGCAATGGGTAGCTCATTTCCAGTGGAATTCATGCATTGGAAACTTGTTTACGCATTTTTCTTAGTTGGGCATGATTCAAAAGTAACTTGAAAGCCATGATGTTTTATGGTTTATTTGGCCTTTTGATGCATGGGTTTTGCTTGTTTGACCGTATTTTGATGCCATGAGCCTTTGCTTCCTTGGAACATAGGCAAACCAAGTAGACCCTTGTTTATTGGTGTTGGACTGCTTGATCTTTGCTTGTGGCAAGAAATTGACAGATGCGATTTATGATTCATATCCATTTGATGCCATTCATAGCTTGTTTATCATGAAAATCTTGTGAATTTGATGATTGGCAGTAGTTTTGGATGAATATGTTCAAGGTAGACAAGTTGGGTTTCCAAGCTTAGTGTGATGTTTGTGTACATTGCAAGCTTGGAATGAATGGCGCATTATGGGCTATGAAGTGTGTTTTGAAGGTTTGCAAAGTGGGATGGCATCCCTAACTTGTTTGTGAGCCTTTGCAGGCCTCCCAAGGTGCTTCCGGCACCATTTGCATGTTCTAGGGACAGTGCTCTGGCGCCACAGCTCTAGCTGGTTCTACAGCACTCAAAGCATGCTAGGGGAGGCTAGAATGGTTGGCCTATGGAACTGTAGCCCCATTTGGTAATGTTGCACCAGAAGTCAATTCACCAGCTTTGACAGCCCAGTAGCATTTTTTTTATAACTTTTCACTTGGGTATCCATTTGAGGCAATTCAAGATTCTACATAAAGCTAAGAGGGAGTACTAACATTTCCATGCCTTCCCCAAGCTTAGATTACCTAGGTTTCATTTTCCTTTAGTTCAACATGAACACATGTTTAGCCACAATGGAGCACCATTAGTCTGGTGCAAGGTTTAGTACCATCAAGTAGGGGTGAATATGGTGACCCTAAACCCGAACCCGAACCCGAATCCAATCCTAATTTTAGTGTTTGGGTCGAGTTGGGAGAAGAGAAAATGCAAATTCGAGTTGAACCAATCTGATCTGTGTTCAGAATTTAACAAATCGGTTTGGGTCGAGTTGACCTGCAAAAATCTGACCCGACCCTATTTTCTGGTTTTAGGCAAAGGCAAAGCCCAACCTAACTACAAAACTACCTTTGCCTAATTCTATTTTTCAAGACCTATTGCCATTTGCTAGCCCAAGTGACGCCAAGTTCCAGCCCAATGGCTAAATCAATTCGGCACCGGCAGGTAGGAGAACTAAATTAAAGACCAAAATGCCAAAACCTATCTCCAGACTCCAGCTATCCTCTCTTCAGGCCTTCCTGACTCTCCACCACTCTCCACTTCTCCAGTCCTGACACTTCATCCAATCGTCCCTGCAAGCTGCGGCAAATGGTAAACGACTGTCCCAAACTAGCAATTCGTCCCCCCAAGGCCCTAGCTAAAGCAAACAGCAAACAAATGTGAACGACAGTCGTCAGTCGATAGCGGCACACCAGACTGTGACGATTGTCCTCCTCCTCTGTCCCTCTTCTTGGCATTCTCACTATCCATCCAGACCGTCTTCTTTACACTGTGAGTCTGTGACTAACTGCTGCGATGCCACGACCAGCCTCATCCCACTGGCCATCGACCCTGAACTGCTGATCTAAACGTTTGGGCTTTGTTCCACTTACCAGAGCAGAGAAACATCTGAATTCTGACTATGTAGGTTTTTCTTTTTAAGTTTCAGCATGAATTTAAATTAGGCTTTAATTAATTGAAATTAAGCAATTTAATGGCTTTGAATCCTCTGATATTTGGTTGATTTGTTACGTTTCAATGTATTTAAGTTAGGTATATATATGAGAGTTGTCAGGAAATTAATCAATCTATTAATTGGAATCATTACTGGAATATATGTCATTCAGTTCAGACTATAGAGTAGAGAAAGCATTATTAATTTGTGGGCATTGCTGACAGTGTTTATAGTAGCACTACATGTACTAAAAAATTTGTACTAAAACCAGCTTTGACTGGGGCATTTGCTTGTGCAAGTAGTACAAGTTTTACCTAAGGAAGAGATTTTAACGGTGTAGGATATAACAAAACTTTGTTGATCCATCTGCCACCAGTGAAGAATCGCCAAGCCAAAGTTCGAGGCAACAAATACATAGTTTATTTTTCCAACAATTGCAATACACATATATGTATCATATGTTATGTATTTACTTTTTATACGTAGAACATTAGAGTCTGATATGTAACATATGTTACCTTTCAATCAGAATTGCAATTGACTATAATATGTTACATTTCAATCAAATTTTGAACCTTGCTATTTTTTAATTTTCAGATGGCCAGCAGCAATATTGATGGTGATTTTAGTAGTGGAAAAAGTATGGCAAATGTAGAAGTGGGGGAAACACAAACAATTATAACTGAAATAGACGGAACTAGTCATGCTCCAATGAGTGAAAGTAAGAAGATGAGGAAGAGGGCTGGCTATTAGAATCACTTCGAATTATTGATGGCACCAACCAAACAAAATGTAAGTGCATTCATTGTGGTGAAATTTACCTTTGTGATCCTAAGAAGCATGGGACAGGTAATCTAAGAAACCATTATGAGTATAAGTGCAAGGCTCAAAATGATCCAAAACAAGCATCCATTAATTTGAAGAAGGGTATTGATAGGGATCCTTTTATGAGTAATTGGAAGTTTGATATGAAGTCTTGTAGGACTGCATTGGCTCATATGGTTATCATTGATAAGTTGCCTTTTCAATTTGTTGAGGGTGCTGGCTTTAAAGAATTTTGCAATGTTGTCCAACCTAAGCTTCAGTTGCCATCTAGGATTACTGTTGCCAAAGATTGTTATGAGTTATATGCTACTGAAATTCAGAAATTGAGCAAGTTCTTGAAGTCTAATGCTAAAAGAATATCCATAACCACTGACACATGGACTTCTGTTCAAAGAATTAACTACATGTGTGTGACTGCTCATTTCATTGACAATGACTGGAAATTACAAAAGAGAATCATTAATTTCTATCCAATTTCTAGTCATAAGGGTGAAGCAATTGGCAAGGCAATTGAAAAAGCCTTAGGTTCATGGGAAATAGAAAATTTGATGACCATTACTGTGGATAATGCTAGTTCAAATGATATAGCTGTTGCTTACTTGAGGAGAAAAATGAGTAATAGCCCTCGGTTGACTAGTGTTCTGAAGGGGGGCTATATTCATAAGAGGTGTGTGGCTCATATAATGAATTTGATTGTAAATGATGGTCTTAAGCTTGCTTCTGATTCCATTGCAATGTTGTGGATATGTTAAGCAATCTCTAGCACGATTACTAAAATTTAAAGCATGCATTGTTGAGGAAAATATTCAGGCAAATTGTTCATTGTGTTTTGATGTCCCTACTGGTTGGAATTCACCATATCTCATGCTTGAGACAGCTCTAAAATTTCGAAGGGCTTTTGTTGCTTATAAGGATCAGGATCATTTTTATGTGAATGAACTTAGGGGGGGAGGTTTGGGCAAACCTGAAACGAAGGATTAGGACAGTGTTACTTCAGTAACAACATTGCTTAAGGCTTTTTATGATCTTACATTGTGTGTCTTTGGATCTTATTATGTGACTGCAAATACTTACTTCAATGAGATAAGCAATGTTGATATGTTGCTGTGGGATTGGAGCATATGTACGGATAAGGGCTTTGCTTCTATGTCCTTGAAAATGAGAGACAAATGTGAGAAATATTAGGGGGATCCTAAAAAGATGAACTTGATGATTTTTATTACTGTTGTGCTTGATCCAATAAATAAAATGGAATATTTGGAGTTTGCAATAATAAAGATGTACGGAAAGAACATTGGGGATAAACTTATTGCAAAGGTGAAAGTCACACTTAAGCAATTATTTGATGAGTATAAGTCAACTTACTCCATTCCAAACAACTAGCCAAGCAAAAGTGATGAAAGTGGTAGTTCTAATGTAATAGACTTAGAGGATCAAGGACCATCAATGTCAAAGGCAATCTTGATGAATCAATTCAGGCAACTCAAAGCTGTGAATGGTTTTGAATCAAAAAGTGAGCTGGATAAGCATCTAGATGAGAACTTGGAAGATTGTGTTGAAGACTTTAATGTTCTTGAGTGGTGGAAGGTCAATAGCCCTAGGTTTCCCATTCTTTCTTTGGTTGCACATGATGTGTTGGCTATTCTAGTGTCCATTGTTGCTTCAAAATCGGCCTTCAGTACCGGTGGCTGTGTGCTTGATCCATTTAGGATTTCACTATCTCCAAAGATTATGGAGGCACTTGTTTGTGCACAGGATTGGCTGAGAGCTTCAGGGAAGAAAGAGCATGTCAATGTCGAAGAACAATTACAAGAAATTGAAAAGCTTGATCAAGGTGAGGTTAATTTTGTTGATGGTGTGATATTAACAAGAAAAATTTTGTTTTATTGAATTTATGATTTGTTTGTTTTGTTTTATTTTTCCCCCCAGATTTGGAGACCATTTCTTCTGCACCCGCTATTATTGATATTGTTTAGCTTGAGCATTGTATTTGTATTGGGGAGTTATGAGTATTGTTGCAAGCGTTTCACTTACAATTTTTATTACGGCTTACACACTTATGTGATTATTTTCGTATTTTTCTTGAAGGTTTTGACTAATGCTTCAGTGTAATAGAAGGAAATGACTCGAAAATGATGGTGATGCACTGATGTTTTTGTTGCACTCAATTGCTTTGGAAGGTTATGAATTATGTTATGCTATTAATTTTCAGTCTTTGTTCATGGATGGCCATTGGAACATATTTATTATCTTGTTAAGTTTTTTCATGCTAATGATGTGGCCCTTTCTATGTTTGTTACTAGTTACTTTTAAGTGGATTTGAATGTGTTCAAGATTTATGTAAGTGGATATTTTTAGGACCTGGATGCTAGACATATTTGAATGTGTTGAATGTGTGATGGAAATTATGGAATTATAGAAATATCAATCGGCCCTTAAAATTTTCAGAATTTCAGGTCAACCCAACCTTAATCGGGTTAGGGTCGGTTCGGGTTATTAAGGAAATAAGGTCGGCTTAGGGTTAGCATTAATCGGGTTAGTGATAGTTTAAAAAAGTCAGGTTTCAACCTGAACCCGACCCTATAACCTAAACTTTCACCCCTACCATCAAGAGCCTAGGAAGCCTATGAGAACAAATCTCATGTTAGTTGCAATTCGCTAATTAATTATGTGCACCTTGATTAAAACTTCATGCCACTAGTTGTTTAACCTAAGAATGCAAGCATGCATGCAAGTGTTGCTTTAACTTAGGCATGTAGAAAATGATAAACCATCTACATTGCCTAGGCATTTCCATAAAAACCAATGTTCAAAGATTCACAGCATACAAATCCTTTATAGCATCAACGTTAATCCTACACAAAATTAATTGTGTGTGGCCATTTAAACAATTGTAGACTATGCCCTACACCCAAAGGCAACCCTAGAGTCCATAACTTTATTCATACACATTGGAGGCCACTAACATAGAACATACATATCCAAGGCTAATATTACTGAGATCCAATCAACTAGCTTCCACCTTAGATGAGAGATCCCAGTGGCAAGCCTCAATGATCCTCCATGTGCTCACTAGCCTCTATGGCCAAGAAAATTGTAGTTAGTACAATAACAACTTAACTATCAAGTATCCAAATAAACTAGAATCTCAAGGATTCTCAAGGCAATATACCTCTAGTGGAACTACCACAACAACCCTCAATGATTGTTAGGCTCAATAACCTCTACATTTGCACAATATGAAACTAAGGGAGTGAGAATCCTAAGATTCTCAGTAAGGAATCTTCAACCTGCAAAGAAATCATTGAGGACAACAAATATATATACATATGTAATCTATTGTAAGCTCGTACAGTGTAAGGGTCTAACATGTCACATATATCTAGGTCCCTTGGGACCCCTCCTCCTTCTAGTCCTCTCATGGGTATCACTTCATGCCTAGCGAGTTCAGGCCCCTAACTTACTCCTGCTAAGCCTTAGCTTATTGACGCAATAAGTTTAACCTTCCCTGAATTGTTGTATAGGTGAACATGGTGAAATGCGCCTTGCTTGAGTTCCAAGGAACTCACTAGCTGTACTAAGCCTCCACATAGTGCCTCAAGTCCTAAGACTTGCCTAGGCCACTTGTGTACTAAGCTTCCACCTTAAAACCTTACCAAGAGTGTGCTAGGTTTTTACTTGCACCTCAAGTAATCCTGCCTAAGCTACAAGTACACAAAACCTTCACTCAAGGCACAACCTATACACCATTACTTGGTTCACACTAGTGGAGTAACAATGAGCATCATTGGCCTTATTTACTAGGTTCTTTGGAACCCACCTAGGTGCACTAAGGTTTTAACTTTAGAACTTCAAATCCGAAAGAGCGGCTAGGCCCTCAATGGTACTAAACCTTGCACCCAACTAATGGTGCTTTATTGTGGCCAAACATGCCTTCACTTTGAACTAAAATAAATCCAAACATAGGCACATCTATGCTTTGGAAATTTGTGGAAATGGTAGTTCTCCATCTTAGCTTCACATGGAATCTTAAATCACCACAATCCAATGCCCGAGTGAAAAGTTATGGTGAATGCCCCCCAACATGTCAAAGCTGTCGAATGCTAGCGCCTAAGTGCCAAGAGCACCTTGCTCTGCAAGCCTGAAAATGCACCTTGGGAGCTGCAATGCCGAATGGCGCCTAGGCACCAGAGCTCATACCCTGAACCTAAGAAAGACTCCTAAGCCTCTTTGGTGGCTTCCTTGCCCCTCCAAATCTCTATGGGGCACCACCAAACACCATATACATATAAAAGACACCTCCTAGGCCACAATGCACCATTCATATGAAGCTAGAAGTGTGCATAAACAACATGCCAAGGTAGGCAAACATACTAGTCCACCATGAACATCTACTTCCACCACTAATGCCAATCATCAAATTCACAAGAATTTTACCACAAATAACCTATAAATGGAATCAAATGAGTATGAATCATAAATCCCTTACATCAATTCTAAGCTACAAGCAAAGATCAAGCATCCCATCACCAAATAAATGGCTCCATTAAGTCTCACCTAGGTTCCAAGCAATTCAAGGTTCATGGCACCAAAACAACAACAAATAAGCAAAACCCATGCATCAAAAGGCCAAACAAACAAGAAATTATCAAGGAATTCATGTTACCTCACACACATACCAAGCACCAAGCATGAAAACATGAAAATGGCCTTCCAATGCACAAATTCCATTTGAAACAAGGTACCTAATGCCTAAGCACCCTTAGAGCCTTCAAAATCCACCATGAAATCAAGAATTTGGGAAGAAATTGAAGGAGAAATCAATGTGGAAAGGAGGAGCTCCGATTTTTGGAAGGAAGGAGTGAATAATGGTAGCCCAAGACCACCTTTACCAAGTTTATAAACCATTGATCCAATAAACCCCCAAATTTTTCTTAAGTTGTCAAAAAAGCAACTTTGCAAAATAGTAACCTTTGGTCAAATTTTGGTCAAACCTTTAACACTTAGTGAAAATTTAGGTGTTGAGCAAGGGTTAAGTTTTAAAACATGTTTTTTACTCTCGAGACTCAGCCTGACACCTTGGGATGCAAAATAATCATTTTGCCCCTCGACCTCTTTTGATGCCATAACTTTCTCGAAACCTAGTAACCATTAACTAACTTGCTTGACCTTGCTAAATCAACTTGAAATGAGGTATTAAGCTAAAGATTTATTAATTTATATAAATTAAAAGAACTTCCCCCTATGAGGGCTATAACACTGCAGGTTTAGGGTTTCAATGTGGTAACCTTGTGCACCTAGGTGCATTCCAAAGAACCTAGTAGATGAGTTAACCTATGGTCATTGCTACTCCATTAGTGTGAACCAAGTAATGGTGGATAGGTATGTGCCTTAAGTAAAGGTATAGTGCACCTATAGGTTAGGCAAGATTACATGAGGTGTTAGTGAGAGCCAAGTGCACTCTTAGTATGGCTTTAAGGTGGAAGCTTAGTGCACAAGTGACTAGCCAAGTCTAAAGACTTGACGCACTATGTGGAGGCTTAATACACCTAGTGAGTTCCTCGGAACTCAAGCGAGGCGCATCCACCATGTTCACTAGCACAATAATCGAGGAAAGGTTAAAGTTATTACATTAGTAACCTAAGGATTACCAAGAGTGAGTTAGGGCCTAGAACTCACTACGTACAGAGTGTCGCCCGTAACTAGAAGACAAGTCCTATGGCACTAAAATGTATGCGCATAGGTCTAACCTCACACTATATAAGCTCATAGTTGATTACATATACATATATATGTTTTATCCTCAGTGTTTTCCTTGCATGTTGAAGATCCCTTTCTCAAAATCATAAGATTATCACTCTCTTAGTTTCATGTTGTACAGATTATGAATGTGATGGACCCAAAAATCATTAAGGATTGTCATGGTAGTTTGGATTACAGGTACATTGCTTTGAGAATCCTTGAGATTCTAGTTTATTTGGCTACTTGATAATTGTGTTATTATACTAACTATAATCTTCTTGGTCACAGAGGCTAGTGAGCACATGGATGACCTTTGAGGGTTGCCACCAGGATTTTCTATCTATGGTAGAAGCTAGCTGAATGGATCTTAGTGGTAGAAGTCTTGTATATACATATTGTATGGCAGTGGCCTCCAATGTGTATTAATAGAGTTATGGACTCCAGGATTGCCTTTGGGTGTAGGCATAGTTTTCTTTGGATTGGATGCCCATAAATGGTTAATTATGTGTAGTATTGTGAGGAAATTATGATGGTTTTGTGTGCTTTGACCCTTTGAACATCAATTTTATGGAAAATGCCTGGGCAATATTAGTGTTTTATGGTTTTCTACAAGTGAAGTCAAAGCAACTCTTGCATGCATGATTGCATTTCTAGGTTAATAACTAATGGCATGAAGTTTTAACAAGGGCGCACATAATTAATTATCTAATCACAACAAGCATGAGACTTGTTCTCATAGGTTTCCTAGGCAAGGCCATGGGAATTGTGTTAGTTGGTATTAAAGCCCAGTTCATAGATGTTGGAGGGTAGACCAAGATCTAGGTTGTGATCCAAGTGCTAGGATAGTTAGTACTAACCAACATTTGTGAGTTGTCATCTAGCTTTGGCTACATGTTATGATGGTGAAAGTAGGTCAGATGCAATTTGGATGTTGTGAGTCCAGGAATGGATCCTAGCAATCTAGTGTGGCAATTTTGGGATAGTTGATTTAGCTTGCTCCAAGGTTGGTAACACCTTGGTGCAATTAGTTGGGATGTGACCACCATCCTAGGAAGTTGTTTTTGGACATTAACCATGAGATAGGCAACATGATCCGTAAGACTAGGAGGGCATGGGAACTTTTAAGGTGAAGAGTGCTGTTAAACTATGTGGATTACTCTTGAAGTTCCAACGGTTAAACCCACCAATGTGGATGGGTTAGTCTACCATAAAGGAGCTAAAGATGCACTAACCGAGTGACAAGTACTTGGTCGAGTGGCCTACAAAATGGAGCTGAGCTCTATCGTGCCTCTCATTGAGAATAGAAGCTTAGAACCTAGACTATCAAGACCCTAAGCTAATGTGTAATGGCACTTGATGATCATTGTTGTAAGACCACCGATCAACGGTATAGGATGCAATAGCTCTCAAAACAGAGTTAGAGAAGTTGAAGACATGAGACAACGAGGTCGAGGTTGGCTTATCCTACCTAGTAAAAGCATGGGTGACATGCCCAGACTACAAAAGTCAACTACAGACTGAAGAACAAGAATGGATCATGTAGGAGAGGGGCATAAGCCTAGGGTGCAAAGAGTGCATGGCTCTTAGGTTACACTTCGGAACTATTGCCAATGGTCTTAGTGGTCATCAGACTAGTGTCATTTTTGGGCTTGGTTAAGTTAAGACCAACCTAGGAAGTATGCCACCCATAAATTATTGCCATAATAAGTTGACCTAGTGCAATAGAGTAGTTGTCCATGCTTTGCTTTGATTAGCTATATGGTTGAAATATGCAGCCACTAGCCAGATATGACTGGCAGACATAGTGAACTCATGGCAGTGTGTGGCCAGTGTGAGGTAAGTCCTTACCCTCCCACTAGTAGTTTGTTATTTAATTGGTAATTTCTTGCTTGAATAACTAGTATAGTTTTATTTGGCTTGTTGGGTGGTAGTTTCGAGCAGGGTTAAGGGCTAGCCCAAGTGCATTAGAGCCTAAAGATGCACCAAGTTTTGGGCAATACCTGAAACCCTAGAACCCACTTGCTAGGTGTGAACCCAAATAGGTAAAGGCTTAAATGCCTTAGTTTGGAAAGATTCTAAGGTTCCATAGGTTGTCTTCTTGCATGAGCTAGTTTAGTGGCCTAGTTGAAAGCGAATGACTGGCTAATTGAACAAATGAGTTCTTTATAGTACCTAAACAATGGAGCAATTTAGTTAAATAGGAAGAAGGTTGGTCAATAAGTTTTTATTTTGTTTTTAACCACTAAATGCAGAAGATAACCATGGAAGGAAGCAAGGTGGAAAGAACTCATCCAAAGGTAAACAATTGGATAGCCTTGTTTGTCCATTAACTATATACCCTAGGGTTGAGCTAGTAGTAATAGAGTTATTATAGGTACATTGTTTTGAGAATCCTTGAAATACTAGTTTATTTGGCTACTTAATAGTTGTGTTTTTGTAATAACTATAGTCTTCTTAGCGACAGTGACTAGTGAGCACACAGATGACATTTGGGGCTTCCACTGAGATTTTCCATCTAAGGTAGGAGCTAGCTGAATGGATCTCAGTAGCTAAAGTCTTGTATATACATGTTGGTAGTGGCCTCCAATGTGTATGAATAAAGTATGGACTCTAAGGTTGCCTTTGGGTGTAGGGCATAGTCGTCTTTGGTTTGGATCCCTACACGTTATTAACTATGTGTAGGATTGTGATGACACCATGATGGTTTTGTATGTTTTGACTCTTTGAACATCAGTTTTATGGAAAATGCCTAGGCAATATAAGTAATTTATGGTTTTCTACATGTGAAGTAAAAGCAACTCATGTAGTCATGATTGCATTTATAGGTTGAATAACTAGTGCCATAAAGTTTTAACAAGGGTGCACATAATTAATTAGCCAATTGCAATCGGCATAAGACTTATTCTTATAGGTTTCCTAGGCAAGGCCATAGGCAGCAGTGTTAGTCAATGCTTGGAATGAGATGAAGCAGTTGTTCTTCAACAAATATTTCCTAGCTTCAAAGGCAGCAAACATAAGGAATTAGATATATGGTGTAAGGCAACACCATAGGACAAAATTATATGAGTATTGGGAAAGGTTCAAGAAGCTATGTACGAGTTGCCACCATTATCAAATTAACAAGCAACTACTGATCCAATATTTCTATTAGGGCCATTTACCTACTGATAGAAGTATGATTCATGCTACTAGTGGAAGAGCTATGGTGGATAAAACTCTTGAGGCTGCCAAAAATTTAATTGCAATCATGGAAGAAAGTTCTTTACAACTTGCCTATAGGCTTGACTCCACATCTAAGCATGTTAATAAGGTAAGTATTTCATCCTTTACATAACAAGTTGCTAGTCTAACTTCTCTTGTTCATTGAATGGTTGTAGGTAATATGCAAACAATGAATGATTGTGGGATTTGTTTAGCTATAGGACACATAAAGAATATGTGTCCAACTCTTCAAAAGGAACCTATAGAGCAAGTTAATGCTATGGCAGGGTTTCTTCACCAACCACAAAGGCGATATGATCTATATGCAAGTAATTATAATCTTGGTTGGTGAGAGTGATGGGTTTCGGGAGCCAAACAGCGCAGCGGAATTTAACCGAAACCTCCAGGATCCAAGTGAAACGGGGTAAACTGGGTGTTCAAAAATTTTCATACCTAATTTTCGGTTGAGATCTCTCACTCAACTGTAGAGTCGAATCACAAAACCTGAACAGTTGACGTGTTCAGGCTCTCTATGGTATCCACACGAGCCTCTCGGGATCACCACGCTTCCACCACGTCCCGGCAGATGCGTTTCTCTTGCGCTCGCAGTGCTAGCTTGCGTCCTCCAAGGAATTGGAAGAGAAGAGTGTGGCTGTCCTTTTTGGAGGCTAGGGCAAGGAGACCTACGAATTTCTCACTTAAAAGTTGTATTTATAGTGAGACTCAACTTCCAGGCCTAATGGGTTTCAAAGCCCTAATCCAATTAGGATTTAATTTCGGGCTTAATAATGGCTCAACTCTTTGGCCCATTATTAATACGAAATTAAAGTGAAACCATAACCCAAATAATTAGCCCATGCACTCTAATGATCCAAATAGCTCTATGTGTGCGACCCAATAGGCTCTTGCCATGTTGGCAATGATCATAAATCACATTTATGATCATAAGCAATGAGCGGTGTCTAGCAACACATCATTGCTACCCAAGTGACAAGATTGTCGATGATTCGACTAAACCTTTATGATCATCATTGATATATGCCATTGTCCCTTTGTCCAAGATATCAAGACTAAGCACGAGACATGGAATGTGTCACTCTCGTATAGCCCAATCTTTGGTTTCTTGATTACCGAGTAGACTAACTTAAGCTGATGACATTGATATCGTATATCAACTCATCCGAGCATGGCCATGCATTTTCTAAGTCTCACTCTATCAAGGGGCCCGAAGATATCACTCTCGTTACATAGGAGGGACAAATCCCATCTTGATCATACAAATCCCTCCGCATGATATGTGACATACCCAATGACCTCCTTCAAGTTCACTCAGTTACGAGCAACAAAGGAAAGTATCAAAGTATGTGACTCACATGTAGGGAACCTTGATGATCTTAGGTCGAAGGACTACATATACCATGATCACTATGAGAATCACTTATGACACTCATATAACGATCCATGTAGTGTTCTCATGGTGGGTTGGTCCAGTACACAAGTTCTCCAATTTGTACCCATATGTAGACTACATATCTCATATTAGTCTCCACATATGCTAGTCATTATGTATTATTGCAACCCGCTCCACAATAATACTATACTAGGGATGTTTAAGAATATCATTATTTTAGGGTTACGATTATGTTTGTTAATTTACGCAGAAACAAAACAACAAACATAATTGTTGGATTAATGCCTCAATAAAATATCATGACTCAATATGCAAAAATACAATCATCTCATGATTGGCTTTTTGGGTACAACACTAACAGAGAGCACCCTAATTTGATTTATGGTACCCAACAGATATGATACCAGCCTCCATTCGAACCTAAACATAAACCATTTCAACCTTCAAGCTTAAGTATGACTTTAGAGCAAGTTGTTAAGGCCATTGCAACTAATACTAAACAATTTCAACAGTATACAAAAAGCATTTCAGCAATATACAAAAGCCTTCACTCAGAATTTAGAAAAATAAATGGGATAGATGGAAATTGCAATTAGTAGACTTGAGGTACAAGCTTCTAGCAGACTTCCTTTATAACCACTTGTGTACTAAAGTGAAAATGACAACACAATAACATTAACGGGTGGGAAGGAAGTGAAGTCCCCCAAATATGTGGAGAAAGAGAAAATTTTGCAAAGCAAAAGGAATGAAGCATAAACTAAAAATTCCAAAGAAGTTCCTCAAGTAAATCTTCAAGATGAAGCAAATAAATATTTTGTAAACATGAATCTTCCTTTTCATAGTAGATTAACAAAATAAAAGAAAAAAAAAAGAAAAGAATATTATTGGCAATTTTAGAAAGGTTGAGATTAACATTCCCTCATTGCACACAATCAAGCAAGTTCCTCGATATGCAAAGTTTCTAAAGGATATGTGCACAACAAATACAAGGATGCATCATATTGACAAAGTAATCGTAAGTGAAAATGTGTCAATGGTACTCTAGGGGAAATTACTTTCAAAATGCAAGGATCCTGGTGCATTTAATGTTCCACGCATGGTAGGCAAGGCAATATTTGGAAGAGCTATACTAGATTTAGGTGCTTCAATTAATGTTATGCCTCTATCAATTTATGAATCTTTAAATCTACGTAACTTAAAAGAAACTAGAATGATTATTCAATTGTCTAATCATTTGATTGTGTATCTTGAAGGTATTGTTGAAGATGTTCTAGTTTAGGTTAATGGGCTAATATTTTCAATATATTTCTATCTTTTGAACATGGCAGATAATGGTTCCTCCAATCCCACTCCTATACTACAGGAAGACCTTTTGTGAAAATAACAAGTACTAAGACTGATTTTGATGATAATGCTCGATCCATGGAATTCTATGGAGAAGAGGTGAAATTTAATATTTGTAAGTCCATGTGGTATCCAGTGGATGAAACTCTTCTTTATACTCTATTTGATGTTCTACATGATTTAGTGCAATAGGCTTTTTCATTAAATCATGGTGGTGAGTTGGAGATTAAAATCAATCAAGTTGTACAATAAGAAATTGCTGGAAAATTCATGGATTGGTTTGAAAGAAGAACTAGAGAAGGCAGTTATGAGTTTAGAGTCATAAAAAATTTTTCCGGGAAGGTATAAAAATAAGAAATTTGATTTACTTGTTTTAAAAAAAAAATTGTACCTTCTATGATGCAGGCTCCTGAATTGGGCCTAAAACCTCTTCTGAGTCACCTGAAATATGTGTTTTTGGGAGATGGAAGGGCGTTACCAGTAGTTGTTGCAAACAACTTAACAACAGTTCAAGAAGAAAGATTGATTAGAGTTCTTCAAGAAAACAAAATAGCAGTTTGGTGGATTATTGCTGATATCAAGGGAATAGGTACTATTATGTGCATGAATGAAGTTTCACTAGATGAGAAAACTAAACCAAAAGAAAACCATGGAGCAGATTGAATCTAGCGATGATGACAGTGGTCAAGAAATAAATTCTAAAATTATTTGATGCAATAGTAATTTATCCAATTTTAGATTGTTAGTTGGTGAGCCCGGTTTAGGTGGTACCAAAGAAATCTGGAATGACATTGGCTGAAAATCAAAATAATGAATTGGTGCCTGCAAGAGTAGTGAATGTATGGTGGTTATGCGTTGACTACTGGAAATTAAATGCTCCCACTAGAAAAGATCACTTTTAGAGGTGCATGGTCAGTATCTTTTCTAGCCTAATTGAGAAATGCATTGAGGTGTTCATGGATGATTTTACTATTTTTAAGGATTCATCTGACACATGTTTAGAAAATCTGACTAAGGTCTTGGAATGTTGTCATGAAACTAATCTTGTGTTTAATTTTGAAAAATGTCATTTTATGGTTGAACAATGAGTTGTCTTACACCATGTAGTTTCACATAAAGGAATTGAAGTAGATAAATAAAAAATAGATTTGATTTTGAGCTTACCATACTCATCAAATGTGTAAGAAGTTCACTTTTTGTTCGGATATGTAGGTTTTATCATACATTTATAAGAGACCTTTCTAAGATTGCTTTCCCAATGTCAAAGTTCCTGTGAAAAGATGTATCCTTTTATTTTAATTCTAATTGCAAAGAGGCTCCTGACAAATTAAAGCTAGACCTTACCTCTACTCCTATAATTGAACCCCCTGGTTGGAATTTGCCATTTAAGATTATGTATGATGCAAGCAATTTTTCTATAGAAGTAGTTCTAGAACAAAGAGTTGACAAATTGGGCTATGTGATATATTATGCATCAAGAACTCTCAATCCAACCTAATGCAATTACACTGCCATTGAATGTGAGCTTGTAGATATTGGTTTTGGTTTAGCAAAATTTTGGTCTTATTTGCTTGGGTCTAAAGTAATTGTATTTTCTAATCATACAGCACTGAAGTATTTTCTTTCTAAAAAGAGGTGAAACTGAGATTAATAAGGTGGATTCCGCTACTACAAGAATTCAACCTATCAATAGGAGATAATGTTATGGCCCTTCTAGCGGAAAGCTTGACAGATGGGGGAAAATTAATTAAATTCCTCATTTATTACCTTATTTTAGGTTAAATAAGCAACAAATAAATGTTAGACTAGGTTCACTAACTTTCGAGAAGTTTATGACACTAAATTAGGATTAGGGGTAAAATGGTAATTTTGTAGCCTGAATTGTTGGGCCAAGTCCCAAGACTTAAAAATGTGTTTTGGAACTCAACCTTTTCTTTAAACCCAAAAATTTGGCTTAAGTATACAAGATTTGACCAAGTTTTGACCAAGTTTTGAGGGCTAAAGGGATGAAGGCTTTTAAAACTTGCAAGAGAAAGAGGAGGCTGCCATTCATGAACATTTCCCCTTCCATTGCGATGGATTTCCTTGTTGGGTTACAAAATACTTGGAGCCAAAATGATGAAATATGGTAGTAGTCGATAGGTTGACTAAGTCAGCACATTTCATACCCATAAGAGTTACTTATACGTTGGAGAGCCTAACTTAGTTGTATATCAAGGAAGTTGTGAGGTTGCATGGTATACTAGATCAGATCGTATTTGATAGGGATGCCCAATTTGTTATCAAGGTTTTGCAATGCTTTCCAAGAGGCATTAGGAAGCAAGGTTAGTCTTAGCACCACCTTCAATCCTCAAACCGATAGACAGCCAAAGAGAATGATATAGACTTTGGAGGATATGTTATGTATGTGTGCCACAGAATTTTGAAGTGATTCGAATCAACATGTAACACTCATGAAGTTTGCTTAGAAAAACAGTCATCAAGATGTTATAGGTATGGCACCAAATGAGGCATTGTATGGTAGGCGATGCATAATACCCCATTATTGTGCTGAGCCTTCAGCTAAGGCAGTCATAGATATTGAGATCATATGAGCAGCAAATGATCGATAAACTAGGTTTGCAAACTTGAGGAGGCAAGATTTGAGTTTTGAAGTTAAGGATAAAGTGCTTCTCAAAGTACCTCATATAAAGTGAGTGACCTAGTTTGGGTAGAGGGGTAAGTTGGCCCATATGTATATTGGACCCTATAAGATTTTGGAGAACGTAGGGAAGGTTGCATATTAGTTGGTGTTTCCACCCAACTTGTCGTAAGTGCATAACGTGTTTTATGTTAGTCTTCTGAGAAAATGTATAGTTGATTTGGGACAAGTAGTTAACCCTTCGGTGGTTCCTATTTGGGAGGACTTCACTTACAAAGAAAGGCCCATTAAGATTCTTCTCAGGCAAGTTACGAAACTTTGAACCAAGTGGATTCCAATGGTTAAGAACCTTTGGTAAAACCATAGTGAAGAGGAAGCCACTTAGGAGACAGAGTAGGATATGCTAAAAAGGTATCCTAGTATATTTCCTCAATTGTAGCAAAATTTGGGGGACCATATTCTAGAAGAAGGGGAGAATGTTACAGCCCTCATTGCGAAAAACCTGACCGAAGGAGATAAATTATTTAAATTCCTAGTTTAATGCCCTATTTCAAGTTAACTAGGCAAGATTAAGTATGTTAGACAAGGTTCACTAAGTTCTGAGAAGTTTATGACACCAAATTAGGATCGGTGGCAATGTGGTAATTTTTCATCCTAAAGTGTCAGGGTAACTCCCAATAGTTAAAAAGGTGTTTTAAAACCCAACCATTGCTTTAAACCCAAAAATTTACCTTAAGTATGCATGATTTGACCAAGTTTTGACTTTGGTTACTATTTGGGGTTGGGACTTTTTTGAAAAATTAAGGAAAGTTTGAGGAGTAAAGGGAAGAAGGTTTTTAAAGCTCGCAAGAAAAAGGGGTGGCTACCATTCATGAACATTTCCCCTTCCTTCACCTAGTTCAACCTTGCCTTCACCATTTCTTCATGATATCTTGCTGAAAATCAAGTATTGTTGAAGGAATTTAAAGGCCCAAGGGGTATATAAGCTTTGGGCAACTTGTTTCAAGCTTGCTTTACGATTTTGAAGTTGTATTCCACATTTTCCAGTTGGTCCACTGATTTTTGTGAGAGGTAACATTGATTTCCTGTTTATCACTTGTTTATTTGATGTTCTAAAGGTTGGGTTGTGGTTTGTAGTTAGTAATTTGGTGTCATTTACATTGGCTTTCTTGGAACTTAGGCAGAACTTTGTGCAACCTAGTTCTTCGAGAAGGGTTTCTTAATCCTTGCTTGTAACTTAAAACAAAGTTAATGGAATTATGGTTTTGAAATTATTTGATGCTATTATAGTGTAATTGATTGATGAAATCACGTAGTTTTGACAATAGGATTACTTATTCGGAAAGTTTGTTCATGGTGGACTAGGTGTTTGTTTAAGTTTGGCATGATGTTTTAATGCATCATAGTTACATTTGTGGTACTTGGTTGTGCTTGTGCAACATGTTTTATAGGTATGTGGTGTTGGAAGGCCATCCAAGCATTTTTTATACAGTTAGAAGGCCTCCCAAAGATGAAAATGTGAAAATTGGAAAAGTGGAATTTTATGAGCAAGAGGAGGTTGGTGACTCATCACTAACCAAAGAAGACGTGTCACCAATGACCATGTGAAACTTCCAGGAAATTATGTCATGTGGTGATGCGAAACCAATCAGTGAAGATACGTTGCCAAGGTCGCACAAAATGTGTAGGAAGTTATATACTTTGGTGACACGTAGATAGAGTTATGTTGGCCAAAAATTCAATTTTTGTTAGGGGGTTCAAGGAGAGGTCCAAATGGGTTCTTAGGATTCCTTAAGGTTAAGGTGTCCCAGTAATACCCCCAGAGTTCTAAAACTCTTCTGAGACCTAGGAGTTTTCTTAAAGTTTGTGGTTACTTATACCATAAGCAAGGAAACAATATTAGAAAGGGCAACAATGAAGTGTCACTAGCGTTAGTGAGAGGTTTAGTACCATTGAAGACCTAGCCATACCATCGAGAATGAGTTTTCAATGCGCGAACCTTAGGAGTTTTCAATGTGCGAACCTTAGTACTCCTAGTGGGCCTGTAAGACCTAGTTAATATGAGACCAACCATAATGCCCCTGTACAACGTAAGGGAGTTTTAGCTAATGAAAACTAGTTAGGATAGTAAGCTATGTTTACTAGTAGACAAGGCCTTGCTTTGTAGTTTATGGACTAGGTGCAAGATCAGTCCCAAAAGACTAAAACATATGCGCATAAGTTTAGTCTCACATTATACGAGCTCACAGTAGATTACGTATGATTATATGTGTGTTGTCCTTAGTATCTTTTCTTGCAGATGAAGACCCCTTACTGAGAATTCTCAAATTCTCAATTCCTACTTTATGTTGTGCAATTTCTAATGATGTTGAGCTCGATAGCCGTTGAGGGTTGTCATGGTAGTATTTTGTTACAGGTACTTTGTTATGAGAATATTTATTATTCTAGTTTTCATAGTTACTTATTGGTGAAGTAAAGTAATAACTATAGTAATTTTTGCCTATGGAGGCAAGCAGCACGTCGATAGGCATCTGGTGACTTACCACTGGGATTCATCTCCAATGTGGGAGTTAGTTGGAAGGACCTCAATAAATAGGGTAGTTTATATTGTATGCCTAGTTGCCTCATTTGTTTATGGATGGAGCTTAGGACTCTAGGGTTGCTCTTAGGTGAGGAGCATTTGTTTATTTTGTTGGATACCCTTACGTGGTTATTATGTATAGTTACAATGATGCAAATGTTAAATTTGTATGCTTTGACTTCTTTCTGATTTCCATGAACCATGCCTAGGCAATGTGAATGTTTTATGGTTTTCCAAGTACTTTAGCCAAAGCTAAAAGAGCATACATGCTTGTATTTTTAGGCTAATCAACTAATAATATGAAGTTTTAGTTTGTCACACATAATTAGCTACCCAATTGCAACCACCATAAGATCCATTCTCACATGTATTTTAGGAATGTAACATTCTCTCTTTATTCCTAGGGATTTACTCCTCTTTATTCCTAGGGATTTTATTTCCTTCTATTAAATGCTCATCTATTATGTAAAGGGACTTGTGAGATTTTGTGATTAGCAAGCCCTTAGTTACTTCTGCTAATATTCTCTAACATGGTATCAGGGCCATAACCCTAGCCCATCCTGTCCTTCAATGAAATGATATTCTGCAATGACCTCCTAGCCACCAAAACCCTAACAACCATCCAACTAAATAAAAAACTAACAAAATAGATACACTTGAGAGGCGTTGACGACCAAAACAACACCAGCGGTGTTGCTAAAAAATCACCCATGCACTGGGGCATAGGCTTCACGCGCCACCATCAAGTAACCTTTGGTGATGGCAATTTTATAGTACTATTTCATTTTTAGTCCTAACTAGGTTTATGGTCTTCTTTTATATTGATTATTACCAGAAGTTAAGTTCCATTGTTGTCCAGTTAGTTTTAGTGTGCTGGCAACTGCAGTACGTCATCAGTGTAGTTTGCTATTAGTTTCTATATCTTCAATCATCAACAATCAAAAACATGTTGGCAGCTGATGATAAAAGTCCTCAAGGTGGTCTTCCGTCGATCATTGTTCCACCAACAGGTCTCCTAACACAATTCAAAAATTTAGGAATTGCCAAACATTGTCTGAGTGGCAATAACTACTTTTCTTGTGCTAGGAATGTGGAATTTTATTTCATAGGTTAAGCATAGATATCTCATCTTAAATATGACCCTCAAACATTTGAAAGTTGGAAAGCTGATGATGCATAATTACTTTGTCTTTTTTTATTCAATGGAACCTAAAGTTTCTACTATATTTTCTCACGTCCAAACTTGTAAGCAAGCTTGAGAGTATGAAAACCTTTTATATTCAAGCGTTATTCTCTCTGTATATGAGGCTCCAATTGAAATGTCTCTGTGTGCATAGCCTTCTTAAGCATGATAAAAGGTGAAACATGCATTGGGAGAAATGAATTCTTTATTGCTTATTACTGCTGATGTCAAGGACATGCGACGTCAAAGGAAGAAGTTGGAATCTTTTGATATTCATAGCAAGGCTAAAGGTTGAATTCAAACCAATTCATTCCTAGATTCTTGGAGGGACAAAGCTTCCATCATGACTTGAAGTTTTTAGGAGGTTTTCTCATAATATGATCAAGGAATGCTCAGTAAGAAACAATTCCAATCAGTTAGGTCTTGCAATATAGCCCAGTTTAGAAGAGAAAAGTGGTCATGGTGGTGGTCATAGAGTACATAGTAGTCGTGGTGGTCAGGCCAGCAGAGGTGGATGTTGTAGGGGTTAACGTTTTCACTACACTATTGTGAGAGAGATGCACATGAGGAAGAAACTTGTTGGAACAAGTATCTAGCTATGCAAATAATGGATTTTTCATGACATAAGGAGTTATCTCTAGCTACAAACCCATAGTAGTTTGTCAATATGTTATAGGAAAAATACACTAAGTGCATGCAGAATCAGTTCACATAGCAAGGTTGCACTTCTTCTATTGCTTCTTTTGTCCATCAAGGTAACCTAACAGCTATTATTCCTCTAACATTCCTACAAACCAACCATGGGTATTGGATTCTAGTGCAACTGATCACATTTCAGGTAGAATAACCAATTTTTACAATATCGCTCCTTTACCCATATCTCATGAAAAACTCATTATTGCAGATGGATCTCCCATCACTATTAAAGGTGTTTAACCTATGCATCCTTGTCACTCTTTCACTTTACCATCTACTTTACTTGCTCCAAATTTTTGTTTCACCCTTTTTTTGTGAGTAAATTAACCAAACAACTAAATTGCTTGGTTTCCTTCTTTTTTTTTATCGTTTCATTATCCATGATTTAAGGAGCAAGCAAATGATTGAAGAAGGGCATGAATCAAATGGAATGTAGCATCTTGATGGGTTGTAAGTGCCAATTGCTTTTCATGCATAGGCCTCACCTCACTTAATTCATGGTCATTTGGGTCATCCATCCTTAGGAAACCTCAAGAAACTTGTCCCATATTTTGGTTCAGTCCCTTGTTTAGATTGTAAGCCGTGTCAAGTAGGGAAGCATCATTGTGCTCCAAATTTTCCTTAACTCAATAAAAGGGTTAAAAAACCATACATGCTACTTCATTTAGATATTTGGAGTCTAAGTCATGTCAAGTCCACATTAGGTTTTCAATATTTTGTAATCTTTTATTGATGACATTTCTCAAATTACGTAGTTGTTCTGAATGAAAGACAAGTTGGAACTATTCTTTAACTTTTGTCCCTTTTGTGCTGAAATTCAAAGTCAATTTAATTCCTGAATTAATATTCTTTATAGTAACAATGCTAAAGAGTATTTCTCTAACTTATTATCTAGTTACATGCAGTAGTAGAGAATTATACATCAAAGACTTCTCAACAAAACGAAGTGGCCGAAGGGAAAATCTAACACAATATTAAAAAAGCTCATACCCTCTTAATCCACACAAATGTTGCCAAAAGCTTTTGGCGTGAGGCTATCTGCTCTGCATGTTTCCTTATAAATCAAATGCATTCATCTCTTTTGTCAAGTAAAATCCCATTCTCTATCCCTTTTCCCTCTCACGTGCCTTTTTCAATTACTCCTCAAATATTTGGTTGTGTTTGCTTTGATTATCAGCATCACCCTGGCACAAGCAAATTAGATTGTAAAGCCTTAAAATGTATCTTTCTTGGTTACTTTTGTCTACAGGAAGGGTACAAATGTTTTTATCCTTCATTGAATCACTTCTTTATTTTTGCTGATGTTATGTTCTTTGAAACCATACCTTATTTCTTTGACACTCAATTTGTGTATACTGATACTAACAATTGTTTGCCTTTACCCTTTGTGTTTACTTAAATACCCTAAAAATGATGCTTTTGACACTAATCATACAACTTTAGAGCATATTCCTGCTATTGAACCCCCACCTTTAGAATGTTTATCTCGATCTAACCTATATGTTTAATCCTGGCATCCTTGAATTCAAGTACCACCAGGAGATTCATGCTCATTACGATTAAGCTCTCCATCTTTAAATCTAACGGATGATGATTTGGATCTACCAATCGCACTTCACAAAAGGAAAAGGCCTTGTACTTCTTACCCTATCTCCAATTTTTTTCTTATGATTCTATATCACCATCATACTCTGCATTTGTATCCAACCTATCCTATTTACCCTTGCCTAGGTTTATTTCAAAAGCCATTTCTCATCCTGGATAGAAGCAAGACATGGAAGAAGAGATGTTAGGTTTGCATCCTAATAGCACGTGGGACTTACTTCCTCTTTCACATAGTCAGACTATTGTGCATTATTGCTGGGTGCTTACCAAAAAGGTCCATCTTAATGGTATAGTTGATCAATTAATAGACCACTTGGAAGTAAAAGGATATACTCTGGTTAATGGCATGGACTATTCTGGAACTTTCTCCATGGTAGTCAAATTGACATCTGGTCGTGTCCATATTGTAGTGGCCATTAAATATCCATAGCCTTTACATTAGCCAAACATTAAAAAATGTCTTTTCTCTTGGAGATCTTTAGTAAACTATCTACATGGAGTAATTACTAGGGTTTGTTGCTTAGAGGGAGACTAATCATGTATGTCACCTAACTAAGTCATTGTATGGTTTAAAATAGTCACCATGGGCATGGTTTGGTCATTTCAATTTAGTTGTTACCGAATTTGGTTTGTAGTGGTGCAACATAGATCATTTTATTTTTTATTGCCACTATGAAGCTGGTAAAATCCTTTTGATTGTCTATGTTGGTGATATTGTTATCACTGGTGATGATGTAGTTGCTACTGAATCCTTCAACACTTTTCTGCAAACCAAGTTTCAAACAAAAGGCCTTGGTCCATTGAGATATTTCTTGGGGATTGAGGTAGCACAACCCAAGATGGGAATATGTCTTTATCAGTGAAAGTATGTTCTTGACCATCTAAAATAAACTGGCTCATTTGGAACTAAACTAGTTGACAGTCCCATGGAGCTGAACATCAAGCTCCATGTAGATGAAGGGGAATATTTGGATTATCCTACCAGGTATTGAAAACCCATTTGCAAATTGAATTATCTAACTGTTACTCATCTAGTTATTACATTTCCTGTGAGTGTAGTGAGTCAATTCGTGGACACTCCTCACACTAGCCATTGGGATGCAGTAGTTACAATATTTATATATCTCAAAGGTGCACCAAGTTGAGGACTCATTTACCAAAATCATGGTCATACTTGTATTTGAGAACACATAGACATTGATTGGGAAGGTTTCTATGTTTGATGGTCTATTTCAACCTACTGTGTATTCATGGGAGGAAACTTGGTGTCCTATAAAAGCAAGAAACATAGTATTGTCGCAGGGTCAAGTGCTGAATCTGAGTATAAGGGAATGGTGTATACTATATGTGAGCTAGTTTGCTTAAAGCACCTTCTTATGGGGTTTCATTTCACACTCATGTCTGATGGAATTAATGTGTGATAATCAAGTAGAGTCTATACATGATGAGCTTGAAGCTTATGATATGTATGCTCTAGCCTGAAGGGGAGCACTAAGGAAAGTCATGTATATGTTAGGAATGTAATATTCTCTTTGTTCCGAGGGATTTACTCCTCTTTGTTCCTAGGGATTCTATTTCCTTGTATTCAACACCCATCTATTATATAAAGGGTCTTATAAAGGTCTTGTGATAATCAAGCCCTAATTTTCTCCTCTTAATATTGTCTAATAGTGTTACCCACTTCGGGGTAGTCCAATTATGGTTCCAAAATTGCGCATTTAGACTCCCAGGATTGGTAATGTTCTGTAGGCCATCAGAACACTACACTTAGTATGCATACCCAAGTGGCCCTCTTGGGCACTATGTAAACACATGCATATTGGTCCAACCATCACACACATATTCACAATTCATGCACACCATGGCAGCAAAGAAGGAAAACACTAGCACAAGTCTTAATCTTGGCTACCACACATTAGGACAATCTTGTTAAGTTCTACTGACCAGCCAGTGCACTTGTAATTTCCACTAACAAATTGTATCATTATAGCAATTTACCCCCTATTTTCTTTGCTCCATTATCAAGTAGAGACTTAGATCAAACCAAGGAATTTTTTTTTTACATCAATAGCCCACCTATGGATTAAGTTACAGAATTTTTAAGTTGGTTACAAAATTCTGACCAAATAAACAGTAACTTAGCTAACTTTGCAATGTTATATCTTTGGCTACGGGGCTCAAAATTCAGAAATTCTAAATCCCAATTTAACCTCTAGATGTTATCTAGGTGTGATCAAAATTTCATACCAATATTCCTTTTACACAGGGAGATATAGAACTTTGAGTACAAAATCAAAATTTTGGTCACTTTATGACCATTTTGCCCATAGAAAATTTCATAAGTGTGCAAACACTTCATTCACAAGGGAAAGCCCTCTAAGGCTATCCCATACATGTCCAATACACATGGGAAATACATTATTTTCCTTTTACCAAACATATGTGGCTAAAAAAAAATTTACAAGTAAGCAGCCCATCATTCACACTTAGGCAACTTTGCACCACATCACTTACATAGCCAAAACATTAATCAAATGTGCACACACTTGTCACATTTTACATACACTACATGTACATGCATACATGCACTAAATAACGGTCTTAAATCAGCTAACTGCACACCCTAGGTTACAGGAGTGCCTGAGACACAGTGGATTCCAGAATAGGATGCTGGACAGCTGCTGCATAACACAATAAGTACCACCATTAAAAATACAAATGTACCCCTAAAAGCACCAAACTTTCCAGATCACAATTAGACATATGGAAGTTCATGTACCTGAAATTTTAGATCAAAACTCAAACCAAAAATGTCAGCTTGAATGTGATCTTTCTGCTGGACCTGAAATGACAGAATTGAGGGGAGTAAGTTTCATTGAGAAACTTACTAAGGGTAGCACTTGAATTCAATAGGCAATATAACCATCATTAAAACCTGCATCCAAAGACACTAAAAAACAAAAACCACAATTCAGATGTACAAGATATAGCAACCAAATGCAGCAGCCATTCACAACCAACAAACACATGAAATGTGGCAGCAACATAAACCATAGGTTAGTCCATAAAACATATAATAAACTTGAATAAATCACTATGGCAGCCCTCCTCAAGCTAATGTTTGGTCTTAGGAGGATTTAACACTAGTTGGTACTAACTTTGGGCTCTAGAAACCCTTATTTCGTTGTATCTTGGTGCACTTCACACTAGGTCACAAAATCTTCAATAAGCGCACTCCCCTCACTAAGCTTGGTTCACGAAGCTCATGGCTCTCTTCCAAGCTTAGATCTAGCTCCATGGTTGCTTGAAAATATAGGAAACAACCCATGAGAGCAACAGAACCCTTACCAAAGTGGGTAGGCCGAAAATCAAGCTTGATCCTTGAAGTATCCAAGCAATAGCTCTAGTTTGCTACCAATTGCTTCCTTTTGCCTTCAATTTCAATCTTGGAGGTATGGTGGGTATGGAGGAGATATGGAAGAAGTATGAAGGAGGGTGGTGGCTGTGTGGGTCGAATATGGGAGAAGAAATAAGTGAATTGGCCACTTAAATGGCCTTAAATGAGCTTAAAGGCACAAAACACACTTAAACAAGCTTAACCTTGCTTTATGTCATTTTCCTTCTCACTAATTATGGTTTCTTTGTCTTAAACTCATTGGTACACATCTGCCCAACATTTTTTACCCATTTACCAAGACTTGGTTGCCTCCCCATGGTGGGATAACCCCACAATTCCACTCTTTGACTTAAGTCAAAGGCTTGAACACCTTAAGGCTTACACTAGGACATTTAGGTCCTTAATGCCTTTAGTGTTTCCTTTGTCCAAACTTGTATTCCATGGGCAATTTGGTCCTCCAATAGCACTTTTATACCATTCATATCCTTCCCATAACTCTCCAAAGCTTTTTCTTGAGAGTTTTACAATTTAGTACCCGAATTTCCAAAATCTTACAAAAAAGTCCATAGGTTGCTTAACAAACAAACAACCCTTAAGGCTTTTCTTGGGGAGCAAGTTACCAACTTGGAACACTTTTAAGGAGGTGTACATTATACCTTTTACGTCTCATACTTCAATCACTATGAAGAGAATTACACAATATAATGGCTATTTGAGCATTCTGCCGCACATGTAATTCTCCCATTTTTGTGTGGTGGTAACAATCCTCCCCCCCTTAAAAATTTTGGTCCTCTAAAATAGCCTTTAGCTTTGGGCATTGTTCAGCATACCTTTCCACAAGGTTTTTTTCAATTTCCCAAGTTGCTTCTCTTTCAGAATGGTGTGACCACTGAACTTTAACCATGGGAATGAGATTGTTTCTTAACTTTCTGGTATCCTTGGCTAAGATAGCTATAGGTTTCTCTTCATATGCAAGTTAGGTTCCAACTGTATGTCTTCCACTACAATAGCATACTTTGTGTCCAATAGACATTTCTTAAGCACACTGATGTGAAAAACATTATGAACACTTGACATGCTTGGCGGTAGAGCTAACCTATACGCTACCTCACCAACTCTATCCAAGATCTCATAAGGACCAATGTATCTTGGAGCTAACTTGGTTCTTCTGCCAAATTTGACAGTGCCTTTGGTTGGGGCAACTTTCAGCCAAACATTGCCACCAACCTCAAATTCCAAGTCTCTCCTTCTTTTGTTCACATAGGCTGTGGTTCTTTCATTGGGTGCCTTTAATCTCTCTTGAATTTTCTTCATTTTGGCAGTTGTCTCTTCAATAATTTCAGGACCCAACTCTAGCTTGTTTGAGGCTTCCACCCAATAATGGGGTGTCATGCACCTTCTTCCATATAATGCTTCATAGGGTGCCATGCCAATGGTGCTTTGGTAACTATTGTTATATGAGAATTCCACCAATGGCAAGTGTTGGTCCCATTCACCCTTGAAATCCAATACACAGGTCCTGAGCATGTCTTCCAGTATTTGTATCACCCTTTCAGATTGCCCATCTGTCTAAGGATGGTAAGCAACGGTCAGGTGGATTTTGGTTCCTAGTGCTTTATGAAAAGCACTCCAAAACCGAGCTGTAAATCTTGGATCTCTATCAAATACAATGGAATCTGGCACTCCATGTAGTCTCACTATCTCCTAGACATACATCTGAGCTAACTTCTCCAAGGAGCTTGTGAGTTTTATAGGTAAGATTATCCACAATGACCCAGATTGTATCATGCCTTAATCTGGTCATAGGCAACCTAGTCAAAAAGTACATGGTTATATTGCCCCAGATCCTCACTGGTATAGGTAGAGTCTATAGGGTACCAGCTGGCTTCTGGTGCTCTACCTTTACCCTCTGGCATGTGGCATGTTTGGAGACATAAATAGCTATGTCTCTCTTCATATTTGGCCACAAGAAGTGAGTCTTCAAATCTTTATACATTTTCTCACTTCCTGGATGGATGTTCAACTTGCCTGTGTGAGCTTCTTCAAGTATTTCATCCCTAAGTTTTGCTCTTTTAGGCACATAGATTCGGTCCTTAAAATATAGTAATCATTGCTTGTAGGCAAAGGATTGATAAAAACACCTTTTTCCTCTCCTAAAATGTTTTTCAGATCAGGATCTGTCTCTTGTGCCTGTCTGGCTTCTTCAATCCATCCAGACTAAATTGTCAATGTGTAGATCTGGGCTTCCACCCACTTATGCCACAGGCATAGCAGACTATTTTGCTCATCATAATGAATTATGGATCCTCCTTTTAGAAGACCCGTGTACTTCTTGCGTAAGGCATCTGCTACTAGATTGCCTTTGCCCTCTGTGTACTCTATATAGTAGTCATAGTCCTTGATTTATTCTAACCATCACCTTTGCCTCATGTTCAACTCTTTCTGAGTGAACAAGTACTTTAGGCTCTTATGGTCAATGTAGATCACCGAGGAACTACCCATCAAGTAATGCCTCCATTACTTCAAAGCAAAAATCACTATTGCCAGTTCTAGGTCATGGGTAGGATAATTTGGCTCATGGGGTCTCAACTACCTTGACCCATAAGCAATGACATTTCTGTCTTGCATAAGCACACAACCTAACCCAAATCTAGATGCATCTGTATAAATGATGTATGGCTTATTTGGATCAGGAAGAATCAATACTGGAGCTACAATCAACCTCTACTTGAGCTCTTAGAAACTTTTTACACACTTTTTAGTCCACTCAAATCTTTGACCCTTCTTGGTCAGATGAGTAAGAACTGAGGCAATCATGGAAAAGCCTAATACAAATCTCCTGCAGTATTCAGCTAATCCTAGGAAACTTCTGATTTCCTTCACAGTCTTTGGTCTTTCTCACTCTTGCACTGCCTTGACCTTTTCAAGGTCTGCCTTAAGACCTTGTGTATCTATGATGTGTCCTAGGAAAGACACTTCCTTTATCCAAAATTCAGACTTAGATAACTTAGCATAAAGCTAATGAGTGAGGAAAATTGTAATTACAATTGCAAAAGCTACAGGAAATTAGGATGGAGGCCAACAAAAATTATCACATCTTCAAAGACAAAACAAAGGCCTTTCATGACAACAAGTTTATAAGGGACTAATTTGTTGTTGGTCAAAAGGCATTGCCCTACAATTCTAGGCTAAAGCTAAAGCTCGATAACTTGCATTCTTGCTAGATTGGACTCTTTGATTTTATTAATGTTTTTCTTTCTTGAGTAGTTAAGATTAAAAGTTTACAAAGCAAGAAAATGTTCAAGGTTAATTGGCATAGACTCAAACCATTTTTTGAGCCATTTCAAGAAGAAACCGTGGAGGAAATCGAGTTGAAAGATCCAATTTATCTGGGATAACAATGTGCTTCCTCATGGGGCTAAGTGGCTCAAATCTTGAAGTCTAGGAACTAGGCCATTTTTGGTGTCCCAAATAGACCCCAAAAGGAACTACTTAGATGGAACTGCATCCAGTAAATACCAAACAAGCTATGAGATTTTTATCCCAAAAGTGAATTGCTTGAAGTACACCCCAACTATATAAACCCCTCACTAATTTCATGGTATGACATTCAGACTCCCCTTTCTTTCTCCCTCCCACTTGTCACCAAAAAACTACCTTAAGCATTGGAGGGTTTCCCCAGATGGCACATCCCCTGGCTCTGATGTTGTCTTTGTATGTATGATATGATCTAATGTTCACCAAGCTCTTGAGCCTAGCTTACCCAATCACTTTGCCAATCAAATTGGCATAGTCTGGGTTACCTAATATGGTGAACACGTGAAGCTATCAATTGGAGAACTAGAACCTGTAGGAGACTTAGTAGGATAACCATCACCTCATGAGGTCCATAGGTCCCATAAGTGAAGAAGCACATCATGGGGATAACATTGAAAATCCTATAGGGATTTGGTTGTAGCCTTGCAGGGTTAAGGGCCCTGCACCACTAAATGTTGAATAGTTCCAGGCACTACAACATGCCATTTTGAGTAGTTAACAGTAATGGTCCAACAAGAAATCCAGGGAGCGTTACCGAAGCCCCCAAAAGATGCAACTAAGAATCGCCAACTGGAGGGGCCTCACCTAGCCCATCCAAGATGTTACGCATTTCGGGGTAATCTAGTTATGGTGCTAAAATTCTGCCTTTAAAACTCCCAGGATTGGTATGTTCAGTAAGCCATCAGAACAATACCCTTAGTGTGCATACCCAAGTGGCCCTCTTGGGCACTATGTAAATGCATGCATATTGGTCCAACCATTACACACATATTCAAATTTTATACACACCATAGCAGCAAGGAAAGAAAACACTACCACAAGTCTTAATCTTGGCTACCACACATTAGGTAATCTTATTAAGTGTAGGTGACTAGCCACCGCGCTAGAAACTTCTTCCAAAAACTGTATTAATCTAGCCATGCAACCATTATCAATTAGAGTCTTTAGGCAAACCAAGAAATTTGGTTTTACACCAACAGCCCACCTATGGACCCTGTTAAGGATTTTTGAAGTTGGTTACAAAACTTTGACCAAATGAACAGTAACTTAGCCAAATTTGCAACATTATATCATTGGCTATAGGGCTCCAAATTCTAAAATTCCAAATCCCAATTCAATCTACTAATCTTCTCTAGGTTTGGTAAAAATTTTATACCAGCATTCATTCTACATAGGGAGATATAGAACTTTGAGTGCAAAGTCAAAATTCTGGTCACTTTAAGACCATTTTGCCCATACAAAATTTCATTAGTATGCAAACACTTCATTCACAAGGGTTAAGCCCTCCAAGGATATCCCATACATGTCCAATACACATAGGAATTACATGATTTTGCATCTAGAAACTTTATGTGGCCAAAACATAATTTACAAGTAAGCAACCTATCATTCACACTTAGGCAGCTTTACACCACATCACATACATAGCCAAAATATTACTCAGATGTTCACATACCTGTCTCATTTTATATACACTACATGTACATGTATACATGCACTACATAATGGTCTTCACACAGCTAAATACACACCGTAAGTTACAACCGGGCCTGAGCTACAATGGACTCCAGAAACAGGATGCTAGACAGCTACTACATAACACAATAAGCACCATCACTAAAAATACCAAATGTCCTCCTAAAATCACCAAAATTTCCAGATCATAACTAGACACATGGAAGTTCATTTACCTAAAATTTTAGATCAAAAATCAAACCACAAAGGTCAGTTTGAATGTGATCTTTCTGCTGGACCTAAAATGGCAGAATTGAGGGGAGTAAGTTTCATTGTGAAACTTAGTAAGAGAAACACTTGGTTTCCTAAGGAAATGTGACACTCATTAAAACCTGCATCCAAAGAAAATAAAAGACAAAACCACAATGCATATATACAAGATATAGCAACCAAATGCAACAGCCATTCACAACCAACAAACACATCAAAAGCAGCAGCAACATAAACCATAGGTTAGTTCATAAAACATGAAATAAACTTAAATTAATCACTATGGCAGCCCTCTTCAAGCTAATGCTTGGTCTTAGGATGATTTTAACACTAGTTAGTACTAACTTTGCGCTTTAGAAACCCTCACTTCACTGGCATCATTGCGCACTTCACACTAGGTCCTAGAACCTTCCATAAGTGCACCCCCTCACTAAGCTTGGTTCATCAAGCTCATGGCTCTCTTCCAAGCTTGGCCCTAGCTCCATGGATGCTTGAAAATATTGTAAACAATCCATGGGAGCAAGAGAACCCTTACCAAGATGAGTAGGCTGAATTTGAAGCTTGACCCTTGAAGTATTCAAGCAATAGCTCTAGTTTGCTTCCAATTGCTTCCTTTTGCCTTCAATTTCAATCTTGGAGGTATGGTGGCTATGGAGGAGCTATAGAAGATTTGTGGAGAAGGTTTGTGGCTAGTTGAGTTGAATATGAGAGAAGAAAAATTGAGTTTGGCTTCTTAAATTAGCTTTAGGACACTGAACATCCTTATTAGCCTTAATCATGCTTTATGTCATTTTCTTTGCCCATAAGCATGATTTCTTTGTCCTAAACTTATTGGTCCACATTTTTCCCACCTTTTTTACTATTTATCAAGCCATAGCTGCCTCCCCCATGGTGGGATAACCCCACAATTCCACCCATTGACTTAAGTCAAAAGCTTGAACACATTAAGGTTTACACTAAGACATTTAGGTCCTTAATGCCTTTAGTGTTTCCTTTGTCCAAACTTGTATTCCATGCACAATTTGGTCCTCCAATAGCACTTTCATACCAATCATATCCTTCCCATAACTCTCGAAGGCTATTTCTTGAGAGTTTTGCAATTAGGTACACAAATTTCCAAAACCTTACAAAAAGGTTCATAGGTTACTTCAAAAATAAGCAATCCTTAAGGATTTTCTTGGGAGCCAAGTTACCAACTTAGAACACTTTTAAGGAGGTGTTCATTTTACCTTTTACCCCTCATACTTCAATCACTATGAAAAGAATTACACAATAGACACTTCTTAAGCATACTGATGGGAAAAACATTATGAACACTTGACATACTTGGCGGTAGAGCTAACCTGTATGCTACACTGCCAACTCTGTCCGAGATCTTGTAAGGACCTATATATCTTGGAGCTAACTTGGTTCTTCTACCAAATTTGATAGTGCCTTTGGTTGGTGCAAGTTTTAGCCCAACATTGTCACCAACCCCAAACATCAAGTCTCTCATTCTTTTATTCACATAGGTTGTGGTTCTTTTATTGCCTACCTTTAATCTTTCTTGAATCTTCTTGATCTTGCTAGTAGTTTCCTCAATAATTTTGGGACCCAACTCTAGTCTACCTAGGCTTCCACCCAACAGTGGGGTGTCATGCACCTTCTTCCATATAATGCTTCATAAGGTGCCATGCCAATGGTACTCTGGTAACTATTATTATAAGAAAATTCCACCAATGGCAAGTGTTGGTCCCATTCACCTTTAAAAACCAACACATAGCTCCTAAGCATGTCTTGCAGTATCTCTATCACCCTTTCAGTTTGCCCATCAGTCTAAGGGTGATAAGTAATACTCAGTTGGATTTTGGTGCCCAGTGCTTTGTAAAAAGCACTTAAAAACTGAGCTGTAAAACTTGGATCTCTATCAGATACAATGGAATCTGGTATTCCATGTAGGCTCACTATCTCTTGGATATACATCTAAGCCAACTTCTCCAGAGCATCTATGAGTTTCATAGGTAATAAGTGGGCACTTTTGGTTAGCCTATCCACATTAACCCAAATTGTATCATGCCTCAATCTGGTCATAGACAACCTAGTCAAAAAGTCCTTGGTTATGTTGCCCTACTTGCTCACTAGTATAGGTAGAGTCTATAGGGTACCAATTGGCTTCTGGTGCTCTACCTTTACCCTCTGGCATGTGGCACATTTTGAGACATAAGTAACTATGTCTCTCCTGATATTTGCCACCAGAAGTGGGTCTTCAAGTCTTTATACATTTTCTCACTTCCTTGTGTGAGCTTCTTGAACTATTTCATCCTTGAGCTTTGGTCCTTTAAGCACATAGATTCAGTACCTAAAGTACAGTAATCCTTTCTTGTAGGCAAAGTATTCATACAAGGAACCTTTTTCCTCTCCTGATATCTTTTTCAAAATATGATCTGTCTCCTATACCTTTCTAACCTTTTCAATCCATTCTGATTGGATTATCAATGCATAGATTTTGTCTTCCTCCCACTAATGCCATTTCCACCATAGGCATAACAGACTATTCTGCTCATCATGATCAGCTATGGATCCTCCTTTCAAAAGACTCGTGTGCTTCCTACTCAAGGCATCTACTACTAGATTGCCTTTGCCCTCTGTGTACTCTATACTGCAGTCACTGTCCTTGATGTACTCTAACCATCTCCTTTACCTCATGTTCAACTCTTTCTGAGTGAACAAGTACTTTCAGCTTTTATGGTTGGTGTAGATCACAAAGGAACTAACAATCAACTAATGCCTCCATTGCTTCAAAGCAAAAATCACTATTGCCAATTCTAGGTCATGGGTATGATAATTTTGCTCATGGGGTCTCAACTGCATTAACCCATAGGCAATGACATTTCTATCTTGCATAAGTACACAACCTAACCCAGATCAAGATGCATCTGTATACATGCTATAGGGCTTGCTTAGATCAGCAAGAATCAACACTGGAGCTTCAATCAACCTCTTCTTGAGCTATTGGAAACACATTTCACATTTCTTAGTCCACTCAAATCTTTGACCTTTCTTGGTCAGATGAGTAAGAACCGAGGTAATCATGGAAAATCCTGATACAAATATTCTGTAGTAGCCAGCTAATCCTAGGAAACTTCTGATTTCCTTTACAGGCTTTGGTCTTTCCCATTCTTGCACTGCTTTAACCTTTTCAAGGTTTGCCTTAAGGCCTTGTCCATCTATGATGTGTCCTAGGAAAGACACTTCCCTTATCCAGAATTCACACTTGGATAACTTGGCATAAAGCTGATGTTCCAACAAAGTCTTTAAGACAATCTTCAAATGATGTTCATGTTCATTTTCATCCTTGGAATACACTAGGGTTTCAACAATGAATACAACCACAAATTTGTCCAGATGTGGTCTGAACACCCTGTTCATCAGGTCCATAAAAGTAGCTGGGGTATTAGTCAAACCAAATGGCATAACTGTGTACTCATAATGCCCATATCTGGTCCTAAATGTAGCCTTAGGAATGTTCTCTTCCTTTCCTCTTAACTGGAAGTATCCAGATCTTAGATCTATCTTAGAGAAGATCTTAGCTCCCTTGAGTTGATCAAAGAGATCATCAATCCTAGATAGTGGATACTTGTTCTTGATAGTCACTATTGAGCTTCTTATAGTCAATGCATAGTCTCAATGATCCATCATTCTTCTTCACAAAAAGAACTGAAGCTCCCCATGTTGAAACACTTGGCCTTATGAAGTCTTTTTAAAGGAGTTCATCAAGTTGTTTCTTGAGCTCATTCATCTCTGTAATAGGCATTCTGTAAGGAGAAATCAATATTGGACAAGCTATTGTTGCAACTTGATTTCAAACTCAATCTCCCTTGGTGGAGGAATACCTAGTAGGTCTTTAGGAAAGACTTATGGAAAGTCTCTCACTACAAGTATTCTGTCCACTTCCTCCTCATAGTACAATTCATTAAATGCATAACAATAATCATGCTCAGAACTCACAGGTATCTCATCTAGTACCTCTAGGCCCATGCCATCCATTTCATAAAGTAATTCTTTAGAATTCACAAATGCATGCACTTCACCATCGGCCAATGTGATTTCTCTCTTAGCACAATCAATTCTTAAGTTATGCATAGCAAGCCAATTCATACCTAGCACTATACCATACTTAGGAATGTCGAACGCTAGTAGACTAGTCATAACCTTAGTCTTTCCTACTAATAGCTCACAATCCTTAGCTAGGTCATTAATGAAAAGACAATGACTACCTGTTGTTTCCACTAAGGATAACCTATGAATGATTTCAATAGGCAATTTCATAGCATCAACAAATTTCCTAGCCACTATAGACACAGATACACCAGTATGAAATAAAACACTAACAAGCATACCATTAAGATAAATGTTACCTTTTACTGCTTCTCCCTACTGTGATGTCTGTGGCCTTTCCACTTGGAACACTCTACCACCTTTTTGCACTAGAGGCCTTTGCACTGGAGGAACTGGTGATGCGTTTCGGGAGCCAAACAATGCAGCAAAATTTAACCAAAAGCCTCCAGGATCCAAGTGAAACGGAGTAAACCGGGTGTTCGAAAATTTTCATACCTAATTTTCGGTTGAGATCTCTCACTCAACTGTAGAGTCGAATCATAAAACCTGAACAGTTGACATGTTCAGGCTCTCTATGATATCCACACGAGCCTCTCGGGATCACCACGCTTCCACCACGTCCCGGCAGATGCGTTTCTCTTGCGCTCACAGTGCTAGCTTGCGTCCTCCAAGGAATTCCAAGAGAAGAGTGTGGCTGTCCTTTTTGGAGGCTAAGGCAAGGAGACCTGCGAATTTCTCACTTAAAAGTTGTATTTATAGTGAGACTCAACTTCCAGGCCTAATGGGTTTCAAAGCCCTAATCCAATTAGGATTTAATTTCAGGATTAATAATGGCTCAACTCTTTGCCAATCATCCATGCCCATTATTAATATGAAATTAAAGTGAAACCATAACCCAAATAATTAGCCCATGCACTCTAATGATCCAAATAGCTCTATGTGTGCGACCCAATAGGCTCTTACCACGTTGGCAATGATCATAAATCACATTTATGATCATAAGCAATGAGCGGTGTCTAGCAACACATCATTGCTACCCAAGTGACAAGATTGTCGATGATTCGACTAAACCTTTATGATCATCACCGATATATGCCATTGTCCCTTTGTCCAAGATATCAAGACTAAGCACGAGACATGGAATGTGTCACTCTCGTATAGCCAAATCTTTGGTTTCTTGATTACTGAGTAGACCAACTTAAACTGATGACATTGATATCATATATCAACTCATCCGAGCATGTCCATGCATTTTTCTAAGTCATACTCTATCAAGGGGCCCGAAGATATCACTCCCGTTACATAGGAGGGACAAATCCCATCTTGATCGGCCTATCATACAAATCCCTCCGCATGATATGTGACATACCCAATGACCTCCTTCAAGTTCACTCAGTTACGAGCAACAAAGGAAAGTATCAAAGTATGTGACTCACATGTAGGGAACCTTGATGATCTTAGGTCGAAGGACTACATATACCATGATCACTATGAGAATCACTTATGACACTCATATAACGATCCATGTAGTGTTCTCATGGTGGGTCGGTCCAGTACACAAGTTCTCCAACTTGTACCCATATGTAGACTACATATCTCATATTAGTCTCCACATATGCTAGTCGTTATGTATTATTGCAACCCGCTCCACAATAATACTAGACTAGGGACATTTAAGAATGTCATTGTTCTAGGCTTACAATTATGTTTGTTACATTATGCAGAAACAAAAACAATGAACATAATTGCTAGATTAATGCCTTAATAAAATATCATGACTCAACGTGCAAAAATACAATCATCTCATGATTGGCTTTTTGGGCACAACACTAACAATCTCCCACTTGCACTTAAAGCCAATCATCCATGTATCTAATATCGATGGACCTAGAATGGCTATCATGCTTTTGCTGCGTAAGGGGCTTTGTCAATGGATCAGCAATGTTGCTATCTGTCGAAGTCCTGCATATCCTTACATCACCCCTCTCGATGATCTCCCTGATGAGATGATAGCGTCGAGTATGTGTTTGGATCGCTGGTGAGATCGAGGTTCCTTAGCCTGTACGATTGCTCCATTGTTGTCACAATAGAGCTCTATCGGGTCGGTAATGCTTGGAACCACTCCAAGTTCAGTGATGAACTTCTTGATCCAAACTGCCTTTTTCGTAGCATCAGAGAAGGCAATGTACTCAGATTCTGTTGCAGAGTCAGCTACTATCTCTTGCTTTGAACTCTTCCAGCTGACAGCACCACCTCCAATATAAAACACATAACCAGATTGCGATCTAAAATCATCCTTATCGGATTGGAAGCTTGCATCTGTGTAACCCCTTACAACGAGCTCATCTTTACCTCCAAAGACCAAGAATGCATCCTTAGCCCTTCGTAAGTACTTAAGGATGTTTTTACCAACTGTCCAGTGACTCTCACCAGGGTTTGATTGGAACCTACTCATCATGCTCAAAGCATATGAGACATCGGGATGAGTACATATCATGGCATACATGATAGATCCAATTGCTGAGGCATATGGAATCTTACTCATGCGCTCTCTCTCCTCGGGTGTACTCGGACACTGAGATCTAGAAAGAGTTATACCATGTGACATGGGCAAGAATCCTTTCTTGGAATCTTGCATGCTAAACCTCTTTAGCACCTTGTCAATATATGTACTTTGACTTAGGCCAAGAAGCTTTCTAGATCTATCTCTATAGATCCTGATGCCTAACACATAGGCTGCTTCACCCAAGTCCTTCATAGAGAAACATTTCCCTAGCCAAGTCTTCACAGACTGTAGCTCAGGAATGTCATTCCCGATTCCCGATGAGTAGTATGTCATCTACATACAACACCAAGAAGACAATAGCGCTCCCACTAACCTTCTTGTAGACACAAGGTTCATCTTCATTTTTGATAAAACCAAACTCTTTGATTGCTTCATCAAAATGAAGATTCCAACTTCGAGAAGCTTGCTTCAGTCCATAAATGGACCTTTGCAACTTGCACACTTTATTGGCATTCTTAGGAGTGACAAAACCCTCAGGTTGTGTCATGTACACATCCTCAAGTAGCTTTCCATTTAGGAATGCAGTTTTGACATCCATTTGCCATATCTCATAATCATAGTGTGCAGCAATAGCAAACAAAATTTGGATGGATTTAAGCATAGCAACTGGTGAAAAAGTTTCATCATAGTCAATACCATGAATTTGCTTGAAACCTTTTGCAACCAATCGTCCCTTAAAGGTAATCACATTACCATCCATGTCAGTTTTCTTCTTGAAAACCCATTTGCACCCTATGGGTTTTACCCCTTCAGGTGGGTCAACCAAAGTCCATACTTGGTTTTCATACATGGATTCCATCTCGGATTTCATGGCCACTAGCCACTTCTCAGAGTCAGGCCCTGACATAGCTTGTTGGTAGGTTGTGGGCTCATCCTGATCCATGAGCATCACATCACCAGTGTGAGTCATGAGAAATCCATATCTCTCAGGCTCACGCCGAATCCTACCAGACCTACGTGGGCTCTGTGCTACAGGAACAGACTCTTGAACCACAACATCTTGTGGTGTCTGTTCAGGTTCCATTTCAGGTTCGATGTCTCCTTGTTGTTCTTGAATTTCTTCAAGTTCTACTTTCCTCCCACTAGTTCCTTTAGAGATAAACTCTTTCTCTAAAAAGACACCAGTTCGAGCAACAAACACTTTTTGCTCAGAAGGATTGTAGAAATAGTAACCCTTTGTTTCTTTGGGATACCCAACAAAAAGGCATTTTTGAGATTTGGGCCCTAGTTTGTCAGAGGATTGACGTTTCACATAAGCGTCACAGCCCCAAATCTTCATAAAAGACAAATTGGGACGCCTCCCACTCCATATCTCATATGGTGTCTTTTGAACCGATTTAGATGGAACTCGGTTTAGTGTAAAAGCGGCTGTCTCTAGAACATGTCCCCAAAAGGAGTTTGGAAGGTCAGCTTGACTCATCATAGAGCGAACCATGTCTAACAGAGTTCGATTTCTCCTTTCAGATACACCATTCCATTGAGGTGTACCTGGTGGAGTGAGTTGTGATACTATACCACACTCCTTCAGATAGTCAAGGAATTCTCGATCCAAGTACTCTCCACCTCGATCTGATCGAAGCACTTTGATACTCTTCCCGAGTTGATTCTCTACTTCATTCTTGAATTCTTTGAACTTTTCAAAGGATTCTGACTTGTGTCTCATAAGATACACATAGCCATATCTGCTGAAGTCATCAGTGAAAGTAATGAAGTATTGGAAACCTCCTCTAGCTTGTGTAGACATAGGGCCACATACATCACTATGTATGAGTCCTAGTAAGTCATTAGCCCTTTCACTTTGCCCTGTGAATGGGGCTTTGGTCATCTTGCCCAACAAACATGACTCACATGTCTCATATGATTCAAAATCAAATGAGTCCAAGAGTCCATCCTTATGGAGCTTGGATATGCGGGTCTCATTTATATGGCCCAAGCGACAGTGCCAGAGATAGGTCGGGTTTGAATCATTTAATCTGACCTTCTTGGTATTCACATTATAGATTGGATCTTCGAGGTCTAGAACATACAACCCATTGCTAAGTTGAGCACTACCATAAAAGATTTCATTCAAATAAATAGAACAACATTTGTCCTTTATTATAAATGAAAAACCTTTCTTGTCCAAACAAGAAACAGAAATCAAATTTCTACTAATAGTAGGCACAAAGTAGCAGTTGTCTAATTCTAAAACTAATCCACTAGGTAAAGTGAGAACATAAGTCCCTACGGCTAAGGCAGCAACCCTTGCTCCATTTCCAACACGTAGGTCCACTTCACCTCGGGCCAATCTTCTACTTCTACTTAGATCCTGCACATTTGCACAAATGTGAGATCCACATCCAGTATCCAATACCCAAGATGAGGAAGTAGAAAAGTTAGCCTCTATAACAAAAATACCTGAAGTGGAAGTCTTACTTCCCTTTTCCTTAGCAAGTTCTTCAAGATAGAGCTTGCAATTGCGCTTCCAGTGTCCAGGTTGCTTACAATGGAAGCACTCCCCTTCCTTTGCCACACCACCCTTTGGTTTCAGTGCAGCTGAAGAAGAACTAGCATTGGACTTTCCATTAGCTTTATCCTTCTTCTTGTTGGCTTTTCCCTTTCCCTTGCCCTTTTGAACCATCAAAATGGGCTTAGCCTTCTTAAGGTTTTGCTCAGCAGTTCTCAACATGTTGAGCAATTCAGGAAGGGACTTGTCAAGGTCGTTCATGTTATAGTTCATGACGAACTGACTGTAGCTTTCAGGCAACGATTGCAAGACTACATCGATAGCCAACTCTTTTTGAGGAGCAAATCCCAAATTCTCAAGATTCTCAATGTACCCAATCATCTTGAGCACATGAGGACCCACGGGACTTCCCTCAGACATCTTGCACTGAAACAATGCCTTAGAGGTCTCAAACCTCTCATGCCTAGCTTGCTCTTGGAAAAGCATTTTGAGATGTTCGATCATATCGAACGCCCCCATGTTCTCATGTTGCTTCTGAAGCTCAGATTCCATGGTAATAAGCATGAGGCATGCAACATCCAAAGCATCATCAGAATGCCTCTTGTGAGCATCCCTTTCAGCTCTTGGAGCAGTGGCAGCAGGCTCATTCGGAATGGGCTGCTCTAGGACATAAGCCTTTCTCTCTTGCTTGAGGACTATCCTCAAGTTTCGGTACCATTTGAGAAAGTTGGTCCCATTCAGTTTTTCCTTCTCAAGGATCGATCGCAACGAAAGTGTCGATGTGTTTTGTGCCATGGTTATCTACAACAGTAAATATGCAGTGTAAGAGTCATGTATTTTAATTCATTTAATAAGGACTTTTATTAAACGATACTCCCACTATTTTCCTCAAAATAATAACCCTCGATATTATTTCGGAACACCTCGGCGCTAAGGTATTCTAGTGGGCCAAGATCCATATTTGACCACAACCTGAGTCAGCTTTGGCTTTTCTCTCAAGTTACAGCTATTTAGGTAGGCAACTCCTTGCCAATTGCATCCCATGCAACTCTTGGATAGTTGGGTGAACAACACTTGTCCAAGCTCATCTCATGAACTTAAGCCCAACTCTATGCCTCTAAGTCCCTAATCCTATTAGGATGACTTAGTTAAGTCGAACCCAAAGTTAGCAGTTTGGATATCACTATTATCCCATCGCGCCTTACCAAGATGAACATAGGTGCTTTGCTTTGGCAAACCCACCTAATGTTGATCAAAGTCTTGACGAGTGCCAACATTTGGAAGGCATCACATTTAATGACTTAATATTTGTTTGAGGGATTTTTTTCTTTTGATCTCACCAATTTGTTATCTCCGGTTGTCTTATACATGCATCACATACAAATATAAAACATGCATCTCATGCGTACAAGAAAGTAAACGTGACATGGTTATAGCCCAAACTATGCGATATTCTCAAGCCAATGAGAATATCATAAAAGCCTAAGAAAAGAAAAGGGTCTTCACAAGCTCCTTCTCTTCCTTTCTTGGTTGCCCTTTTGTTGTCACCTCCTTGGACATACCACCTTGGATGATCCTTGGACATACCACCTTGGATGATCCCATAATGTACCATTACATCAATAATAGAAACCTCGAGTTACATTCGAGGGGAGTAAGGTGAGAAGAGAATGTACAATGAGAGTGATAAGAAAAGGCACGACTCGCAGGCCGTATTTACAAGTACAACCAATCAAGGGCTATAACCATGCACCATGCTTCAAACACCAATCAGCATATCATGTCAAATCTCATTCAACAAAGATGCATGCCAATTTTCGCGCGTTGATTAACCAGTTTTTATTTATGTGGCGCTTCGCATACATCACGGCGGTCCCGCTGGCCTGTCAGTGGGCGGTGGTTCCGCTGACCGGTCAGCAGACGAGGTCAAGGGGAGCCGCCCTTGCGGGGGGTGTGGGGGGCAGCGCCTCCCGGCGCAAAAAATTGTCTTACAATTGCTTAGCCCGAAATCTTCTATTTCGAGCAAGTAGGCACCCGAGACTCCTCCATTCGAGCCACCAAAAATACCTTACTTTCGGTGCCCGAACAGGCCGAATCCGAACCAAGCTAGGGTTTTTGCAACTATTGCAAGAATCCTAATCCATATAGGTATCTCATACCATTCAATTTTGGGTTAATCTCATTAACCAATTAGTGTCGTTTCTTCATATATGTCATATGTTCATTACGAGTTCCGGTTTCATGCATCATGAATCAATCTAATTAATCATGGCCGAAAAGCAACCGAACACATAACATCATGCGATTCAACATCAATCCCGATTTAGGGTTTCACCAGTAGCTCTGATACCACTGATGGGTTTCGGGAGCCAAACAGCGCAGTGGAATTTAACCGAAACCCTCTAGGATCCAAGTGAAACGGGGTAAACCGGGTGTTTGAAAATTTTCATACCTAATTTTCGGTTGAGATCTCTCACTCAGCTGTAGAGTTGAATCAAAAAACCTGAACAGTTGACATGTTGAGGCTCTCTATGGTATCCATACGAGCCTCTCGGGATCACCACGCTTCCACCACGTCCGACAGATGTGTTTCTCTTGCGCTCGCAGTGCTAGCTTGCGTCCTCCAAGGAATTGCAAGAGAAGAGTGTGGCTGTCCTTTTTGGAGGCTAGGGCAAGGAGACCTGCGAATTTCTCACTTAAAAGTTGTATTTATAGTGAGACTCAACTTCCAGGCCTAATGGGTTTCAAAGCCCTAATCCAATTAGGATTTAATTTCGGGCTTAATAATGGCTCAACTCTTTGGCCCATTATTAATACGAAATTAAAGTGAAACCATAACCCAAATAATTAGCCCATGCACTCTAATGATCCAAATAGCTCTATGTGTGCGACCCAATAGGCTCTTGCCACATTGGCAATGATCATAAATCACATTTATGATCATAAGCAATGAGCGGTGTCTAGCAACACATCATTGCTACCCAAGTGACAAGATTGTCGATGATTCGACTAAACCTTTATGATCATCACCGATATATGCCATTGTCCCTTTGTCCAAGATATCAAGACTAAGCACGAGACATGGAATGTGTCACTCTCGTATAGCCCAATCTTTGGTTTCTTGATTACCGAGTAGACCAACTTAAACTGATGACATTGATATCGTATATCAACTCATCCAAGCATGGCCATGCATTTTCTAAGTCTCACTCTATCAAGGGGCCCGAAGATATCACTCCTGTTACATAGGAGGGACAAATCCCATCTTGATCATACAAATCCCTCCGCATGATATGTGACATACCCAATGACCTCCTTCAAGTTCACTCAGTTACGAGCAACAAAGGAAAGTATCAAAGTATGTGACTCACATGTAGGGAACCTTGATGATCTTAGGTCGAAGGACTACATATACCATGATCACTATGAGAATCACTTATGACACTCATATAACGATCCATGTAGTGTTGTCATGGTGGGTCGGTCCAGTACACAAGTTCTCCAACTTGTACCCATATGTAGACTACATATCTCATATTAGTCTCCACATATCTAGTCGTTATGTATTATTGCAACCCGCTCCACAATAATACTAGACTAGGGACGTTTAAGAATATCATTATTCTAGGGTTACGATTATGTTTGTTAAGTTACACAGAAACAAAACAACAAACATAATTGTTGGATTAATGCCTTAATAAAATATCATGACTCAATGTGCAAAAATACAATCATCTCATGATTGGCTTTTGAGCACAACACTAACAACTAGTCTCTAATGTCCCTCCCTGGTTGCTATCTCCCTGGGTCTTGCTCGAGTAAGTTTGACTAGGCCTTAGTCTTCTAGGCTTCTTTCTTGCACATGTAGGCAATCTTTGATCCAATGATCCATTGCAGCACACCTTAGGCAAGCTTTAGTATCAAAATAGCAAGGATTCTTTCCATGAAACTTCTTGCATTTAGGGCACCTTAGGCAAAGGGACTTCCCTTTAACCTTGCCCTCACCACCAAGATGGGAACTCTTGGCAATACCTTTGCCATGTGGTGGCTTTTTCTGATTGCCTTCTACCTAGCTACTTTCCCCTAGTCCACTGGTAAAGTACTTAGTCTCATACTCTTTTTGCTCTACTAGTAGAGCTTTTTGCACTATTTCATAGTAGGTGACTGCTCCAAAAGGTCTTACAGCCTTTCTAATGTCTAATCTTAGGCCTCTAACAAATCTTTTGGCCTTTAACTCCTCCAACCCATAATACTGATGAGCATACCTCACCAACTGATTGAATGTGTGCTCATACTCTAGGACATTGAGGTTGTCCTACTTTAGGGCATCAAATTTAGCTTGCTTCATATCCTTGATTGCATCACTGATATACTGCTCCTGAAACAGCTGAGTGAACACTGGCTAGCTCATCTTAATATCTCTTCCTTGCCTTTTGCTTTTCTGGACAACATACCTATCTTTGGTGTTTCTCCAACACATCTCTACACTGCCTACCAAGTTGTAAGTAGCTAGCGACACCTTCTTGGTGAAGCTGAGTGGCATCCTCTCAAACATTTTTTCTATAAAGAGTAACCACTCCTCCGCTCTTTCTGGGCCTGCTCTTCCATCAAACTATCGATGCCTTAGTCCTTGGAACCTTTCCAGTAGTCTGACCTCATCTTGGCCTTCTAGATCCTCCACTCTCTGTCTCCTGGATCTGTAAGACTCCTCAGCATGGCGATGCTTTTTATGCCTTCTCTTGCCCCTTTTTTCATGATCTTCCTCCATCTCATTCTTAGTGGAGGAATGGTCATAGATTGAGGGATTGGTCCTGGACACCTGGCCAATCTCAAATCTTACTCTTCTACCTCTCGAATTTCTCCTATCCTCATCTTCCACCTCATCAACTTCATCATTTCTATTTCCTATTCTTCCAGAAGGAACATGTTCAAATGTGTTCCTAGCTTCCTCTTCTGGTTGCTGCTGTGGATCCTGAACTACTTTTGCCTGTGCTACTAGAAATCCTTACTATTGTGATTGAATCAGCCTTACTAAGTTTTCATTGATTAGAACTAAGTTCCTCTAAAACTCTAACCAAACCTGTGGCACTTCAGGGTGTAATGCCCCCTATTGGCGTTGATTCCTTATATTCAATCCATTTCTTTGTTGCCCAGATTCAATAGGAGGCCTTCAGGGTGGTTCCGCTCTCCTTGTGGCAACTATGTTTACTTCTTGAATTGATTATTCATCATAGAGCACATATAAAGATTATAGGTATTTCAATGGTACTTGACACTAGCAGCTGACCACACTAAGTTCATGTATGTAGCCAGTGTGCAATGCAACTATATGCTATGTACATCTGTTAACCATGCTCTAAACATGCTCTAATACCAACATCTGTTACCCACTCTGGGGTAGTCTGGTTATGGTGCTAAAATTGTGCAATTAAAACTCACAGGATTGACATGTTTTGTAGGCCATCAGAATAATACCCTTACTGTGCATACCCAAGTGACCCTTGTGGGCATTATGTAAATGTGTAGCAATGTGCTTTTTGGAGTCGCCACCAATTGGTTTCACCTACGTTGATTGGATACCTATTATGGTATATCAGAGATTCTAAGATCGTGAGTTGGTTATGCTAAAATAACCTTGTTAAAGTGCCAGAAAATTGGTACCGTGGGGTTCAGTTTTATCTTTTCCTAAATTTTTGTTTCTTGACCTAATCTTTGATTGAGAATGATTTTTATGAATTTTATTTAATTATGTTTAATTTTTAATTTCAAACCATGAATCTTATCAGACCAATCGGATATGGAATCTAAGATGTCCTCGAAATCTCCAGACTTTACCAAACCCACCAAGAATTTGAAAGAGAGCACCTTGTTCAAACTGTAAATCTTATTAGATCAATGGGATTCGAACATATAATCCGTTTCAGAATTTTATCAAATCACTAAGAAGGGATTCTTTGCAAATTTATTGAGTAATTTACAATGGCTTAACCAATAATTTTTTGTGTGTTATTAACCTTTAGATGCATTGTAAGTATTAAATAAAAAAAAATCAAACTATCCTAAAAAGAAAAAAAAGATAAATAGATTAACATTCTAAGTTATGTTCCAAGGTGAATTTAATGGTTGGATTTAATGCATGGCCAAATAGACAAATAAATAAAGGAACAAAAAAAAACAATAAAAGCTTGCCATTAGTGACTAATCCAAAGGAAGTATAAATGGGTTAGATCTGGATACAAATGGGTTGGGCACGATTCGGATCTAGCTCTTCCTCCTTTGATTCTGTAATCGGATGGCGAGATGAGAATGGTTGTACTTGCCCTTCAGCGACGGTTGCACAAACAGCTGCTCGGAAGAGGTAGCTGAAGTGCTGTGGCATCGAGAGCAACGACGGAGATGGATTCAAACACTGCGGGATTGGTGCTCGAGCATCTCCTTCCTTCGATTTACATCAATAGCGGTGGGGGGGATGTCTAGGATGGTGGTATGGCATAGGATGGAGTATGGGCGGCCAGCTTGGAAGGGTGACGGTGAGAGATTGGCAAAGGAAGAGCATCAAAGGGAAGGACCAGAGGGCTAGAGGCACGGGTGGCAGACAGAGAGGCTGCTACAGTTTAGCAGTTGTAACCCAAGTATAGGTTGTCGCAAGTAATAAAATCTTGAGAGTCCGAGTGTCGAACCACAAGGAAGTGAATTAAAAAATACAAATTACAAATTTTTAATAAAGAAAGTTTTGGTGCAAGGTGTGAATAGGTATAAATTTCAATTTCAAATTCAATTAAAATAGCTAAGGTTAGGGGATCCACTTTTAATATATCGGTTATGATTAATTTTAGCCCATCTTACCACTCAATTAGGATCCACACATAAGGAGGTCATAATTGGGGAATTTAGTTAGTATTAACTTTCATTGATCTTAAAACGCCAACGCTTCCTAATGGGTTCAAGTATCCATCATGCCAACCTTTGCCGACAATAACTCAAGATTCCAATATAACCGGTAGAGCCATGTTCTACAAAGAGAATCAAGTAGCGTTTGTGCCAATGATTGACTATGATGAATCAAGACTCCCACTTAACAAAGAGGGAAGTTAAATAGATTAAGGATGAAAATACCGTTAATGCTGTGATCCATTCAAATCAACCATAACCTTTATACCAAAAGCTTTACCCTTTCACCTTAGCAAAAGAAAGATTAGTTAGCCATGATAAAAGGAGAAAATGAACATGAATTGAAAGATTAAAGGTAGAATGAGAAGAAGAATGAGAAAACACTTGGACAGAGCTTCGGCATTGAAAACAAGAATAAGAACAAAAAAGAAAATCTAAAGAAGATACAAGAACATAAAGGAGGCCTAAGAAATGGCAAGAATTCGTCCTCCCCCCCCATGGTGCCTATTTATAGAGTTTTTGGGGTGGGTGAAACGGTAAAATAGTAAACTATAGGTAAATACAAATCAACAAAGGTGGGATGCAACTTATTTTAATTTTTTGATTATCTTAGACATCAAATTAGCTCTTGTTCAAAGTATAGAACTTGTAGATCTCTTCTTTATCTTCGAATTCATAGCTTGCTCATTCAAATTGGACATCTGTAGCTGAAGTTATGATTTTTCTACCGAAACTGCTCTTCAGCACACCAAAGAACGAATTATCTCATCTATAATCAGATTTCGGCAATGAAAATGATCAAACTAGCTTGTGGAATGAAGCAGAGTCGAAGATCTATGTGTTGGCTTTCAGATGAATTTGGAATCACTCAGTTCCAATGCCTACAGCTCCAGCTATGATTTTTGTCGTGAAGGGCCGCAAAGTGATGATTTTTACCTACATAAAAAAATAATTATTTAATATATATATTTTAATATTAATGAACAGTAAACCACGTATGTACAGTAAATACGTGTATGAACAGTGAAATATGCGTATGAATAGTAAGTCGGCAAATAGTAACTTTAAATAGTAAAAACATGTGTGAATAGTAAAAACACATGAATAGTAACCCGATGGAAAAATGCTCAAAATATAGAAATTAATCATACTCAAAGTGTATGATGATGATTTAAATCCTTAATAGTAATACACTTATGAGTATTCATCACACCCCCCAACCAGGTTCTTGCTAGTCCCTAGCAAGTGTAACCTAAGAAAATAAACAAAATACATAATCTAACAACTCATGACAAATCATGCTATGAATATATAACACTTGTAAACTTGACTTGCAAGTAAGTAATGAAAGGAGAAAAAGTTAAGTCCTTGTTACCAGAGGAAGAAGATCACTCCCTAAGTATTTGCACTTATTTTAAAGTGGTTTGTGAACAGCTTACTTTGTGTTTCTCAATCTGGAGCTTGCAAGGGGATCCAACTTCACCCTCACTAGATTCCCAAAAAGAACTGCATGTAAATTTAAGTCCAATGGTTTTTATACAAGGTTGTAATGAGGCTGGGTTTGGTGAAAGTGAGAATCGGATGGAGGCTTTTTAATGGTGGAGTTTAAGAGAACTAGTAATATAATGAACAATAAATATGGGCAGCTAAAACACTAAATACCCAAATCAACCCTAGTCTCCAAGTCCTCTCCAAAACACAATTCCTTATCAACACATGAGTTTAGAAAACAAATATGATTAAGTTTTAAACTTATTGAATTTAACACTTTTTTTTTACCTCTCTCCATTTCAAAATAGCTAGCCTCATTTGACCTGCATAAATATTAAGACTGAAGTTTTTTTTTTTTCAAAATTGTCCCCCATGATTATACGTTTATCTATCCTAAAAAGATAAAAGAAGATGTCTTTCATCTTTATTTTAGTATGGATTCACATGGGCATGAGCATATATAATTTTATTTGAAAGGGAAAGAGAACAACTTTTTTTGTTTTTAGACTACTATAAAAGAAAAAGAGGCCAAGTATAATGAAACGAAAGAGTCTTTTTATATATATATATATATATATATATATATTTATACGTTATTTTGTGAGGGCTTTTTCTTATGGTCTCGCTTTTGTCTTTTTTTATTATAAATAACAAATCAACATTTTTTTAAAACTCAACCATCCAATGATATACACTCAATTTTTACTATTCAAGCTCAATTCACCCCAAAATTTTCTACTATCACAATTTAACCACAAGGTAACCTAACATATTCTGAAGTATGTCTCACATTTATTCTTTATTTTACCAAAAACAACAAATTCATTTTAATTCTCTAAGCCCATAATCACATAAGTACCACTAGTTCCAAGGACATTAAAGGATCAAAATGAAGTGGAACTGGTTAAACATATCAGGTTCAAACAAAAAATATAGCTATAAGGCTCAAAGGGGCTCACTAAGGGATAATGTACAAGGTTAGCTTTTTGGTAGGTGGTTAGCCCTAAAATGTCATATTCTTCCTTAAATTTACATGTAAGAAGTGAGGTTGCATGGGTCCTTAAGACCAATCATCCAAGCAAGGTCTAGCCCAAAACACAAAGTAAGCACTCTCAACAAAGAAATTCACACATCCTAATAAATACTAAGGGCTCAAAAGTGCTCACCGGTTATTTATTTTCCTTAGGTAAGAAACAACATACTTTACCTACCTTTAAAAATTAACAATCATTTCAAATTTACAAGGTATACATCCAATGATAATGTTTCCTTGAGTTGGGTTCCTAAATGCAAACAAACAAACTAAATTTATGCTAAATGTTCCTACATACAACTATCATGCAAACATGTACTTGAACATGGAAAAAAATAAAATTAAAAATGAAAATCAATAATCAACACTACCATAAAAACAAAAAAAAATAACAATAAAACTAATAAAATATGCAAAGGAATGAATGTTTGGAATTAATATTTAGGTTTTATCTAATATTTTCTTTAGAAAATATAGATTACTTGTGAGATATGTCACCAAATAGGGTTAAAACCTAGCTAACCCAAAATGTTACAACTAGCATGCCTAGTAGGATGCGTCTCAAGAGTAAAATTACTTTTTACTCAGCCATCCTAAACTAAGGGCTTTATCCAAAGGTTTTAATATCAGCACGTGAAAAACTAGCCTAAAAGAAGAAAAGAGAAAAAAAATAATGTGTCAACTATCCCTCCCCCCAACCAGAATAAGATATTGTCCTCAATGTCAAAATATAGATAAGAATAGTGAAGAAGAAATTACCTGAAATGGTAGTTATTGAAAATGAAAAATCTAAAATAACTTAAACCAAAATAAAGAAAATGCTGATAGTAAAACTAAAAGACAAGATAAAAAGATTCACAAGTCTGATTATTCTCTTCCACAATGTTTCTCACTTATTAACAAAGATAAAACTGACAAGCAGGGTAAGGATACTTATGGGATGGAACTGATTGAGAAAGACTGTCGTGTCCAGTTTATCTGAATCATTGCTAGATCTGGTTTAGGAACAAAAGCTTGCATTTCTTCTATCAATTCTTCAGCAGTTGATGTAGATATTAGGATCCGTCGTGTCGTCTCTTAAATAAATTTCTCCTACATAGCATGATCCATAAAAGATAACAAACCTGCAATGAAATTGTTAACATTCAATAGCCCAATGGGTTTCTGGTGCAAATTAAGTAAGGCTATGGAAGCAATTTGAAAAATTTCCCCCAATGTGCAAAACCCTTCTGGTAAAGCAATAAAGGCATCAGAATTATAGAGCATTTGTAACAAACGCTCTTGCAAGTTTTTAACCACTAATTCTTCTCCAAACGTGCCTTTAGAAATCAATTTCAAAGGTGCAGGGATGATACCCAAAACTTGGCTACCCCCTACAGATGCTGCTATTGCTACAGCTCCCATCAATCCGATGCTACTCCCCCATAAACCAAATGTGTTTTTCGCTCAGCTAGGTTTCTACCCAAATGGTTGGTTGCCCTCAAGAACTCTTCATCTTTTCCACGAAAAGATCCACAAAATACACAAATTTTTTGAAATTGGCGAGTTGAGGTTCCCTCCATTTCTATCCTTAACCATGTGAAAAAAATCAAAAGAAGAACATGCATTTATAGAGATAAAAGGATAATACATTGATTACACCAACATGAGTAGGTAGATTATTGTCAGAAGAAAAAGAAAATTTTCAACAATAACGGTGTGCATGTATAGTAGTTGTGACTGTGGCTCACAGCTTCCTTTGGTTTTACGTCCAGTAACGGCTTCAACGCCTTCTATGAGTCGGGGATTTGCTTCCCATCCAGTTTTCATACAAACTGGCAAATAGGGTCTTCTAAAGTCAGATTCCCAAGAATATAACGCTCTCATTCTTTATGAAAAATACTCCATAAACCAAGAAGTTCATGTTGCACTAATCCACAAGAATGCATATCAAGAGTCAATCAGATATTATCCAAAGAATCCTTACTCATGCCATTCTTAATGAATTGTATTTTATCTTCTCGATTATCGGAACCATTCCTAAAGAATGACATCTAGTATCACAAGTCCATCGACCACATTTGTGACAGACTTGTAACCTTTTTGCTTTTCGCTCTTCTCTTTTTGGCATAAAATCTTTTGCCTAAGCCAGGCTTGTGAGACACAAATGCATCTGGGGTTTCACTAACCAAATGGACCTTAGCTTCAAACCAACGCACATCTTCAGGAGTGCCTTTGTGCATCAAAACTCTTAATTGTTCATATCTAGCTCGGTAAATCCTTTTAAGAACATTCATTAGGAGAGAAGGAAAGTATTTTCGCAAAGTAGAAAGAGTAGAATCCATTTTTTTTAAAAGAAATTGAAAGAAGGGAAAGAGAAAGAAATTAGTTTTTATGGGAAACTGAAACAACCGACTTGAGAGCCACGAAGTACCGTATCTGCCACTTAACCAGGAAAAGACGAAAAGCAAAGTAAGAAACAAATAAAAAAAATGAAACTTAAAAGAAAACTATCTAAGAAGAGAAAATATATTTACTTTTACTTACCATGATCATTGTGAGGGTCACTGAGATGAACTACTTCCTGAAAATCATGATTCTCCAAAAATGATTTAACTCTTTGTCCATTTACTTTAAACGCATTACCATTTTTAGGATTTTCAATGTCAATAGCCCCATAAGGATAAACATGTTTCACAATAAAAGATCCACTCCATCTAGATTTTAGTTTTCCAGGAAATATATGAAGTCGAGAATTATAAAGCAAAACCTTTTGACCAACTTCAAGTGTTTTTCTTAAGATTGTTTTGTCATGAAAAGTTTTGGTTCTAGCTTTATATATTTTTGAATTCTTGTATGCATATTTCTCAACTCTTCAAGCTCATTTAGCTACAACCTGCACAAAACACCAGCATCATTCAGATTTGAATTGAAAGCTTTAATAGCCCAATAAGATTTATGTTCAAGTTCCACAGGCAAATGACAAGGTTTTCCATAAACTAACCTATAAGGAGACATGCCAAGTGATGTTTTAAAAGCAGTGCAATATGCCCAAAGTGCATCGGTTAGTTTCGAAGACCAATCCTTTTGATTTGGGTTGACTATTTTTTCAAGGATTTGTTTTATCTCCCTATTATCTAATTCTACTTGTCCATTTGTTTGTGGGTGATAAGGGGTGGCAACCTTATGTGTGGTACCATACTTCTTCAACAAGGATTCAAATGGTCTATTACAAAAATGTGTTCCCTCATCACTTATTGTGGCCCGAGGAATCCCAAATCGACTCAAAATATTTTCCTTCAAAAATTTAATTACAGTTTTGTGATCATTATTTCAACACAGAATTTCCTTTACCCATTTTGAAACATAATCTACTACAACTAAATGTACATGAAGCTAAATGATGGTGGAAATGGTCCCATTAAATCTATTCCCCAACAGTCAAAAATTTCAATCACAAGGAGAGGAGTCAAACATGTTTCTTTTTGAAATTGATCCTAATTTCTGACAATTTTCATAGGCTTTGCAAAATACATGTGCGTCTTTCAACAAAGAAGGCCAGTAAAATCCATACTGCAAAATCTTTGCAGCTGTTTTCTTTGATGAAAAATGCCCTTCGCATGCTTCTAAATGACAAAATTCAATAACACTTTTTACCTCATTTTTGAATATGCATCTCTTGAATATCTGATCAAGACAATATTTGAAAAGATAAGGATCATCCCAGTAAAAGTTTTTCACCTCATGCAAAAATTTTTTCTTATCTTGAGCACTCCATTGAGCCAGCATCCATCCTATCACCAAAAAATTGACAATATTAGCAAACCAAGGTACTGTAGTGACAGAGAATAAAAATTCATCAGGAAAACAATCATTTATAGGTGCAGCCTCATTGTTGAATCCATTGTCAGCCTTGATAAATGGTCAGCGACAACATTTTCCTTTCCCTTCTTATCCTTGATCACAATGTTGAATTCTTGAAGTGATAAGATCCAGCACATCAGCCTTGGTTTAGCATCTTGCTTTGACATTAGGTACCTGACAGCAGAATGGTCAGTGTAAACAATGGTTTTTGAACCAATTAGATAAGAATGAAATTTGTCCAATGCAAATATTATTGCAAGTAGTTCTTTCTCAGTTATAGTGTAGTTCATTAATGCATTATTCAAAGTTCTACTTGCATAATAAATTACATATGGCTTACCTTCCTTTCCTTGTCCTAAAATAGCACCAACGGCATAATCACTAGCATCACACATTACCTCAAAAGGCGAGGACCAGTCCGGGGGTTGCATGATTGGAGAAGATGTTAAAAGACCAATTAACTTATCAAAGGAGGAAAATACCGTTAACATTGTGATCCATTCAAATCAATCATAACCTTTATACCAAAAGCTTCACCCTTTCAACTTAGCAAAAGAAATATTAGTTAGCCATGATAAAAGAAACAACATATAAAAAGAGAAAATGAACATGAATTGAAAGATTAAAGGTACAACAAATAGAAGAAAGAGAAAACACTTGGACAGAGCTTCAGTATTGAAAACAAGAACAAGAACAAAGAAGAAAATCTAAAGATGATACAAGAACATAAAGGAGGCCTAAGAAATGGCATGAATTTGTCCTCCCCCCCAAGGTGCCTATTTATAGAGTTTTTGGGGTGGGTGAAATGGTAAAATAGTAAAATGTAGGTAAATACAAATCAACAAAGGTGGGTTGCAACTTCATTTAATTTTTTGACTATCGTAGACATCAAATCAGCTCTCCCTCAAAGCATAGAACTTGTAGATATCTTCTTTATCTTCAAATCAATAGCTTGCTCATTCAAATCAGACATCCTTAACTCAAGTTATGATTTTTCTACCGAAACTGCTCTTCAGCACACGGAAGAACGAATGGTCTCATCTATAATCAGATTTCGGCAATGAAGCAAAGTTAAAGATCTATGTGTTGGCTTTTAGATGAATTTTGGAATCACTCAGTTCTGATGCCTACGACTCCAGAGATGATTTTTCTCATGAAGGGCCACCAAGTGATGATTTTTACCTACATAAAAAAATGATTATTTAATGTATATATTTTAATATTAATGAATAGTAAACCACGTATATATAGTAAATACGCATATAAACAGTAAGTTGATGAATAATAATTTTGAATAGTAAAAATGCGCGTGAATAGTAAAAATATGTGAATAGTAACCTGGTGAAAAGATGCTCAGAATATAGAAATTAATCATACTCAAAGTGTATAATGATGATTTAAACCCTTAATGAAAATACACTTATGATTATTCATTAGAGGGTTTAGGGTCTTGGTAAGCTGAAAGTGAAAAATCAGGGGCTATAGCTGTAGTTTTCTCTTTTCTTAGATAGAAGCTTAGAGCTTCGAATTTTTGCTCTTTTTTTCTTCAAATGATGAACCATATTTATACTAGAAGGGTTTTAGGTGAGATTAACCAGGTTTTAGAAGTTAAAACTCATCCAAATCATATTTCATAAAGTTTAAACTTCTTAGGATGTTATCTGGTCACAATACTTGTCCAAGTCTAGGAAAACTCTTGAGTTGTTGTTCATCCCCAAACTCTATGCGAATTCCTGTTTCATCGAATACTTTCACGTTTTTTCAATTGAGCCCAAAACTTCTAGGACTTACTCGATTAGTCCCAAAACTTCATAATTTTGACAGAGTTGTCTCAAACTTTCCAATTTTGCCTAAAATCTTCTAAAAACATTCGGTTTCCACCCAAAATTTTTCCTTTTACATTAATTGACCCTAAAAAAACCATATGACTCCAAATGAATGCCTAAACTAAAATTATTCCTATTTTTACCCTAGTTGACCACTCTAAATTCCTAAAGATCTGTAGACCAAAATAACATTGTAACCTAAATGTCACCAGACCAACCAACTATGCAAAATCCTAAAATGAATAAAATGACCCAAACTCCTAACAAATGACCAAATAGCCCCTAAAAATGAAAATGCTCCCTAAAATAACTTTTCTAACCTAAAACTTAAAAAAAAGTCAATGCCCGGAAAAAATTGGGTGTCAATAAAATGAATGTATATTGGTCCAATGATTACACTATGGACACCATGGTAGCAAGGAAGGAAAACACTACCACAAGTCTTAGTGTTGGCTACCATATATTACGCAATCTTATTAAGTGTAAGTGACCAGTCATTGCACCTGAAACTTCCTCCAAAAACCATATTAATCTAGCCATGCAACCCCCTATTTTCTTTGCTCCATTATCAAGTAGAGTATTTAGGAAAATGAAGGAATTTGGTTTTACATAAATAGCCCACCTATGGACCAAGTTATGGATTTTTAAGTTGGTTACAAAATTATGACCAAATGAACATTAACTTTGCCAAATTTGCAACATCATATCTTTGGCTACATGGCTCCAAATTCAGAAATTCGAAATCCAAGTTCAACCTCCTGATGTTCTCTAGGTGTGGTCAAAATTTCATATCAAGATTCATTCCACACGGGGAGATATAGAACTTTGAGTGCATAGTCAAAATTCTGGTCACTTTATGATCATTTTGCCTATACAAAATTTCATAAGTGTGCAAACACTTCATTCACAAGGGGTAAGCCCTCGATGGCTATCCCATGCATGTCCAATACACATAGGAATTACATGATCTTGCATCTCACAACTTTATATGGTGAAAACAAAATTTACAAGTAAGTAGCCTATCATTCACACTTAGGCAACTTTGCAACACATCACATATATAGCCAAAACATTACTCAAATGTTCACATAGCTGTCTCATTTTACATACACTACATGTACATGTATACATGCACTACATAATGGTCTTAACTCAACTAAATACACACCATAAGTTATAGGAGTGCCTGAGATACAATGGACTACATACACAGGATGCTAGACAACTACTGCATAACACAATAAGCACCATCACTAAAAATACCAAATGTGCTCCTAAAATTAGTAAAATTTCCAGATCATAACTAGACACATGAGAGTTCGTGTACCTAAAATTTTAGATTAAAAATCAAACCACAAAGGTCAGTTTGAAAGTGATCTTTTCGCTGGACCTGAAATGGCAGAATTGATGGCAGTAAGTTTCATTATAAAACTTAGAAAGGGAAACACTTGTTTTCTAAAGGAAATGTGACCCTCATTAAAACCTAAATCCAAGGACACTAAAAAAAAAAACCATAATGCATATATACAAGATATAGCAACCAAATGCAGCATCCATTCACAACCAACAAACACATGAAATGCGGCAGCAACATAAACCATAGGTTAGTCCATAAAACATACAATAAACTTAAGTAAATCACTATGGTAACCCTCCTCAAGCTAATGCTTGGTCTTAAGAGGATTTTAACACTAGTTAGTACTAACTTTGGGCTCTAGAAACCCTCACTTCATTGACATCATTGTGCACTTCCCACTAGATCATAGAACCTTCAACAAGTGCACACCCCTCACTAAGCTTGGTTCATCAAGCTCATGGCTAAACCCTTACAAAGATGAGTAGGCTGAATTTGAAGCTTGATCCTTGAAGTATTCAAGCAATAACTCTAGTTTGCTTCCAATTGCTTCCTTTTGCCTTCAATTTCAATCTTGGAGGTATAGTGGCTATGGAGGAGCTATGGAAGAAGTGTGGAGCAGGGTGGTGGCTGGTTGGATCAAATATGATAGAAGACAAATTGATTTTGGCTTATTAAATTAGCTTTAGTACACTAAACATCCTTATTAACCGTAATCATACTTTATGTCATTTACTTTGCCCATAAGCATGATTTCATTGTCCTAAACTAATTGGTCCACATTTTTCCCACCTTTTTGACTATTTATTAATCCATAGCCACCTCCCCCATGGTAGGATAACCCCATAATTCCACCCATTGACTTAAGTCAAAAGCTTAAACACGTTAAAGTTTACACTAAAGCATTTAGGTCCTTAATGCCTTTAGTGTTTCCTTCGTGCAAACTTGTCTTCCTTGAGCAATTTCATCCTCCAATAGCATTTTTGTACCAATCATATCCTTCCCATAACTCTCCAAGGCTCTTTCTTTAGAGTTTTGCGATTAAGTACCCAAATTTCCAAAACCTTACAAAAATGTCCATAGGTTACTTGAAAAACAAGCAATCCTTAAGACTTTTCTTAGGGGCCAAGTTACCAACTTAGAACACTTTTAAGGAGGTGTTCATTATACCTTTTACCCCCATACTTCAATCACTATGAAGAGAATTACACAATATAATGGTTTTCTTACCATTATGCCACACTTGTAATTCTTCTATTTTTGTGAGGTGGTAACACACGAGGCCCACCTTTGGAGCACAATCCATGAGAGACAGTCATTCTTGAACTGCTCAAATGGTCCTAGCCAACATTAGTGTAATCCTGCAGAGACTTGACTAGATGGCGTAGCACTTGCAGGCGCTCGAGCAACCAATGGAAGGTTCTTTCATGGGCATTGACATAGAGTACTTGTGGCTCTAACCTTTCGAATAGAAGATAATCAATGACCCCACCCCCAAGGGTTTCTAATGTTGAAAATTGACTTATACGATGGCCTCATAGACCTAGTAAACCACCTATAGAGGTATGTGACTTCCATGGGGCTTGAAAGGGCCTCCGATGGCATCATGTGTAAAGCATTTATCTCTACATTAGCAAGAGCCCCCGCTTTCTAGTTTGGGACCAACCAGGGGTGTCCGCTTCTCCTCATTTAGAGACCTTTTATAGGTCTTCCTAAGACACTTCTTGGGAAGTTAACCAGTTCCAAAGGTGGTCACCCACCTACTAAAAATTTGTTAGGCTCGTGAGGAGTCCCCAAGGGACTACATCTAGAGATTCAATGAAGAGGCAATACAAATGCAGGGCTTATCTCCAAACCTACACCTAGAAGCCATCACCCAAAGATTAGATCGAGATTTGCAACTAGCTTGGGAGCTCCATGAGAACACTATATAGAACATAGAGGAGTTCCTTGATCGAGCCACAAGATACATGCTTGCTGAGGAACTAAAGAAGGTAGATCATGGAAAAAAAGGTAGAGGGGATTTACGACCAGAGCTTGTTTTGCTACACTTAAGAAAAACAGGGTTGAACATCCTCTATGCCCTTGGGAAAAAGAACTAGATCCCTTGGTGGCCCTCAGTGATGCCTCCTTGGGGCCAGAAAGACCTTAAAAAGTACTGTGGATACCACAAGGACAAAGGATACGATACCGAGGAGTATTGGCGGTAAAATAAGTTGTTTGAAGAAATGATTCAGGAAGGCAAGCTAAAATAGGACCTGTTCAGGCGAACATCTCCTTACCATAGACAAAAAAAGACACCTTGTAGAAGAGATAACAAAGGCAACAATGATAGGGGCTAAAAGCCTAGGAAGCCTCACTCTAAAAAAGATTGTTGAAATGCTGGACCCCAAGTAAGGGTGGTACACATGATCATCAAAGAAAAGGCCTCAGTGGCTCGAAAGAGATAAGAGTGGTGGATTACACAACTAGAAGTAGTTGACCCTAGCTGGGTCATAATGAAGGCAGATGGATCACATGTAGTGGCCCCTCAAATGGACATATTGGTCTTTAAGGCTCACATCAACAACTTTGATGTAGAAAAGGTCTACCAAGACATGGGGACCAATGTCTACGTCATCTTCATGAACCTATTACAAAAGCTGAGGGTTAAAAGATCCTCGTTATAGCCTGTGATCAGGCCTAATTTTGGGAATAGGCAAGGACTAGGTCCCTACCGTTAGGACCATTAAGGTCCCCTTGATGTTGGTAGGAAGAAATCACAATGACGAGCTTGTCTGTGCCACGATGTAGAATTTCTTGTCCTAGATGTCCTGTCACCCTATAATGACATCCTTGGCTGACTGGCCCTGGTGAAGTTTCACATTCCGGGTGACATCAAAAGGTTAATGGTGCTCTTTATGACCCACATTGGGGATGCAATTTTGTTCGTTAAGCAAGTCGTGATATACCAAGGTTACATGGCAACCTTACAAAGGCCCAGAGAAAATTCCCTCACACCAATGAAGTCTAAAAGGCACAAAGAGGCCCTCTAAGAGAATAAGGATGTCACAACTTTGCCCAAGGATATAGGGTTGGTAACAGTAGCCCTTAGAAAGGTGATCAACATTTACAAGAACCTCCCACCCGAGGCAAGATTGATGTTCATTCAATTCCTTAATGTAAATGTAGATGTATTCACTTGGTCACCTCATGAGCTACCCAGGATAGACCCAGAACTCGTTACCCATAGTCTGCAAGTGGACCCTTTCGCCAGACTAGTACAACAGAAAAAACATAATATGGCACCCATGAGATAAGAATCATTAGAGAAGAGGTAGGAAAGCTGTAGAAAGCCTGAATTATTTGGGTTGTGTGATACCCATAATGGCTCACCAATTTGGTATTGGTCAAAAAGGAAAATCAAGACAGGCACTTGTGCGTCAACTATGCCAATCTCAGTGACGCATACCCAAACAATCTATATCATTTTCCATCCAAAGATCAATTTGTTGATGCCACATCTGAATTCAAAATACTGTCATTTATGGATGCTTTTAGTGGGCAAAACCAATTCCAGATATGCCCCAGAAATGAAGAAAATATGGATTTTACAACAGGCGAGGCCATCTATTGCTACTAATGAATGCTATTTGGTCTAAAAAATGCTGGAGCCATTTACCAAAGGCTAATGAACCGAATCCCTGTGTATTATATAGGGAGGAACATGGAGGTATATGTGGATGATAAGATTGTCAAAATCAACCATAATCTAGCATCTTGATGGCCTCTGGGAAACCTTCCAGATGATGTGTTAGTATAACACGAAATTGAATCCCAATAAATGCTCTTTCTGTGTAGGTACTGTAAATTCCTTGGTTTTATGGTCTTCAAGATGGGAATTGATGCCAACCATGATAAGATTGAGGCCAGCCTTATGATGCCTAATCAGTAGAGTAAGAAGGACATTCAAAAGCTAGTTGGCAGGCTAATCCTGCTAGGACAATTTGTCCAATGATTCGGTGATAGATGTAAGCCATTCCTTCAAAATATTAAAAGAAAGGTGATTTTAAGTGGACAGATGAATTCTGTGAAGCATTCCAGTAGATAAAGAATTATTTAGGAGACCTCCCTATGTTAAAACAACCAAAGCTTGATGAGCCCCTTGTACTTTATCTAGTTATCACCAAAGGCTCCGTCAGTGCTGTCCTCGTTGGAGAAAATGGAATAGAATAATGACCCACATAATATTTTAGTTGGATGCTCTATGGGGCCGAACCCAAACATCCCACACTTCTTAAATCAGTTATAGGCCTTATCATGGCTTCTAAAAAATCGCAACCATATTTCCAGACTTACTACATAACCGTTAGAACAGAATGGCCTTTACCTTACAAAAATCAGACAAATCTAACAAACTTGCTAAGCAGTGCATTGAATTGGGTTAATATGACATCCACTATGAGCCTTAGAAGCCTATTAAGTTACAAGCCTTAATGGATTTTGTGGCTAAGATAATGCTAGGTGTAGAAAGCCAAGAAGGGCAAAACATGACACACATTTGGGAAACGTACATGGATGGGGCCATGCTTAGAATCATATTCTGCTTCCTCATAACTAACAACATCACCGAATATTAAGCCCTCCTTACTCGACTGAAGATGGCTGATCAGGTGAAGGTGTGGAGTATACAGATATCTAATGACTCTCAACTAATATTGAGTCAAGTGATAGGAATAGCAGATGCAAAAGAGCCTACTCTCTGCAAATACCTTAGCATAGTGAGAGAGCTAATAAACATGTCTGATCTTGTACAAGTTCAGAAGATCGCCAGAAGCTAAAATACTAGGGCTGATGCCCTTTCAAAATGATGGGAAGAGGCCATAATAGAAGTACTTATATAGCCCTAAGTCCACTTGATACATGCTATAGAAACCAAAGATGATTGGAGGGAGCCAACCAAAATTTACCTTAAGAAGGTTGCATTGAATGGAACTCTTGAGGAAAAAAGGAAAATCAAGATTTGAGCAATTCATTTCCTCATTATCAAAGGGGAGTTACATAAAAGGTGGTTTGCTTCCCTTCTGCAGTGATGCTTAAGTTTGCTGAAGGTGTTACCACCTCAACAAATGGGAAAATTATAGTATAAAGGCGTAATGGTTATAAACCATTATATAGTGTAATTTTCACCATAGTGAATGAAATGTGAGGGGTATAGTGAATAATCTACACCTCCCTAAAAGATTACAATGGTTACTTGGTACTAAAGGGAGCCCTAAAGGATTGCTTGTTTTACAAGTAATTTATGGGTCTTATTGCAAGATTTCAAGACTTGGGTACTCAATTGTACAACTCTAAAAGAGAGATTTTGGAAGGATTTGTATGGTATGGAAGCAATTTTTGGAGGCTAAATTGCATGAAGGAAACAAAAGGTATTATTCAAGAACCTAGGACAACTAGGTGTACAATTGTTCACAAAAATAACTTAAGGATGGGATGATTTTTTACGAGAGTCAGAGGTGGCCATTTCTAGCATTATCCTACCCTTTATTTCCAGGTTCTAAGGTAGAAAGGGTGAGCTAAATATTTACCAAAAATTCTTTTCTTAAGACATACTTATAGTGACCTAAGTGAGGGTTAAGGTTAAACTAATCAAGTCAAGTAAAATATATTGATTTGTTGCCATTTCTTGCCCATTTTCACCCCCCACCAGGCACAACCTGTTTCTTATCTCCTCCATAAGCATCCATAGCCACCATAGCTCAATCTCCCAAGAAATCACAAAGGAAGGCAATCAGATGCAACAAGAAAGAGAAAAACCCTAGTTTTCGGGTTTATTGTGTATCTCTTGAAGATTTCAGCCTTTACAGCTTAGGTAAGGGTTTTATCTGAGTTTCATGGCTATTTATTGTTCAAAATTGATTCGCAAACATCCATGAAGCTAATACCCTATGCTTGGAAGAGAGCCGAGAGCTTGATGAACCAAGTTTAGGTTAAGGGGGAAATTGCACCTATGGTTTCAGCACTACAGCTTTGGTGCTCTGTTATGGCAGTTAAATTGAGGCTTTCTAGAGCCCAAGTTAGTACTAAATAAGACTAATTAACCTCCTAATACCAAGAATTAGCTTGAGGAGGGCTTCCATGGTGATTACAGATTGTTTATTTGATTGTTTATGGACTAACCCTAATGATGTATTGCTGCCAGCATTGCATTTGATTGTGTTCTGTCTGTTTGTGCATTTGGATGGCTATATTCTTGTATTTGTGCTTTTCTTTGTGTTTTTATTTCTTTTTATTTAGGTATGTTTCTTGGAATTCAATTTTCTAATGATAAGCCCTTACTAAGTTTTTTCAAAGAGACTTACCCCATTTCAGTCCATTTCAGGAGCACCTGAAAGAGAGCATTCAAAATAATAGCTTTCGTTTGAATTTCTATGTGAAATTTCACGTATATTAACTTCCATATGTGTAGTTATAAACTGGAAAATTTCATGATTTTTGGAGCACATTAGCTATTTTTAGTAATGGTACTTTCTGCCTTGCACAGCAGCTGGTCCCTTCAAGTTTCTAGAGTGCTTAGTGCTTTTGAAATTCTCCAAGAAGCTTAGTGTATGTATTAACTGAGTTATTTTCATGTATGTGGTTCATAAATGCATTTAAATTATTTTTGTATGTTGTATGTGTAGTGTGAGAAGGATTTAGGGATCAATGGAGTGTAGTTTGAAGTGTGTATACAATGCTATCCATATGTGATTATGGGCTGTTTTGATGGCATTTTTATGAATGATGGTTAAAAGGGTTCTAAATTCATGGGAATGGTTTTACCAGGTGTATAAGACATGTATGGACACTAACAAGTGGGTTTTGTACCTGGAAATGGAGTGTATGAATATTATGATTTGTATGGGCATAATGGTCAATAGCGGTTAAAATTTGGTGTCCTGTACTCTAGCTGCCATAACTTTCTGTACATAAAGAATTTGGCTATACAATTTTCACCACACTTATAAAAATTCAAGATGAATAAGTTGGCTTTTGAATCACTAGATTTGGTGCCCTATAGCCAGAGTTATGGCCTATCAAAAATTGACTGATTTTGCTGAGCACTGTTCACATGGTTAATTATACCCGATTAAGTGTAAAATCAATAATTGCACACTTAGATGGATTCAATGTCTCAAACCTATTTCCCTATGAAGGTTTAAGTGTATTAAAGGGTTTAAAACCTTTAGGGCATAAGAGAACATGGGTAGAATTTAAGTTGGACACAGTGTAAAAGTTTGGACGCATAAAATGTGCACCAATAGCATCATGTGTGCATATGACTGTACATGCACTTGGGGATTTTACTCAAATTCTATATTGGCCAGGAATAAAGAATTTCACTATCATCATTACTTCTAGATGAAACAATATGTGAATATGTGTGTGATGGTTGGACCAATATACATATCTTTGCATAATGACCAAGAGGGCCACTTGGGTAAACATATTGCGCATGTTCTGCTTGGCCTACAAGACATGGACTACCTGGGGCTTGAGCTCACTAAATCTAATCACTGTATAGAAGCAGTCAAAGTGGTAACAGAAGGGACACTGCATTCTCCAAGAGATTCACCTGGGAGACTGTGCAGCACATATTGGTGCCAACGCCTTAGCCCACAAAGCCCTAAGACAATGCTACTTTTGGCCCACAATAAGAAAGGATGGTAGGGTGTTCATCCACGCATGCAATAATTGTCAACTTAATTCAAGAATATAGAGGCCACCTTTCTTTGATGCCTCCTTAGCGGTGGATCTTTGCCCACTTGCCTTGTTAGGGCTAGATCTAATTAAAGCACCACTTAGGGCCCCAGGGCAAGTTAAGTATTATATTATGGTGATAGATTACTTCACCAAGTGGGTAGAAGTGGAGCCCTTAGCCTCTATCGTAATACTCCAAATCACTAAGTTAATATGGAAGAGTATCATCTGCCAAATTTGGTGCCCATGAGCCATCATCACTGACAATGGATAGTAGTTTGACAACCAACAAGTTCGACGATTCACTGAAGACAAGGGCATCCAACCATACTTTGCCACCATTTGTCATCCCCAGTCCAATAGGCAGATTGAATTCTCTAATTGGACAATAAAAGAAGTTCTAAAAAAGAGCTAAGAGAGGCCAAAGGTAGATGGGTGAAGGAATTACCAAGAATTTTGTGGAACTACCACATGACTCCTTGAAGACCTATAGGAGAATCACCTTTCACAATGGCCTATGGAAGCAATGCCCTCATATGTGTGGTAATCTCTTGCCTAACCATGCAAACCCAAGCCAATGGGGCTACTCAAAATGAAAAAGACCTTGAAGGAAATGTAGGCCTACTGGAAGAACTTAGGGAAGATGCAAGAGTTCATGTGAAGGCCGTTAGACAGCAAAGTGCCTTAACTCATGATCAAAGGGTGAAATGCAAGGATATTCAAGTGGGGGGTTTGGCCTTATCAAAGTTAAAATAACTAACAGGAACCCAAGGCAAAAAACATTGAAGAAAAATTTGGGACAAGCCTTACTAGGTTATAAAGAAGCTCAGAGAAGGAGTCTATGAGTTGGCAACTTTAGAGGGAAAAATGCTACCCATAAACTATCATCTGGATGACTTGTCATCCTACTTTGCTTAAATTATCACAGAAGTAACTTCTTCAAATTGTGTACTTTAATTACATACAAATAAAGAGGCACTCCCCTAAGACTTTGTGTGCTTATCACATAAAGACAAAGTATCATAAACCTATCATGCACCTAAGATCCCTTGATGAGGCCACACAATGAGGGCCCCTTTACTTGTGCAAATCACTATAATAAGTCACTAAACATTGCAATCACTCACAAAAGGCAAAGGCATTGCAAAAAAATAAACTTCTCATTAAAGAATTTCTTTACAAAGGAACTTTTTTGCAAGTCAAAAGTGAAAATGGAATTTAAAGAAACAAAAGCAAGAATAGGGGACAAAAGCTAACAGTGAAGGCTTCTAAAATTCATCTATAAAAGGGTCTTTGTCAAGGTCCATCGATGATGCATCCTTGTTCAAGGAAGGAATCCCAACCTTTCCCTCATTCGGCCAAAACTCATAATTCGAACCTAGATCTTCATAAGCTACGAGAAATGAAATATCAACGTTTGGATTCACTCATCCAAATTGAAAGTCGTAGGAAAGAAAGCCTTCCTTGAGTCCCCAAAAAGAAAACTTTCTAAGCCCTTTCTCCACCTTCACACGAGCATTGGTGTTATCCGAAAGTATGGGTACTATAAATGGCCATCATGTCCAACCAAACCAACTTGCTTGATGCACTCTACGAGAGGCGTCATAGAAGTAACTAAGCTTGAGCTAGCCTTGCCAACAATGGTCCTCAAGCCTAGAGCAACGTACTTTTCCATCAATAGAATAACATCGACAACACCTATCTTAGACTCTGTCACCTTTAGCAAGGCTGTCAGGCAATTGGCCTACTTTATGGCCTTAGCTTCCTTTTCGAGAGATTGCTTTAGAGCATCTTCTAGCTCCAGCACCTTCAGGTTTACCTCATTAGGGATGCCCTCCTTCTCCTCCTTGCCTCGTTCTTTGACTGAAGTTCATTCATTGCTTCCTTCCTAGTGCTCCATTTGCTGCTCAACTCAAGCTGAATTAAGCTCGCATTCTTACAAAATGCCTCAAGCTCAAAATGGAGGGCCTTTTCCTAAGACACCGATCATTCCCCTAAACCATAGGGGACAATGGCCTCCTACCAAAACTCAAACTTGTCAATAAGAAAACCACACTATGAGCACTAAAAACAAGTAAGGGAGTATACCTATAGAAGGTTACAACCCATGCTCATCAATTGGCCTACTTCCGATTGAGGAAGATGTGCTAGAAATAATCAACCCCTGGAGGTCCTCAAAACTCTGTAGGAGGTGATGGTAGATGTTAGATAGGTCTTCAAGGATTGATTCACCAACCCCCACTACCACAAGGGGTTAAACACTTGTCAGCTGCAATTCCCTTTAGCGCCAAATCCATCTTCTACTCATGACTCTACATAGGGTTCAAGTTTAGGCTGCCCCCTCAGGGCAGATAGGGCTTTCTTAAGGACAAACCCTACGCAAAACCCATACAGTGGGAAGAAGTAAGGCAGAGGCATAAGCTGCATCCTTTGAAGGCCTTAGTGCCACCTTCTACTTCTGGGAGACAACTGACATTTGATAGAAGGATTCTTAGATGACCTAGTGTGCTTCTCTAAAGTTACTAGATGGAAACACCTAGAATTAGCACAAAATGACCTTAAGTCCATAAAGTCAGCATGGAAAAAGTGTTCAAACAATACTCTTGTAGGGTTTTGGGAGCCAAGCAAGCGCAGCGGAATATAACCAAAACGTTCTAGAATCCAAATGAAATGGGGTAAATCGGGTGCTCAAAATTTTATACCTAGTTCGGTTGAGATCTTTAAGCTAATTGTTGAGTCGAATCACAAAACTTGAACAGTTGACATGTTCAAGCTCTCTATGGTATCCATATGAGCCTCTCAGGATCACCACAGCTCCACCGCATCTTGGTAGATTCATTCCTCTTGCACTTGCAATGCTAGCTTACGTCCTCCAAGGAATGGCAAGAGAAGAGTGCGGCTGGAACTCTTAGAACTCTTCTGATTTCATCCTTAAGGAGGCTAGGGCAAGAGCTATGATTTTTTCACTATATGATGTATTTATAGTTAGACTCACCTCCCAAGCCTAATGGATTTTAAAGCCCTAATCCAATTAGGTTTTAATTTCGGGCCTAATAATGGCTCAACCTTTGGGCCAATCATTAATATGAAATTATCATGAAACAAAGAGCAAACAATTTGGCCCATACATTCAAATAATCGAATTGGCTCTATGTGTGTGGCCCAATAGGTTCCTATCACATTGGCAATGATCATAAATCATGTTTATGATCATAAACAATGAGCGGTGTCTAGCAACACATCATTGTTACCTAAGTGACAAGATTGTCATTTATTTGACTAAACCTTTATGATCATTATCTGTATATGCCATTGTCCCTTTGTCGAAGATATCAAGACCAAGCATGAGACATGGAATGTGTCACTCTCGTATAGCCCGGTCTATGGTTTCTTGATTACCAAGTAGACTAACTTAAACTAATGACATTGATATCATATATTAACTAATTCGAGCATGGCCATGCATTTTCTTAGTCTCACTCTATCAAGGTGCCTAAAGATATCACTTCTGTTACATAGGAGGGACAAATCCTATCTTGATCATACAAAACCCTATACATGATATGTGAAATACCCAATGACCTCCTTCAAGTTCACTCAGTTATGAGCAACAAAGGGAAGTATCAATGTATGTGACTCACATGTAAGGAACCTCAATGACCTTAGGTCAAAGGACTACATATACATTATCACTATGAGAATCACGTATGACACTTATATAACGATCCATGTAGCATTCTCATGATGGGTCGGTCTAGTACACAAGTTCTCCAACTTATACCCATATATAGACTACATATCTTATATTAGTCTCCACATATGCTAGTCTTTATGTATTATTGCAACCCGCTCCTCAATAATACTAGACTAGGGACATTTAAGAATATCATTATTTTAGGGTTATAATTATGTTTATTACATTGCATAGAAACAAGACAACAAACATAATTATTGGATTAAGCCCCAATAAAATATCATGGCTCAATGTGCAAAATATAATCATCACATGATTGGCTTTAGTGCACAACCCTAACAGCTCTACCACTGCCTCTGTGATGCGAAGCACCGTCTCCAGAAGAGCCAGTTGGCCTCATCCTCTTACGTACCAGTTGGGCTCTAGGACGACTTGGGAAGTTCCTGCACTTCGGATGGTAGCTATGACAATGAGGTCCCCGCAGCCTGTGCTATACTAGCAACGAGTATATTGGCCTTAAAGGCATCCACCAAAGCATCAGTTATGCCCTTGCACCTTTTTAGAAACTCCTTAGCATGGTTACTTATTTTTCCAGAAAGAAGAACTTGGTTAGATATCATAACCATGTACAAAAAAGGCAAGGAAAATGTTGTAGCTAGAGCACAACTCTTTGACGGAGGTTTTCTTATTGACCCTTCTCCCAATTTTAAGGGCCCCCTTACTCTTAGATATGACTAATGGGCCCTATTGATCCCTACCTAACTATGGTTATCTATATCTGTTTAATGAATAGGGAAAAACAGCAAAAAATTATGGTCCCCAAAACTTCCTTAAGGCAGCGGACCAACTTGAGAAGTGAGCGATGGCCCCTCGAGCCCTCATATGTGGGCAATCTACCAACCAAAGCAAGCTGAGGGGTGCCCGCAAACTCATAAGGAAGCCCCCATGCTTGTTCCCTCTGTTTGAAGAAGAAGCGCTCATTCTACCTTGACCACGAACCCTTGCAGGATACGAAGGTAATAGATTTGTTCCCACCTCAATTGATGGGGTCAGTGTGGAAGAAGCTAGCATCATTATTTAGTCCAGCATGTGAAACTCAAGAAAACCCTTCACTGGAGGAGACACCCTCACCAACTTACAGCAGATGGTGAAGACATTGATATTGGCAAATGACTTCGTCATCAACTGTGATAAAGGAATATGGTAGTCCCAGTAGATTTGCTCTACCAGCTGGGCAGGGGGAATTAGAGCCATGCCTAGAACTGGTCTACAAACACAAAAAACACATATTTTCTTTTGCTTTCCCCTTCTAGACCCCAATCCTCAAGGCCATTGCACGGGAGAAAACGGCAACAATGCTGTAAGCACAAAAGTATTAGGCAAGATTCATCCCCAATGTTCCTTCATTGAGCTAAGTAACAATTCTCTTCATTACCCTAACGTTCTGAAAGAAGGGCACTTTGGAAGAATCACCCTCGTCTGTGACAGCCCCAAACAACGATTCCAAAAAAACCATTTCAGAAAACCTGTGGGAACACATTAGGGTTGCGACCAATGCAGCAAAGTGGTTAAAAGGCAGAAACCTTAAAAAACACAAAACCCTAGACAACTCAGAAAAATAAACACATGGTCAAAGAAAAAGGGGCAAGAACCTACTACCTTAATATGATGAAGAAGGATGAGCACAACAAGAAAAAAAGGAACTTTGGAAGCAAAAACTCCATACGACTATGGTGCTAACAGCAAGTAGGGAACAAGGAATCACAAAAAGAAGCAACAATACAAGCCAACCAATGAAAAAGGCAGTGCAGAAACCCTTATGGTATATAGAAGGAAACCTACAACCTTTGGTTCTCATCTCAGAAACCACCACTACAAATAATAGGCAAATAACTGAATGATGCATGGCCTCTTACAATCACCAAGGTAGTTACACTCGGTGTCTTCCCTGAATAGCATTTAATGAATGTCTCTCCACCTTCCTTTCAATTGACACATTTAACATGTGCTATAACTGCATAGAAGTGGCAGGGACGAAACCTAAAATGATGACATTCACATGGCTTCCTAAGCAAGCCAATAGAAAGGTGGGATCACACCCTCACCTTAAACGATGTCGCCTACATACACCCACAAAAGAACAAGGGGAAAGAGAGGATCGCACCTTGTCATTGGAAGAAATGAGATAAGTAGTCATTTCTGGAAGCCTAAATAGACCCCTAAGGGAACTCCTTCTTAGAAGAAAACTGTATCTCGTAAAAACAGGATAAGCTACAAAATTTTTATCACAAAATTGAATTGGTCAGAGCACACACCAACTATATAAACCACTCACTAATCCCAAGGTATGACATTAAGACTCTCCACTCTTTCTCCTAGCCATTTCTGCTACCACTCTGATTACTAAAATACTGTTACCATATTTATAACATGTCAAGTCCTAGGAGCTATGCATGTTCTATAGGCCAAGCAAAAAAATGCTCACTATGTTTCCCAAGTAGCCCCCTTGGTCTTTATACAAATATATGCATATTGGTCAAACCATCATATATATATTCACATACAATTTTATTGGGAAGTAATGATGACAATCAAATTCTTTATTCCTGACCAATATGGAATTTGAGTAAAATCCCCAAGTGCACGTACAATCATATGCACACTCGGTACCATAGGTGCCCAATTTTCATGTCCAAACTATCATATCTTGTCCCACTCAAATTCTACAAATGTCTTCCTATGCCCTAAAAGTTTCAAACCATTTAATACACTTAAACCTTCATGAGGAAATAGGTTTTTGACATTAAATCCATCTAAGTTTACAATCATGAATTTTACACTTAATTGGGTAGAAATGACCATATGAACAGTACCCAGCAAAATTAGCTAACTTTGACAGGCCATAACTTTGGCTATAGGGAACCAAATCCATTGATTAAAGTTCCAAGTTATTCATTTTGAAGTGTTATAAATGTTGCAAAAATTCATAGTGAAATTATTTATGTACATAAAGTTATGGCAGCTGGAGTACAGGGTACCAAATTTTAGCCACTATTGACCATTATGCCCATTCAAAATTTCATAATATTCATACACTTCATTTCCAGGTGCAAAACCCACTTGCTAGTGTCCATATATGTCTTATACAAATTGGAAAACCATTCCTCTAAATTTAGAGCCCTTCTAACCATCATTCATAAAAATGCCATCAAAGCAGCGCATAAACACCATATGGATAGCATTGTATACACACTTCAAACCACACCCCATAGATTCATATATCCTTCTCACACTGCACATACAATATGCCCAACTCATTTAGATGCATTTATGCACCACATACATGACAATAACTTAGTTAATACATACATTAAGCTTCTTGGAGAACTTCAAAAACACTAAGCACTCCAGAAACTTGAAGGGACCAGTTGCTGTGTAAGGTAGAAAGTACCATTACTAAAAATAGCTAATGTTCTCTAAAAATAATGAAACCTTCTAGGTTAGAAATAATCATATGAAAATTAACATACCTAAAATTTCATAGAGAAATTCAAATGACAGATATTAGTTTGAATGCTCTCTTTTAGGTGCTCTTGAAATGGATAAAAATCAGGGTAAGTTTCTTGAATGAAACTTAGTAAGGGCTTAACAATAAAATCTTCAAACTCCAGTCATATACCTAAACTCAAAAGAAATTAAAACACAAAAATATAGTATAAATACACAAACACAGCCATCCAAATGCAGAAACAACACAACAACAAACAAATGTAATGCTGGCAGCAATAAACACATTAGAGTTAGTTCTTAAACAATCAAATAAATAGTATGTAATCAATATGGCAGCCCTCCTAAAGCTAATGCTTGGTCTAAAGAGGTTAATTGCTGTTATTTAGTACTAACTTGAGCTCTAGAAACCCTAGTAAACACTGCCATCTTAGTGCATGAAAAATAGTAAGGCTGGAACCTGGTTCATGCACTCTCCCTTAACCCATACTTGGTTCCTTGAGCTTTTTGCTCTCTTCCAAGCAAGGTCTTAGCTTCATGGATGCTTGGTCATCATCTTAGGACAATAAAAAACCATGAAACATGAAAATAAAACCCTTACCTACACTGTGAAGGCTAAAATCTTCAGAGATACACAATAAACCTGAGAATTAGGGTTTTTCTTGTTCCTAGTGCATCTGATTGCCTTCCTTTTTGAATTCTTGAGAGCTTGATATGTGGTGTCTATGGAAGCTTATGGAGGAGCTAAGGAAGGTGGCTATGGCTGGTTATGGTCAAAATGGCAAATGAAAGGCAAGAAATCAAGATATTTTACTTGATTTAATTAGTTTAACCTTAACCTTCACTTAGGACACTATAAGTATGCCTGAAGCAAAGACTTTTTGGCTAATCTTTAGCCCACCTTTTTGAACTTACAACTTGGAAATAAAAGGCTGGGATAATCATGGAAATGGTGATCTTTGACTTTTGTTAAAATTCATCCCATCCTTAAGTTATTTTTGTGAACAATTGTACACCTAATTGTCCCAGGTTCTTGAATAACAGCTTTTGTTTCCTTTATGCAATTTAGCCTCCGAAAATCACTGCCATACCATTCAAATCCTTCGAAAATCTCTCTTTTAGAGTTGTACAACTGAGTACCCAAGTCTTGAAATCTTGCGATAAGACCCATAGATTACTTGTAAAATAAGCAATCCTCTAGGGCTTCCTTTAGTAGCAAGTAACCATTGTAATCTTTTAAGAAGGTGTAGATTATTCACTTTACCCTTCATATTTCATTCACTATGGTGAAAATTATGCTATATAATGGTTTATAACCATTATGCCTTTGTACTGTAATTTTTCCATCTGTTGAAGTGGTAACAATTTCTCATTGGAAAACTAACTTGAGTATCAGAGGGTTTCCCTCAGGAGCACATCTCGAGACTCTGACACTGTCTTTGTATGCAAAACTCTGGTATACTATTCACCAAGCTATTAGGCCCACCATACCAGATCACTTTATCTTTCACAAGCAGAGTTTGTTCCTTTAATTCTTACTTTCACATTTATCTTTTTGTCATTTCTACATCTTTCTTGCATTTAGCTTTACATTAAGGACATTGTAAGTTTTAAGTGTAAGGGAGTAGCTTAGCTTTGGCCTTACTTTCTAAATTTTTTTTTCTTTTCAAAATTTTTAACTAAAATTTTGTATTCATACTTTTGAGCATTAATCTAAATTGTTAAAATAATTAGTAATCAATTAGTCTTTATGCAACTTTTAGATCTTTTTTTGAATAGTTTTTTTGTAAATTTTTGGTCAAGTTAGTTGATAATTATCTTGAGAAGGGCATCAAGTTGTGTGCTTAGTACATTGATTTAAACCTTGTTGGATTATGAGCTTATTAAGTTGTATATGTGGTTTGTTTCAGGTGATGGATGATTTGAGTCAGTTAGAGTAAAAAAAAAATGAAAGTTCTTTTCAATAAAAAGTTGCTACTTTGCTGTTTCTTGGCATTGAAGTAGGTAGGGTTCTTCTCCTAAGACAAGAGTTTATAATTGCTCCACAAAATTATGGAAGCATAAGCATAGTCAAAGATCACTTTGGAATTGCGTTGAGTTCGCAGCTTGGATATCGCAAAGCCCCTATTATGCACTCGCTAAATGACATCGAAACATAAGAAAATGGAAAACTAAAAATAAAATAAAAAATAAGAAAAAAAATCAATGAAAGTTAGAACAAGGGATAAATTCTCAACTGATTTTTTTATCATCCATGGGTTTGTGGTAAGATTGGTCATACTGTTTGAATTCTACTCTACTTGAATTGCATTCTTTAGTTGGTGCATAAGTTAATGTTCTTTTCTCAACTTTTGAGAGGTGATTGTCACTAGCTTGTGAAGAAATTGTTTTATTTGACTTATTTTGTTTTAAGTTGATATTGTCTCATAGGTCACAAGCTTAATCCCTCTTGTTGAGTTTTCAAGACCTATAAATGTGGAATTATCTTACTACCTCTTTAGCTCAAAACTATGTTTTATCTTTTTAAGGCTAATTTTTGTTTGAGTTTAAGGTTAAATTTACTCCAGGATGAGCAAAAGCTAAGTCTATGGGAATTTAACAAGCTTACATTTGTTATATTTATTTCCATCATATTTAGTATATTTTAATGTGTTTAAACAATAAAGATCTTTTTTGAGTAAGTTTTATAGCTTTGAGCATATCTGTACCCAATTGATTAAAAGTGGATTTAATTTGCAATTTTAGAAGCTTTATTGGTTGTCTTTCAGGCTTCTGGTAGATTGGCGATGTTGCAGTAGAAAAATCATTTATTGAGCTATAGAAATTGGAATTGATGATTCTTAATTCATTCCAAAGATAACATCTTGAGCTATAAATCATATATAGAACATGAAACAAAGTCTCTACAATAAGGGGGTCAAATTTAGCTCCAAAGTCATGAATTACACATAATAGCTGGTTCAAGTGCACTTTTTGTATTTGGGCCATAACCTGAGCTATAGACCTTCATTTTGGGTGGTCAAGTGTCATTTTAAAGCTAAGAGGAGTCTTTACAAATTCAGAAAGATTCCAAAGTTGAAATCCTACTAAAGAATGTCTAGAATTTTGTTGAAAGGGTGACACACATACAAAGGGCCTTATAAGCTAAGCCAGTTTAGGATTTGGAAAACCCTAAGTGGGAATTGCTATTTCAAAAGGCTAGAGTTATGAATTCAAGAGCTTTTCATCATATTTTTTATTTTCTCTTCATTTTTTCTTTGGTCTTCCATCATGCTAGCTTAAGTTTTTTTTTTAGATTAGAGGAGCTTTAATATTCAATTATTAAGATTGTGAAACTCAAATTATTTTACTTATTCTAAATTTAATTCAAGTATCAATATTTCTCTATGTTAAATGTTTATGCAAATCAATTACCTAATTAGGCCTGTTAGATTTTTATTTGTGTAATTGCTGCACTTATCCTCTTGACCTATAATTGTCTTGTAGGGTAGTGAAAGTAGTAGACTAGGTGATGAGCTTACCCAGGGGATAAATAGTGCAATTTAAAAAATGCATGCTAGGTGTTATTGTTAATTGTCTTAGTCTCTTCTTGGGTTATTAAAGTTGTTATCGATCTGTGTTAAGGTTACTTTCCTCACTAAACGGTTAATAGCAAGATTTAATCATATGGTTGTGCTTGGGTTTCTCTTGTAAGGGAAGAATTAGGATTACTATGGCTTTTCCATGTAATCTATAGCCTAATTGTCATGGGCTAAATTGCCCTTAGCCTGTACATTAATAGCAATCCTTTTAAATTGAAACTTTCTATTAGATTATTGTACAAATTAGTAATTTAATACATGACAATTTCAAAACTATAATCTAACCATAATGGAACATAATTAAAAAAAATCAAAGGCAAACTGAGATACATAACATAGTTATTATATAGTTTGACTATCATACCCCTCCTTAGTGTATAAGCCTAGGCTAGTTGGGAATGGAAACAAAGCCTAACAAAGCAAGGACAAGAGATGCTAAGGTTTAGGCTAGTAGGCCGAGAAGGTGCATGGGGCACACCAAAGGTAAGCCTACCCGGGTGCACGCAAGTACACGCTTGAGGGACCTAGGAGGTTAGTGGTAGAGTTATAAGTTTGGGGACATAATTACACACATATTCAGTGGCTAAGTCATTGGAATTATGTTTGACAGGATCACAGTGCACCATGCACTAAAATAAGCTTACTCGAGCTAGGTTTTGGACCCATTTTAGTTCCATGTTGCATGTAAGGGAATTTTTCATGGCTCCACTGCTTAATCTAGTGCTAAATGGGTTTAGGATCCATTTCATGAAGAAACCAAGTTGTTCTTCGTGATGAATATCAGCTTCATGGTGAATTCATGAAGGATTGAGCTTGAAGTGAAGAATTAAGCTTGATCAAAATGGTTTTCGACCTAGGTGAACCTTGGAGACTTGATTGCAGGCTTAGGAGAAGGCCGAGGAAAGGTTGGCCAAGAGAAGGGGTATGTATTTGATAAGGAATCATTGTGTTCTTCTTGAATTGGTTATGAATTACCTTTTCCAAGTAGAGCACTAGGCACTTAGGTGATAGCTTACTTGCTAAATCAGCCTAAGAAGCTATAGGGCTAGGGTTACTCTCAAGTAACTAAAGAATTTACTAGCTAGTTATATTGAAAAGTAAGTACAAGGATTCAAGTATGGGTCGACCAACTCACTCTTGAATCTAGAGCTCTATGTAGGTTAGAAAACTAATGGAACTTGAGTAATGAACCTAGAATAGGTGGTACTTACTGGGCCCTATTAGCCGAATCTTTGGCTGAAGTGTGGTGTGTGTGTAATATGTGCTTTGGTGCTTGTTTGTGTGTACTTGTTATATTACTATAAGTACATATCAATCTTGCTTATTTTAGTGTCTTATGTGTAGGTACAATGGAATCAAGTTTTGGATATGTTTATAGAGGCATTACGCTATATGATTCCTTACTAAGTAATTCATATAACTCAAACCCTAAATTTTATATGTTATAGGAAATAATATTGAGGAGTGAGTTGCCTGTGTAAAGGGTTTTGTGTTCAGTTTAGAAGGTATAAACACTAACTAAAGTTAATGCTCAATAGTCTATATTACAAGTCATTATGTAAGTCAAGCTCATGTGATATTTGCATTACTTGTAAGCTTTTAGTGGCTGGTTGTGTGGAAACAAGTCTAGGTGGGGTGTTTGTGCTATGTATGTGGAATTGCGTATGTTATTGGAGATGATTGTCTATTTCAAGCATAAACCCATGTTTAGGGTGGCCTTAGGTAGGCTCACCAGGACTTATGAATGAACCTCATTTGCATGTATATAAATGTTGTTTTCCAAACTCTGAGACTGGGTATCTTACTGGCCATGCATGAATGTGTGCACACTTGATGGCACTTGAGCACATGCACTTGAATTTGAGATTACCTTAGCTTGCAAGCTTTATATGTGGCCTGGGGTCGGTAGGCTTCTTGGGACACACTCCCTGGTGTCTTGGCTGTGTCCTATGGTGCACTAGGCTCTATAGGGGCAGACCTGCTGGTGCATGTGATGGGTAGGTTTGCTACCACACTTGGTAAGTCCCTAAGTGGTGCTAGGTGCTAGTGATAAACAAATAAGGTGCCCTGTTGGGGTGCACCCTAGAAACACACACACCTCTGGTGCCCAAGGTAGCCCTGGTGCTACTCTTGGGTGCTGTGATAGGCACATTTAGGCCAATGCATGTGTGGGGCATGACAGGAAAGTTGGCATCAAAGTAGGTTAAGACCTCTAAGTTTATTTAGGCTTGTTCCCACTTAGGTTTTAAAAGACTTGTAGATATTGAGCATAGTTGTGCATTTTGTCCTTATGTGCAAGATGAGAACCCGAGGCAAAGAAAGAGAAATGCAAAAGAAAACTAAAGCAAACCATCTTAGAGATGGACAGCCTAAGGTTGAGCTTGAGAGGAAGCATAGGGCCTTGGTGCCTTATAGGGCTGAGAAGCCTGATAATATGGCCACTATGCTTGGCCCCACCAGGGGTGGTCAAGAAAAGATAGAGCAAGTGATGGAAGTCATGCAAGCCACCATTTCTCAATTAGTGGTAGGCATGCAAGCCTTGACTAAAGGCCAAGTTCAGGCACATGAAAGGGTTAAATAGATTAGTGAGGTAAATGAAGGTAGGAGAGGGAGGAGACCTGGTAAAGAACCAGTACATGGAGACCAAGCTAGCATGAATGGTGATGAAGATAATGAAGATGAAGATGGAGAGGAAGAAAGGAGGAATCTGAAAGCTAGCTGAGTAAGATCAGAGGTGAGACAGGAGACTAGAATAGAAGTGGAAGTAAGCCCAGAAGTGGAGGAATGTGATGCTGATATGGCATTAGGGAGAGTTGAGCACCACACTGAGGTTACCATAAGAGGAGGGCCACCAAGAGGTGGAACCCAAGACATGGATACAAGAGGAATGATACCACGAGGGGGTGGTCTTAGGGAAGGCTAGTTGGAAGGATTCCTGGCTTTGAAACCTCCTATGTTTAAAGGACGATGTGACCTAGAAGAAGCTAATTTTTGGGTCTATCAAGTGAGAAGATTTTTTAAATGGGGAAAGTATCCTCCACATAGAAAGTGCTCCTTGCAATGTTCAAACTTGAAGGAAATGTTAAGTTATGGTGGAGGGTTGTTTAGAAAGCCTATAGGAGCAAGAATCAAAGAATGCCAGTTACTCAGAGGAGGTCCATAAGATGGGCTAAATTCCTCAAAGCCTTTCAGTACCAGTATGTGAGTGAGGCACTTAAGGACCAGAACAAGTTGAATTTGATCAACTTGAGTGACAGACCTCACATTGATGGAGTATGAGAAGAAGTTCAACAATCTCATATGTTGTGCTCCATAATATGATGGCCAATAAGAGCTGAAGAGCAAAAGATTCTTGAAAGGTCTAAGGCCTAAACTAAGGAAAATTTTAAGGGATGTTGGTGCCCAATAGTACTAACAAGTAGTGCAGAGTGCACTAGCCTTGGAGTTAAAGTTCAAAGGCCAAACCAAGAGTAGGCCAGGTAATGCTAGTGGCACATAGAAAAGGCATAAGAAAAAAGCCCAAGATAAGGCCGAGATAATGGAATGAATAAGGGAAGCCAAGAGAGAAAGGGGGCCTTAGCAATATGGTGCTCAGTGCACCCCATATGGCAAATTTCAAGGCAACAGCCATGCTACAAAATCTCTAATGGATGCCTCAATAGTGGAGCCCAATATCATTGAGTGAAGGACTGTCCTGTGAACAATGAGGAGAGAAAAGTATTTGGTAGATTCAACATTAGGTGGACTAAAGGTCAGCCACCCATGGGGAGGCCAAATGTGCCTAAATCGAGAAGGGGGAAGGGTCCTAAGCTACCACAGGATAAACGGAGGTAAAATCCACTTCCAGGCAAAGTGTTCCAACTTAAGACCTCAAGGAGAATACAAAAAGCACTAGAGGCCGAAACTAAATAAAATGAGGCAAGCCACAAAAGGCTGAGCAGGAGGGCACTAAAAGGTACCATTTACCTTAATGAGCATTTATTGTCTGCTTTGTCTGACACCGGAGCTTCTTTGTCAATAGTTTCTTCTAAATTGGTAAAAGCCATGAATTTGAAAGAAACATGACAGATATGACCTTAGTCAAAACTACTAGTAATGAAATTTTATTCACTTATCACATGGTAGTGAATTGTGTGATTAGGCTTGGTGAGCTAAACTTTAAGGTAGACTTAGTAGTTCTAGAAACCTATGATTCTGACATAATACTAGGCATGAATTAGCTTAGTGAGAACAAAGTGATGATCGATTGTCATGCTAGACAACTCTTGATTCCTAGTTGTGAGCCATTTAAACTAGAGAATTCACTTGAACTAGTCTTAGATTGCCAAGTTGAAGTGGTAAGGCAAGTACCTTTAGTGGATGAACAAGAGTATATGGGACTCAATAGGAATGGGGTGACTAATGAACTAAGTAGAATTCCCATAGTTCAGGAGTACCAATAAGTCTTTCTTAATGACTTACCTAAACTTCCACTTGTTAGAGAGGTGGAGTTTGAAATCAAGTTCGTACCAAGAGCTACTCTTGTGGCCATAGCTCTCTATAGGATGGTCATCCCTGAAATGGTTGGGTTGAAGAAGTGACTAGATGAGTTGCTTGAGAAAGCGTTCATTAGGCCTAATTTGTCTCCATGGGGAGCACCTGTACTATGTGTAAAGAAAAAAGATGGAACCATTAGGCTATACATTGATTAAAGCAAACTCAATACCTTGACTATCAAGAATAAGTATCCTCTCCAAAGGATTGCAGATTTGTTTGATCATCTAAAAGGAGCAAGAGTGTTGTCCAAAATAAACCTTAGGTCTAGTTATTTCCAGCAGAGAGTTAGGGACGAGGGCATACCTATGAGTACTTTTCGAACTAGGCATGGCCACTTTGAGTACACAGTGATTCCTTTTGGGCTCACTAATGCACCTGCCTTTTCCATGCATCTCATGCAAAAAGTGTTGAAGGCATACTTAGACCACTTTATGGTGGTATTCATTGATGATATAATAGTGCACTCAAAGGATGAGGAGACTCACAAAAAGCACTTAAGGCTAGTAATTGACTTGCTTAAAGAACATAAGTTGTATGGGAAGTTGAGTAGGTGCAAGTTTTGGACCCAAGAGATTGGATTCCTAAGCCATGTGATCAATGGCCAAGTTGAGTAGGTGCAGCTAATCCTGAAAAGGTTACAGCAATCTTGGACTGAAAGTAACCTAAAGTGTTAAGGAAGTTAGAAGTTTCCTTGGGTTAGTTGGCTATTACAGAAGGTTTGTGCCTAAGTTTTCTGTAATAGCAGCTCCAATGACACAATTAACAAGGAAAGGCTAGAAGTTTGTCTAGGGAAATGAATGTGGGAGTAGCTTCCAGGAGCTTAAGAAAAAGGTTGACCATGGCTCCTGTGCTAGTGTTATGAAACCCTACCAAGGGTTATAAGGTGTACACTAATGCATCACAAGTAGGTTTAGGTTGTGTCCTAATGCAGAACAAGCAAGCAATATCCTTTGGATCAAGGCTGTTAAGGCCACATAAGAATAATTATCCAGTGCATAACCTGGAGCTAACAACTACATTCTTTTCACTAAAATAATGGAGGCATTACTTGTTAGGTAATGAGTTTTAGGTCTGTACTGACAACAATAGTCTCGAGTACCTTTTTACCCAAAATGACTAAACATGAGACAACGGAGATGGTTAGAGTACTTGAAAAAGTTTGACTATCTTATTGAATACATAGATGGAAAGGCCAATGTGGTGGCAGATGCTCTAAGTATGAGCTATACTAGAGTGCTTAAAGGTGGTAAAGATGCAACCAAGGTCGAAAGGCTTAGCTTGACTTGCCTAGGAAGGCAGTGGAAGGATTGGGAGCTTAACCAACTAAATATGCTTACAATCACCCCTGAGTGGAAGGGAATCATTAGAGAAGCACAGCTTGATGATGAGACGATTGATGTGGTATCTAGCTGAAAGAAGGGAGAGTTATTTCAAGGCTTTTCCTATAAGCAAGGACTTTTGTACTTCCAGAACATGTTGTATGTACCTGAAAAGGATCATCTTAAGTCATAGATTCTAGAAAAAGCACACTCATGTAAGATGAGTGTGCATCTGAGAGCTACCAAGATGTATCATGCCCTTAAAGCATACTTTTGGTGGCCATATATGAAGCAAGACATTGGAACCTATGTGGCCAAGTGTAAAGTATGCCAACAAGTGAAAGTTGAGCACTGAAAGTTAAGGGGAAGCTCCAAAGCTTACCTATACTCGAGAGGAAATGAGGGTCGATATCAATGAACTTTGTTCTAGGAATGCCATTGACAATTAGAAGGCATAATGCCATTTGGGTTGTAATGGATAGATTGACCAAGGTAGTCCACTTTCTATCTATGAACCTCGCAAACTTACTGGATAAGCTTGCACAGCTTTACATTAATGAGATAGTGAGGCTTCATGGAGTGCTTGATGATATAGTATTAGATAGAGATCTTAGGTTTGTTTTTAGGTTTTGAAAATCCCTACTACATGCTTTGGGCACTAAGTTGAAATTGAGCTCAGCATACCATCCACAGACAGATGGACAAATGGAAAGAAAAATTTAGGTGTTAGAAGACATGCTGAGGTGTTGTGTGATTGATTTCCAAGGGGAATAGGATGTACATCTACCCTTAGTGGAGTTTTCTTACCATAATAGGTACCATTTAGTGATTGGAATGGCCCTATATGAAGCTCTCTATGGTAGAAGATGCATCACTCCACATTGGTAGCACAAACTAGAAGATAAACTAGAGTTAGGGCCAGAGCTCATAAGGGAGACAACAGAGAAGATCAAATTTATCCAAACTAGGATCAAGGCTACTAATGACCGCCAACAGTCTTATGCAAACCTTAAAAAGAGAATAGACCTGGAATTCCAGGCAAGTGATTGGGTATGGCTCAATGTATCTCCTATGAAGGGAGTAGTAGGGGTTGGAAGAAAGAGGAAGTTAGCTCCAAGATACATAAGGCCAAACCAAGTGACAGCTAGGATTGGAAATACGGCTTACAAGTTGGATCTGCCACCTAAGCTAGGACAAGTGCATGATACATTTTATGTGAGATTATTGAAGAAATATGTCCCAAGTTCAAAACAAGTAGTATTACCCATTACTGCACCAATAACCCCAAGCTTAACATATGAAGAAGTGTTTATCCAAATCCTAGCCTGAGAAACAAGAAAGTTAAGAAGTAGGTGGATCTCCTTGCTAAAGGCTCAATAGAGCAATCATACTCAAGATGAGGCTACTTGGGAAGAATAGGAGGAATTGGCAAGATGCTAGTCAAAGGAGTTTTCAAAACTCTTAAAGAATTTGGAAGACTAAATTCCGTAAGGAAGGGAGGTTGTCATAACCCTCATTAGCATATAAGCCTAGGCTAGTTGGGAATGGAAATAAAGCCTAGCAAAGCAAGGACAAGGGATGCTAAGGTTTATGCTAGTAGGTCAAGAAGGTGCATGGGGCATACCAAAGGTAGGCTTACTCGGGTGCGCACAAGTACATGCCTGAGGAACCTAGGAGGTTAGTGGCAGAGTTATAAGTTTAGGGGCCTAATTGCACATATATTTGAGTGGCTAAGTTGTCAGAATTATGTTTGAGAAGATCACAATGCACCATGCACTAATGTAAGCTTACCCGGCCTAGGTTTTGGACCTATTTTAGCGCCATTTGGCATGTAAGGGAATTTTGCATGGCTCTACTACCTAATCTGGCTGCTAAACAGGTATAGGATCCATTTTTTGAAGGAACCAAGTTGTTCTTGGTGATGAACATCTGGTTCTTGGTGAATTCATGAAGGACTGAGCTTGAAGTGAAGAATTAAACTTGATCAAAGTGGTTTCAGACCTATGCCAACCTTGGAGACTTCATTGCAAGCTTGGAATAAGGGCAAGGAAAGGTTGGCCAAGAAAAGGGCTATATATTTGGTAAGGAATCATTGTGTGCTTCTTGAATTGGTTATGAATTACCTTTTTCAAGTAGAGCACTAGGCACTTTAGGTGATAGCTTACTTGCTAAATAAGCCTAAGAAGCTGTAAAGGCTATCTCAAGTAACTAAGGAATTCACTAGCTAGTTATGTTGGAAAGCAAGTACTAGGATTGAATTGTTGGTCAACAACTCACTCTTGAATCTTAATTTTTCTGTAGTTTAGAAAACTAATGGAACTTGAGCAATGAACTTAGAATAGGTGGTACTTGCTAGGCCTTGTTGGCCAAATCAATGACTGGTGTGTTGTGTGTGTGTAATGTGTGCTTCGGTTCATGTTTGTATGTGTTGACCATTAGTAGCATTACTAGTTGTTATATTGCTATATGTACATATCTATCTTGCTTGCTTTAGTGTCTTATGTGCAGGTACAAGGGAATCAAGTTTCGGATATGTTTATATAGGTATTATCCAATATGATTCTGTACTAATTTATTCATATAACTCATTCCTTAAATTTTATATGTGACAGGAAAGTGATGCCCAGCGGCATCTTCATTGTATGACATGCTGGCCTGAAAGAGACTTCCGATGAGAGGGTATCTACAAGATCTTAGAGAAAACAAGTTAGGAGCTCCCCGGAGTGTGCTTCCGGGGGAGGTGCCTCCGATGCACAAGTCAGTATACAAAAGAGAAGTTGTCTAAGAGCATAGAGTATAAAGGAGAGAGTCTCGTGTCCTTTACATGGGAGCCTCCCGAGTATTTATAGAAGGATGGAAGGAGAAGGCCATTTTACACAACCTGTTCAGATCAAGACACGTGTTTGGCTAGATCTAATCCGTACCTTCAAAGACAGGCATCTCCAGGTGGCTGTAGGTAGTTTCGACCAAAGGGTAAGGGCATGTGCAAGGCTTCTATGTCAGAGATCCCTCAACTGTATTTGTCATTTTTCTATAAGACCCTTTCGAAAGTGTGAAACCCCTTCTGGCAGGGACTTTCCCCGAGCGCTACTGGTTGAAGGCCCTTTGGAATGGTAGACCATCTTCGGAAGAGCTTTTCTTCTATCAAGGATGGTGGATCTATGTGTATTACCAAGGGTGGTGGAGAGATTCCTCCCGAGTTTGATGTTATAAAGTCCCAATGGTGGTGTTAGATTCTTCCTAGGGAGAAGGTCTTTGTAGGCGATTGCCCTTCGGCTATCACATGCCCCTCTCTGGAGTACCGAAGTGGTATCTTCGATACTAATCATCTGGGAGCATGTTTACTAGAATCCTTCCTTTGGGAAGCTACAGCTGTCAATGGTAGAAGAACTTCTTTTATTTGAGGTCATCTACTCGGTGCAACTAGCTTTCTTAGCCCAAGACACTTCCTTCTGCCGATGTAGCATCTTCGGCATTTTTCGGGACTCCTTATTTGTGTTTTTACTTTTGGCGTGGTCTCACCTTTAAAATATGAAAAGCTATTCTGTACTTAATCCAATTTCTTAATTTAGCCGAGGTCGAGAAGCTATTTTTCTCTCAGGGTTTTTTGTTCCTACCTTCTGCTAGTGAACCATCCTATCTTTTGACTGGGCAGTCGTGTCACTTCGAGATAGGCAATATAGGCTTGCTAGTGTCAGGAGGCGTGCCCTTGTTTCTCATATCATGTGACACATGTCATCAAATCATTGACAATCAGTCGCATCCATTACATCAATTACATCCCTTCATTTGTGAAGGGTCATTATCGCAATGCTTTGCTTGCCTCCCTTGGTCTATGTAAAGCCTTTCTCTTTTAGAGTTTCCTTACTTCTTGTACTTTTAATCCTTTTGCTCTTGGACTTCCTCTCACTTTCTAGCTTTTTCTTGCGGCAATGTTAGTGACGGATCGATTTCCAGCAAGTTTTGCAGCATTTTCTGAAGTTTCCCTAGTTTTTTGAATAGGTGTGTTTCCTTCCAAAGTTGCTCTTCTTCTTCCTTTTTCTTTTCCTTTTCCTCCATCTGTCTAAGGTTAGGGTCTTAGTTACCAAGGATGTCAGCTGAACAAGCCAAGGTTACCACCATTCCCAAGAGTTGGATCCCTCTCAACTCCCATATGAGCTATGCGACTTTGGAGAAGTTGGAGAAGTGGAGACTGAAGTTTTCTCTCCCTTCTTATGCAAAAGTTAGGCTGCCCGGTCATAGTGAACCGAGCTACCTTCCTCGACCGAAGGAGGTTACTATCTTCAAAGCGCAACTAAAGGCGGGTCTTCGTTATCCTCCTCCAGGGGTGGTCTCAGACTTCTATTATTTCCACGGCATAGCCATTAATCAGATGCCCCCGAACTCCTACACCTACTTTAATGCCTTCTTGTGTATGTGTGGAGTTTTCAAAATTGTAACACACTTTATCTTCTTTCTCCAATACTACAAGCTTCATCCTATCCCAAATGAGAGGTTTTACTTCTTGCTCCCTCGGGGATTTGGGAGCAAGAAATTTACGTTCACCTTTGGTACCAAAGACAGCTGGCAAGGATGGAAGAAGAAATATTTCTTCATGGAGATTGATGAGAAGTGGAAAGATCTTCTAGCTCAATGGGCTTCAGGTAATCTAGCCACCGACTTAGTGGATCCAAGGAAGTTGTTAACTCTAGAACTGGAGTCTCAATTTGAAGAGTTTGACAGTCATATTTAGGTCATTGCAGACTGGGATGCGTGACCACCTTTGTGCTCTCTCTACCCATTCCCCATTAGATGGAGCTTTATGACCGAGGAGGTGCTTCGAGAGCTTGGGGTTATCACCGAACACATTACAGACAAAGATATTCCAAAACCATCAGTGGACGGAAAGAAGGCATGGCTTGTTCCGCTCCTTCCGGGCGAACTCTCTTACTCCGGCCTTGTAGAAAGTATGCTGATCCTTCAACCGTTATGTTAGGATTTTTTATACTTACACTAATGTTTTTTTTATTGTAGAGATAGGCGATAAGTCTGCAACCTTCTACAATAGTTTAATTCTCATCCAAGCCAAGAAAAAAGAGCAGAAGAAGAAGACTAAAAAAAAAAACCAAGCAGGACTCCCTGCCCCCTCCCTCCAAAGGCTAGGCTTAGGTGCTGGACCAAACACAAGTGGGTGCTGACACGTCCTTGGGCATGGCCATCTTATCGACCGCTCTAAGTCCCAATACTATTGCCGAAATGTTAGGGACCTCGTTTTGGGAGATTTCAAAAGAGGAGGTCCAAGAGAGACGAAGGCACAAAGGGAAAAAGATCCCTGCCAAAGTACTTGACGTCAATGATTCTGACGTGTAGATGAATGGCTAAGAGATAATGTAATAAAAGAACTTTAGCGTGACTTTGCAGAGGATAGGGCCTAAACTGTGTGGATGATGGACCACCTTCTATGGAAGGCCTTTTGGGACTCAAAAATTTCGAAGGACAAGGTCCCAAATGAACCCTTTTTGACCTTCACCAAGGACATGGACCTTTTTTTTTAAGACTGTGAAAAGATGGTCCCTCAGATAGTGAGGGGCATCATGACCAACACCACATTCCAAACCTTGACTGAGGGTTGCTGAACAAGGAGATCCTCGCTACTCAAATGACAGAGCATACTGCTCAAGTGATCCCTAGTACTTAGAAAAATTTTGATTTCTCAATGTCTTCAAACTTGTTGTGGATCACATTAGGTATTTTCCACTTGCAACTATTGGCATACAAAGGCTACTTTCGGGCTTAAGTAGCCAAACAGTTTGCCATCTAGAGTCAGTCAGAGGAGAACTTGGCTAAGGCCAAGGAATTGTTTGTGACCTCATGCATGAAATATGGTGACCTCAGCAAGATTGCATAGGAGGACCCGGCCAAGCTTCACCAGGAACTGCTGGAGAGCCAAAGGAGGCTCATTGATTAGCGCTCCTTGACAATATCTAACCTCAAGGCGAGGGTGGTTGAGCTAACTTTGAAGGGGGAGGCCCTTCGGATGGGGAAAGAAGACGCAATAGCTGACCTTACTAAGTCACGGCAGATGAGGCAACCAAGTCCTCATTCCAAGATGGCTTCTGCCTCGCCCATCATCAAGTTCTTTTGCAATACCCCCGACCTCGACGTCTCCTTCTTAAGTGCCCTCGACATTTCCAAAGGACCATCTTTGCCATGGTAAGAAATTGAATACCTCAACCTTCCCGCTCATATTTCTTCGGCGACAGATGCAAGTGATGAAGATAAGGATGACGCCAAAGGTTGTGATGCCAAAGTTGCAAATGCTGAGGACCCTAAAGATGTTTCTAATAACCCATAGGACTTATTTTCTTTTTTAACTACCATTCTTAATGGAACTTTATTTCCAAAAATTTGGCTAAGTCCATGATGGGTATGAGTTCTGACACAACCTTCAGCATTTACCATATTCGGTAATATAGCGCTTGGCACCTTCAGTCACGTACTTCCTTAAAATTTTACCAAGGATTCACAACTTTAGTCGATCTCAAAGGTCATGTCCAATTATCCTTGGTGAGTCATGAATATCGTTCTAAGTGTTTTAAGAATAGAATCGACCATATTCAGTTAACCATATTCAGAATCAACCATATTCGATTAACCATATTTAGTCAAACTGGTTCATACAAAAACACTTAGGTACTTTCGAGATTAACCATATTCGGTCGTCCACCTTCGGTGATAATTGTACAATATCACTTTCGGGAGCAACCATATTCAGTTAAACTCCTTTGCAAAATTCTAAGTGTAGAATTTTTTCAAAGAATCAGAATGTCATGTGTTCTTCAACTCTTCTCCTTCGGCATTTCTGAGCTTATAGACCCCTGGCCAAACTTCCTCGAGGACCAAATAAGGTCCTTCCCAATTTGCCCGAAGTACACCATGAGACGGTCTTCGGGGTTCTAGTTCTACATTTTGGAGAACAAGGTCTCCTTTCTTGATCCCTTTGGGTTTAATATGCGAGTTCGCAACAATGGCTACCCTCTATTTAAAGGATTTTCTTCTAAGTTCAGCCATCTCTCTGTGTTCATCAATCATGTCTAACTTAGCCCTTAAACCGAGGTTGTTCCCTTGTTCGTCAAACACCTGTATTCTAACAGATGGTTGTATGACTTTAATAGGGAGAATGGCCTCAATGCTGAAGACAAGTGAGAAATCTATTTTTCTAGTAGATCTTCTAGGGGTTGTTCGGTAGCTCCATAGCACACTCGAGAGTACCCCTGGCCATTTTCCCTTTGCCTCTTTCAACCTCTTTTTCAAGTCATCTTTTATTGTCCTATTAGACACTTCAACTTGCCCATTACTCTAAGGATGGGCAACTAGGGCAAAGTGCAACTTTATCCCGAGGTTGGTCACAAGTTCCTGAAATCGTTTATCAGTGAACTAGGTACCATTATCTGCTACTATCACCTTCAGCACACCAAGTCTGCATATGATGTTCTTCCAGACGAATCTCTGTATTTCCCTTGCCGAAATTGCTGCCAAAGGCTCTACCTCGATCCGCTTAGTGAAATAATCCACTACCATTATGTGAACTTCACTCCCCCTAGGTCCATTGGGAGAGGCCCAATGAGGTCAATACCCCAAACAGCGAAGAGGCAAGGTTACTTTGCCGAACTTATTGCCTCAGAGGGTACTCTCTGGATAGGTGCATGTTGCTAGCACTTATCGCATTTCTTGACGAACTGCCTTGCATCTTTCCTTAAAGTAGGCCAGAAATATTCTTGCCGAAGTAGCACCCCAGCAAGGGCGTCAGTCTTGATGTGTGACCCACAGGCCACTTCATGGACTTCTTTAAGGATTGCCTCAATGTCCTATTCACTAAGACACTTTTGTAGTGAGTTTGCATACCCTTGTTGGTACAATTCCTCCTCGATCAGGAAGTATCTACTCGAGTGCTTTCACACATTCGCAGCTTTCATAGGGTCTTTGGGTAATTCCGAGGTCACGAGATACCCTTTGATAGGATCCTTTCACCCTTTGTCTAAGGTTGCAATAGCCATTATTGCTATACTGGGGGTATCCAGCACTTCGGTGGACTGTTTTTATTTGGCTAAAGTATTTGCCTCCACATTATCTCGCCGGGGTACATTTTCTATTTGTATGCTATCGAACTCCCAGATAAGTCCTTTAATGAGATTATGGTACTTTACCAAGTTAGTGTCTTTTGCCCCGTAGTCCCTAGTCATCTATCAGACCACCAGCTGAAAATCACTGTGGGCCTTCAAATCTCTCACACTGACTCTTTTTTTCCATTCACAACCTTACTATGAGGGCTTCGTATTTGGCAACGTTATTAGTGACATTGAAACCAAATTTGATGGATTTTGAAGCTTCCATGCCTTCGGGTCCATGGAGAATTACTCTGGCTCCCTGGTGTTTGGATCCTAAGGCTCCATCGATGAATAATGTCCACTCAAGTTAGTCACTTTCGAGGTCTCCTAGGTTACTTTCGATGTTAGGTACCTCGGTAATAAAATCTGCCAGTGCTTGGGTTTTTATTGCCCTTCTTGGCTCATAAGTGATATCGTACTCGCCTAGCTCGATGCACCACTTTGATAATCAGCCTGAGTGATCTACCATCCACATGGAATCCTGAAGAGCAAAATTACTTCGCACTATGATGGGATGTCCTTGAAAATAAGGCCAAAGCCTTCTGCTTGCCAATACTAGGACATAGATGGCCTTTTGCAGAAGAGGGTACCTAACTTCGGCACTATGGAGGGACTTGCTCACATAGTACACTAGCCACTGCTTTCCTCCTTTCTCCCTAACCAGAACCGAAGTTATGGCTTTCTTAGTTACTGTAAGGTAGAGGACGAATAGCTCTCTTTCCCTTGGTTGTCGAAGTGTCGACCAACGGGTCATGTAATTTTTGAGCTCCTCCCACACGTTCTAACATTCTTCATTCCAAGGGTATTCCCCAGCTTCCAGATTGCCTCCATTTTTGGCTGCTTTCATAAGTACTTTAAAGAATGGCCGACACTGATCTCCATATCTGGATATGAATCTACTAAGGGAAGTTATTATTCTAGTTAGCCTATGTATATCATTCGTTGTTAATGGAGTTCAAAAAGCTAGTAGGGCATTGAACTTTTTGAGGTTTGCATTTATGCCTCTTTCAAATACCATGAATCCAAGGAATTCCAAACACACATTTTGAGATTAAGGCAGATTCCAAATTTCTGAAGTTGGTGAAATGTTTCTCCCAAGTCTATGACATGATTACTAGGTTGTCTACTCTTGACTACCATATCATCGACATACACTTCCATATTTGTCCCAATCTGGGAGTTGAATACCCTGTTCATCAACCTTTGGTATATGGCTCCTACATTTTTAAGGCCGAAGGGCATTATGATGTAACAGGAGGTCCCGACTTCGGTAATGAAAGTGATTTTTCCTCATCTTTGGGATCCATTTGAATTTGGTGGTATCTGCTAAAAGCGTTGAGGAAGCTGAGTAAACCATATTTGATAGTTGAGTCCACCAATTGGTCTATTGGTGGAAAAGGATACGAGTCTTCTAGACAAGCATCGTTTATATTTTAGAAATCAATGCACATTCGGAGCTTGTTGCTCTTTTCCTTTGTGGCAACAACAACGTTGCTAAGCCAGTCAAGGTAATTGACTTCCCTTATTATACCCACCTCCATTAGTCATTGGACCTCAAATTTAACAAAATTGTTCTTATGCGCTAAGAGGCTACGCTTTTTCTGCTGAATGGGCCTTGCCTCAGGTTTTACCTTGAGACTATGTTGAACTATACCTGGGTCTACCCCAGGTATATCCTTCGGAGAGTAAGCAAATAGATCTTTGTTCATTAATAGAAACGATACAAGTTGTTCTTTGTCACCTTCAGCCAGTTTTTTCCCCACTCGAGTACTTCGGCCTGAGACAAGTTTTGCATCCTCTGTTTCTATCTTTTCAAGATCATTTTTTTCACTCTCTATCTCATCTTTGCCTAATATGTTCTTCTCTGCCAACGTCTGAACATGAACTTTCATTGGGCTCGCTCTTGCTTTGAAAAAAAAATTTCTTACTTTGGCTTGATCGATGAATATTTCTACATCACCCTCCTTCATACTGAATGTGACAGTCAGGTATTTCACATCTGGTCAAATGTGAAGATTACCATATGTTTGCCTTCTAAGGATGGCATTATATGAAGATGGGACATCTATGACGATGAACCTTGTCTTGGAATAGGCGAAGAGTTCTTCCTTAGTCTGGACCAAGCTACCCTTTAGCATCAGGGGTAGATCAATCCATCCGAGTACTGGGAATTCTAAGGGACCAATGCCAAAGGTAGGTGAGGTAACGGGCTTATGATCACCCTTGGAGATACCCAAGTTTGGCAACAAATGGGAGAATAGAACATCGGCATTCGACACATCATAAATGAGCACCCTTTTGACATCCCAGCTTCCTATCCTTGCCATAATCAGGAGAGGGTCATCATGTGGAAACTTCACTGTAGACCCATCTTTTCGAACAAGCTTGTTCGTTGGGTTGTCGAATTCCATCGTTGCAATTTCACGAGCTTTCTTTTTCCTTTTAGTCAAGGGTATTCCAGTTGTGATCGTCTAGATTATACCGGTCAGAGGTGGTGGGTGTTTCCTAGGATTTCGGTTCTGATATCAGTCAGAATCATAGTCCTCATCCTCTCATTTCCTATCTTCTTCCTTTCTTTCCCAGGCTTTGGGCAACGGCATCCACAAGTAGCGATGAAATTGCCCTTGCTTGATCAAAGATGTAATGTACTTCCTTAGTTGGAAACAATTCTCAGTGTCGTGCCCATGGTCCCGATGAAATTTGTACAATTCCTTCATGGATTGTGGTTCTTTGTCTCTCCAGGGCCATCAAGATGTTTGTTCTTATTGTGTTTAGGGGAGTAAATGGTACTAGCCTCTTTTCCCTTGCTTTACGAGGTCTGCCCTCTCCATCGGTGGAATACCGAGGTTGGTGACTCTGACGTCGGAGTTATTATGGTCAAACTTTGGGCTGCCCATTCTTAGCTTTTTGGCTGTCATGTGCTGCTTGGCCCTTCTATAGAATTCTCTGAGGGTGTCAGGGGGATCTTTGGAGAATTCATGAAAGAGTTGTAAGTCCCTCCTAAGTCCCCTAATCATAGCGAAGATTTGGATTTTAGGGCGGAAGTCCGGCACACTGAAGGCTTCTTGGTTAAACCTCTCGACGTAGTCCCAAATGGTCTCCCCATTCTTTTGGGCTATGTCGAACATTGGGACGGGCATCTTCACCATCAACCTGCTTCCGATGACGTACTAGGTGAGGGCAGTGGACAACTCCTGGAAACCAATTATGGTTCCAGGGGCCAGGGAGTTGTACCACATAGTTGCCGGCCCTGATATGGTGACTTCAAAACATTTGCAAAGGGTGGCGTCATTGGCACCATGCAGCACCATGCTTCTCCTATATTTTGTCAAGTGGGCTTGGGGATTGCTGCGCCCATCATATGTCTCCAGACATAGTACCCGGAAGTCGCTGGGCATTGGTGCCTCTACTATCGTACGGATGAAGGAGGACTACTTTCCGGTGAAGGTCTCTGATAGCCTTGACTAGACAGGCTTTCGAGAGACCTATTTTTTGACCTTTTCTAACCTCTCCAAGATTTCTCCATCAGGATGGTAGTACCGTCCTCTCCTCCTTGCATGGCAACCACAGGAAACGGAGAATGATGTCTTTTTTTTGGCAAGTAACTTCTATGGCGTGGAATAGGGACTTCTTGTCTAGGGATGGACTTCATCGACAAGAAGTTCTAGGCTCTTTCGACCCAGTTCCTGCAGTGCGACATCCCTGGGATGGTATGTTCTCCATTGAGGACTCATCAAGAGAACCCCCGTTTCAAGAGCTTCAATGAGGTGACTTGTGACTTTTCTCCGAACGTGCGTCCGGAGAGGAGGCTCTTCCTTTCGAAGGTGCCGTTGACCACCTTTGGTCGAGTTGTTGTGTCATTTCAGCCACAATAGAACACTAAAAATCATGGAAGAAGCCCATTGTGAATGTCAGAGGACGCTCATCCTCTGGCATGGAAGTCTCTGCCACAAGCTGTTCAGTTGTTGCTTGAGTTTCCAGCGTGGACTGGGACCTCGAGAATCCCTTGTCCTTTGAACATCAGGTCTCAACAATAGCAACTTGAGAATGGGTTCCCACAGACGGCACCAAATGATTCCCAACAGCATCTTTATTGTACGACATGCTAGCCTGAGATAGACTTTTGATGAGAGGGTATCAACATGATCTTGAAAAAAATGGGTTAAGAGCTCTCTGAATTGTGTTTCCAGGGGAAGAGCCTTCGATGCCCAAGTTAGTATATGGGAGAGAAGTTGTTTAAGAGCAGAGAGTAAGAAGGACAGAGTTTCGTGTCCTTTACCTGGGAGCCTCCTGAGTATTTATAGGAGGATGGAGGGAGAAGGCCATTTTACATAACCTATTCAGATCAGGACACATGTTTGGCTAGATCTGATCTGTACCTTCAGAGACAGGCATCTCTAACTGGCAATATGCAGTTACCGCCAGAAGGTAGGGGCGTGCACGAGGCTTCTGTGTCAGAGAACCCTCAACTATATTTGTCATTTTTCTGTGAGACCCCTTCAGGTAGGGACTTTCCCCAAGGGCTACTGGGGAAGGCCCTTCGAAATGGCAGACCATCTTTGAAAGACCTTTTCCTCTATCAAGGATGGTGGACCTATAATCCCGAGGTTAGTAGTGTGCAAATCTGAGGGTGGCGAGAGGCCTTTTTCCCAGGGTCAGCTATGTGTATTACCGAGGGTGGAGGAGATATTCCTCCTGAGGTTGGTGTTATAAAGTCCTAAGGGTGGTGTTAGATTCCTCTGAGGGAGAAGGTCTTTGTGGGCGATAGCCCTTCAGCTGTCAGAAAGGATATTAAGGAGAGACTTGCTTGTGTAAAAGGTTTTGTGTTTAGTCAATAAGGTATGAACATTAACCAAAGTTAATACTCAATAATGTATAGTACAAGTCATTATGTAAGACAAGCTTATGTGATATTTGCATTGCTTGTAGGCTGTTAGTGGTTAGTTCTGTGGGAACAAGTGTAGGTGGGGTGTTTGTGCCATGTTTGTGGAATTACGTATGTTATTGGAGATGATTGTTTGTTTCAGGCATAAGCCCTTGTTTAGGGTGGCCTTGGGTAGGCTCACCAGGACATATGAATGAACCTCCTTTGCACGTATATAAATGTGTTTTCAAAACTTTTAGACTGGGTATCTTGGTTGTCATGCATGAATATGTGGGATGGGGCTAGTAGCCTTTCTAGGGCACGCTCCCTAGTGTCCTAGCTGTGTCCTGTGGTGCAATAGGCACTATAAGGGCAAGCCTGTTGGTGCACCTGGTGGGAAGGCTTGCTAAAGCATTTGGTAGGTGCCTAAGTGGGTGCCAAGTGCTAGCAATAGACACATGAGCCTGGACGCGCACACCTCCACTGCCCATGGTAGACCTGGTGCTACTCCTGGGTGCTGTGATAGGCACATTTAGGCTGAGGCCTATGTGGGGTGTGACATTGACAATTTGGGACAAGAAAATACATAACTATTTTTTGGCCATAAATGGAAATATAACTAAAAATTTGGAGCAAATCAAACCATTTCCGTTTCCAACAAAAAAATAAAGTTGGGTACAGTACATCAGAAACCAACTTTTCAGCCTATGCACACAATTTGCTACATAATCATAGTAAGGACCATGGACTCAGAAGTCCATAATCTAGGACTTGGTTTTCAATATAATATCCAAGAGAGAGGTTTATCCAGCTCCAAGCTAGCTCAACCACAGTAGCAGCTGCTTTATCTACACAAAATGTAAATATTTGGGGGATAAGATTCTAATGAAATTAAGTAAGAGACATTAACAACTATGAATTCTGATTTCAATTTAACGGCAATAATTGCTAGTACCTAAAACCTTGGGGAAAACATAGAAAACATAAGAAACACAAAAAAAGACACACACACACACAAACACAAAATAAACACATAAGCATTAAAAATGAGTTAGCACATGCATCCAATAATAGAAGTACACAAATACAAACACCACAATGCCAGCTAAACATCCTTAGGGCCTAGCAGGCATTTCATAGCACCTTCATTCATTTAAATTAATTTAATTTAAGTTATTCATCTAAAAAAATCATAAAGCTCCAGATCCTGCAGGTGGGTTGACCTAACCCAAATCAGAATCCTAACGCTTACTTATAACATATCTAGCTATAGCATTACATAGACACCCAAAGGTATGCATGTAATCATAGATACAACCCAAGGTGTCCCTTAGCTCCCAACATTTTCATACAGTCATTCGGTATTTACATACGTCCCCCAATTACCTAGAAATCAAAATTCAGACAACAATCAGAAATTCAACAGCCTTTTGGCCTACATCACCAGCAACAACCGAAATCCAGCAATATAGCTTTAAATAGAATCAGAATCACAAATTGTAAAATTGTCCATTCCCTATTTGTTTTCACTGAGCCTTCTCTTGTTAGACAACCCGAGCTTGTTGTCTTGATGCTCAAGAATCGGCTCTAATCGGGAATCATAACATCACTTGACTAACCATCAACTAACATATAACCATGATTTCATAGTTAACACACCTTGCATAAGGAAAATCACAAACTACCATCTCAGACCAATTTATGTCAACTTGAACAATAAGAAAAATCATGTTGCTCATAGCTTGAAGGTTCTCCCCTTGAGGCCGAGCCCAGTTGCTAGCAATTTCCCAAATTTTTTCCATGATCAGCCTTGTCTCTCCATGGATGTAAATTTTCCTTTGGTTACAATGGTTTCAGGGGACGATCTAGCAAACTAGACCAACGTTGAGCTTTAATTTCATGTGTATGGGAGTTGGCTAGTAAAACAATTCCCAGCCAAATAAAACAAGGGCTACTGAGACATGCTCTATTTTTTAAATTGTGAGTGGGGGATAACCTCCCACTTAGACCTCCCTCTTTTCAATTATTTTCAATTGAACCCTCAATTCCCACTTTTATCCAATTAACTCCTACAACACATGCACAATTTTTCCTCTAATTGCTCAAATTAATCCTGAAATAAAACTTCCCTGCCAATTAAACCCTTATTTCCCCAAGTGGTCCTTAAGTTTTCCTTTGTTTGCAATTATATCCATAACTTCATAATTTCTTACAATTCAGCTCACACGCCTAAATTCCTTGACAACTAAGCCCTTGGCTCCCTAATTCTACCCAGCCTTTTATTTTCTAGCAATATAAGCTTTTTTCCCTCAATATTATTTAAATAAACAAACTAGCCATGGCCTTTACAAGGTTGAGGTATGACACTAAGTACTTAAAGAAGAATTAGAATCGAGAGTTAGTGGTCAATCCAATAATTGTTCCATAGCTCTTCTGATCTAAAGTTTGTTTAATTAAAGTTCATTACTTTAATTGTTTGCTTGCTAATTTATTCTTAATTGTTTTGATTTCTAGTTTTTCACATACAAAACCACCCCAATATTTCATGTTAACGCGTAAAGAGAAATGATTATTACATTAGTCTCTTGGGTTTTGCTCCATCTTACTGCTGCTATAAAAATTAGGTGAAATCGAATTTAAGTTTTGGTGGGTTATGGCAGCCATCAATGAGATTGCTTTTTGTGGCACATTATAAATTGTCAGGGCTTTGCTATAGATCCAGAAAAGGTTAAGGCTATGGTTGAGTGTCAAAGAGAACAAAATAATAGGGAAGTCATAAGCTTTTTTGGGTATGAATGGATACTATAGAAGGTTTGTTGAGAAGTTCTTTGTACTGGCTTCCCCTCTCACTCAATTGACTAACCAAAGTCAAATACTTGAGTGGAATGGATGGTGTGAAGCTAAAATTCAGGAACTTAAAAATAAACTCTTTGAGGCACCTATCTTAACACTTCTTGGTCCACATACACCATCTGTGGCCTACACAAATGCTTCCAACATGGGTTTAAGATCTATTTCAATGCTAGGTAAGTAGAACATTGGCTATAGATCAAGGCAATCAAGGCCTCTTAAGAAGAATGACCTAGTGCATGACCTAGAAGTGCTTGCTATTATTCATGCACTCAAGTAATTGAGGCATTACTTGTTAGGAATTGACTTCCAAACTTCTACTAATCGCAAGAGTTTAAAGTATCTATTCAATCAAAAAGAGTTGCATATGATACAGAGAAGGTTGCTTGAGTACATGAAGGACTTTTGAGTACACAATTGAGCATACTTCTGGAAAGAGGAATAAGGTGGTAGATGCCTTGAGTAAGAACCATATTGGAATTGGGAGTGTTGGACCTACTGTGGTTGACAAAGAAGAAGAAACTAGCTTAGCACTTCTGAAACCTTAAGCCCCTGAGGTGGAAGGAAGCTCAATTGTTTTCTTTGGATATACAATCTAGCTAGATTGACAAGATCATACAAGTCCAAGTTAAGGACCCGAGCCTAAGAAAGGTTCTGATGAAGAAAAGGTAAATTTGTTTAAAGGCATTAGCTACAACTAGGGACTGTTAAAGTACTAAGCAAGGTCATATGTTCCAAAGATGAATGATTTAAGAGAGCAAATCTTGAGTAAGGATTGAATAAGTAGGCTTACTGTACAACCTGGATAGGGTAAGATATACAAAGACTTAAAGCCCTACTTTTGGTGGCCTGTTTTTAGGAAAGATTTGGAAGCTAATGTACTGAAATGCTTAACTTGTGAAAGGGTTAAAGTTGAGCATCATAACCATTAAGAACCTTGCAATGTAACCCTTCCCCATTCCAAAGAGGAAATGGGAATTAGTCACCCTAGATTTTTTTACTGGGTTTGCATTAACAAGAAACAAAGATGACACTATTTGGGTTATAGGGGACACATTAACAAAGTCTGCTCATTTCAAACTTATGAAGTTCACAGACTTATTGGATAAGCTAGCTTAACTGTATATTATGGAGATAGTGGGCATCATAGGATTTTAGATAGTATTATGTTTAATGGAGATCCTAGATTCACATCTAGGTTATGGATAGCATTTTAGCAAGCTTTAGGGACTCAATTCCATCTTAGTTTAGCCAGTCAACCTAAACAAACCACCAATCTAAGTGAGCGATACAAATACCATAAGATATGATGTTACCACCACACAAAAATGGGAAAATTACAAGTGTCATAATGGCTAAAAACCATTATATTGTGTAATTCTCACCATAGTGATTAAAGTGTGGGGGGTAAAAGGCATGATCAACACCTCCTTAAAAGTGTTCCAAGTTGGTAACTTGGCCCCCAAGAAAAGCCTTAAGGATTGCTTGTTTCTCAAGCCACCTATGGACTTTTTTGTAAGGTTTTCAAAATTCAGGTACTCAATTGCAAAACTCTCAAGAAAGAGACTTGGAGAGTTATGGGAAGGATATGAAAAATATGAAAGTGTTACTGGAGGGTGATGGCCGGTTGCATCTTTGTCACGTGAGATGGCGAGGCCGAGAAGGACTTCCGGTATGGGACGGTGCCCCGTTGAAGGGATTCCTCAGGAGTACCTGCCTGAAACACTCAAAAAATAGGGGTTAGGAGGTCCCCGGAGTGATTTTCTGATGAGGAGCCTCTGAGGTCCAAGTCAGCGCTTTGGGGGGTGGAGAGGGAATAGTAAAGACAAAAGGCTCTTGCCTGCCGTGTCTTCATGAGGCTGGAAAGAAGAGAGAGCCCATCCCTCCTTGAGACCATTCCCCTGATATATATAAGAGGGGGTGAGCCCTTCAGATTGTGACATGTGTACAGACAGATACCATCCGTACTTCTAGGCGTGGGGGTCCCTAGCCGCCTGCAAGCTCCTCGGGCTATGAGCTAAGGCAAGCACAGCCCTACATGACAAGATGTAGGCAGTGGCGGTGCGTCAAAGTGCATATGAGGGCGGTCTGCAGGCTGTGCGGGCATAATGTCAGAGACTCCTTAATGGCTCCTGCCGTACCTCCAAGGTTCCTTTGGTTGATGTCTCACTTCGAAGTGAGGGGCCTTTTCCCGGAGTCGTACTGGTACTTCGGGGAATTCCCTAGCTCTGACGTTACTCCTTTGGGGGGTTTCTCCTGCAGAAAGCGGCTGGTCCTCCTCCCCCAAAGCTGGTTCGGTCGCCTTCCTGAGGGAGGCGATACGCTAGTTTTCCGAGGTTGGTATTGGCGGGCTGCTGAGATCATGTACCTCAGGTGTCTGATTCCCTCCTTTCTGGGGTCCTTAGGTGATCGGGGCGGTAGCACTTCGGCTATCACATGCCCCCCCTCGGAAAGCCGGAGTGGAAACTTCGGCTAGTGGTTCTTTTGGGGGCGCTTTTCAAAACTTGGAGTGTGACGTTCGCAGGGGAAGCACTTCGCCACCTAGGGGATAAGCCTTATCCGAACAGGTGTTACCTGTTTGCCCTTTGGTGTTCTCGAGATACCCAACTTCTTTACTTTTCCTGCCATAGGCTGGTCGACCGTTGCATCTTGAAACTAGGTGTGTCAGTCTGGAGCGGCGCGCCCGGGTTTTCGGGATGTCAGAAAATGCGTCCTAGTTTCTCGTGACAGGCGACACGTGGCAGGTGCTGGTTGGGGTTAGTCATGCCGGTTATGGTGGGTACGTCTTTTCGCGCACGAAGGGCAGTTATGGCGACGCTTCGCCTTCGCGAAGCAATTATGACGCCTCTCCGGCTACCCTTCCTTGATCTATATAAGCCCCCTTCCATCATACTCTTCATTTGTTTTTCCTTGCTCTCGCTTTGCTCTCGTCTGCTTTCGTGCCTTTTCTTCCTTTTTTGCGACGGTGTTAACGGCAGCGCCACTTCCGGCCACCTTTCACGACAGCGTCCACAAACCCTAATTTCGGCAAGACTTTTGGTGGGTTCCGACTCTAGAGATCCTTCTATTTTTGCTTTTCTTCTAGCTTCCCAAAGTCATTTTTCTTCTTTTCGAAGTCTTTTTTTTGGCCAACCATGTCTTCGCATATCCCCAAGAGCTGGCAACCTCTTATGTCTCACCCTTGTTGCTCCACTTCTGCGAAATTAGAGAAGTGGACAACCAAATTTTTCCTTCCCTCCTACGCCACCACAAGGTTACCCTCCTCGGTCACTTTAGCTTTATGAACCAGGACGACGAGGTTAACGTTTTTCAAGCCCAACTGAAGGTTGGACATCAGTTTCCCCTCACGAAGATGATTTGCGACTTTTGCCAATTCCATGGCATAGCCGTGAATCGGCTTCCTCCCAACTCATACTGCTATTTCAACACCTTTCTCTGCATGTACGGGGTCTTCGGGGTAGAACCCCATTTTATCCTGTTCATGCAGTATTACAAGCTCTATCCAGTCCCGAAGGGTGGATTTTATTTCATGCTACCTCGGGGATCTGGGAGCAAAAAATTCATGTTCACCTTCGCTACCAAAGATAGCTAGCAAGGATGGCAAAGGAAGTTCTTCTTCCTAAAGGTGGCGAAGGCCTGGTCGTGTGTTCCGACTAAGTGGGCTTGGGGGAAGCTGGAGACGGATGTCGTCGATCCCAAGAAGTTGCTAACTCCTGAGTTGGCAGTGAGGTTTGCGGACTTTGACAGACGTATCCATGCTGTCGCCGACTGGGATGCCGAGGTCCCTCCACGCTCCCTCTACCCCTTCCCCATCATGTGGAAGCTCATGACCAAGGAGGTCCTTCGGGAGTTGGGGGTAGTTAAGGAGCATAAGACGGATCTCGGCATGCCAGCTCCTGCCATCGAAGGGAAGGAGTCCTGGCTAGTAAAGCTTCTTCGGGGGGAGCTCACTTACACAGCCTTTTTTGAAAGTGAGTTTTCTTTCAAATTTTTCAATATAAGTATCTGTCTGGACTCACACTGATGTTTTCCTTCTTTTTCAGAGATGGGCAATGAGTCTGCTGCTTACTCCTTGCCTTTTCCATGTGTGCTTTCCTTGATCATATCAGGAACAAACGAAGAAAGACATCTCCAAGAGGCGCAAGACTACTGGGAGCGGACTGTCTTCGGCCAAGAAGGTAAAGCAGGACACCCTTCTTCCAATCCCGGAGGATGTGGCAGAGGTCGGCGGTGACATCGCAACTTCTACCAAGCCTGAAACTCCCGCCAAGCCTGAAACTCCTGCCGAGCTTGATACTACCGCCGAGGTTCCTGCCGGGGTGGTTACTGTTGCTGCTGCTTTGAGTCCCGCCACGTCGGTGGATCTTTTGGGCTCTTTGGCAGGGGGTTCCTCTGCCGAGGAGTTGGAAAAACGCCGAAGAGACAAAGGCAAGCATATTTCTTCCGATGTGGAGGAGGTCCGAGACTCCGATGACAACGTTGCTGAGGTTGCGCTCGGTTCGTCTCCTACTCCTTTTTAGTACTCGTATCCTCATAACTTGTATAATTAAGGAGCCTTGCCTGACTTATGCTTTTAACTTTGCAGATGATCTGGCGCCCTCAGCTTGGATGGTTGAGCATGCCCGGAGGCGGGCTCTTCGGGATTCCCACATCCCGAAGGACAAGGTTCCAAGGGAGCTATTCTGCTCTTTCACAGAGGACATGATCTATTCTCCGAGGATTGCCGGGAAATGGCTCCCCAGATGGCGAGGGGCGTGCTCACTCAGGCTTCCTTCAAGGCAGTTGCCGAGGAGTGTGCCTCTGAGGATGCCCTTGCCGCTAGGGTCTCCGAGCATGCTACCCAGGTAGTTCTTCAAGATTCTTCGTTTTCCCTCCCACTTTTTTGTCTAAGTGTTTTGGCTTTCCTTGTGTAAATTTCACTAAGTACCTTCTTTTTTGTAGCTCCTGGGGTATAGTGGATACCTTTGAGCTTGGGCAGCAAAGCAGTCTTCAGTCCGAGATTGGGCCAAAGATAAATTAGCGAAGGCCAAGGTCTTCTGCACGAACTCGGTTGTGACGAACACCGAGTTGAGCAGAATAGCCAAGGAGAGGGTTGCCAAGCTTCGGGAGGAATTCTTGAAGGGCCAAGAGGAGCTCTTGAAGGATTTCTCCAAGAAGATGTCCAACCTTGGTGAGAAGGTTGTGAGCTTAACCTCGGCCAACGAGGCCATTCAGAAGGAGAAAGAAGAATAGGCTGCTCTCCTGACGAAGGCTCTTGCTAACAACGCCGAGCTTCAAGCCATGTTTGACTCGCTGAAGAAGGATTCGAAGAAGAAGAAGAAGATAAAGGAGCTAGAGAAGGAGGTTGCAGATCTTCAGAACGAGGTTAATGACTTGGACGTTGAGAAAGACAAGGCCGTTCAGGCGACCAAGGTTGCCTTTCAGGACGGCTTCTGCCTAGCTCGTCACCAAGTTCTGAAAGAATATCCGGACCTTGACCTTTCCTTCTTGGCTGCCCTGGATATTCCCGAGGGGCCTCGGTGGACTTGGTCGAAGATCGAGCTCCTCAACCTGCCGTTTGCCCCTCCTCCTGCACCAAAGGCGGTGGCCAAAGACATAGGAGCCGGAGCTTCCCATGATGCTAGGGTCCCTTAGATATTCTAGGGCGTTTGCTTTCTTCTTTTCTTTGTATTTTTCTTCTTGTAACCTTCTCCTTGTACCAAGACTTTCTTCAATAAATTTTCCTTCATAATTTGGTTAAGTCTTTTGAGCAATTTTTGTTTCCCAATTGTCCCGACCATTTTCGGTTAGGGGACTTCGGAAAGGTATATTTTGCTCGTTTCATCGGCCAACCTTCGGGTAAACGTTCATTGTTGGCAAAGTTCCCTTAGACCCATTTTAGCCTACCCTCGTCAGCCGTACTCGATAGACTTCACCTTTGTTGGGCATATAACCCAATCAACTTCAGAAGGAAAATGTGACTTTCTGGAGTGCGTGCTCCAGCTTTGTCGACGAGTACTCTCAGATAGGGGAAAACTTCTGTACTTAGAAAAAATTTCTAACTTGTAGAATTTCTCACCTAAAATTCTGAGTATAGAATTTCTTTTAAGGCATCCGAGTGCCATGTATTTTTCAGTTCTCCCCCTTCGGTGTCGCCAAGCTTGTATACTCCCATTCGGACCTCATTTAGGACCAAGTAAGGCCCTTTCCAATTTGGCCAAAGTACCCCATGGGACGGTTTTTGGGGTTCAAACTCGGCCTTTCGGAAGACGAGGTCTCCTTTCCTAATTCTTTTTGGCCTAACACGCAGGTTTGCGCTCATGGCCACCCTTTGTTGAAAGGCCTTTCTTCCGAGCTCGGCCACTTCTCTGTGTTCGTCAAATAGGTCGAGCTTAGTTCTCAACCTGAGGTCATTTCCTCTTTTGTCGAACACTTGTATTCTAACTGATGGCCGTACTACTTCAATAGGGGCAATGGCCTCTGCACTAGAGATAAGTGAGAAAGGTGTCTCCCCTGTGGCCCCTCGGGGTGTTTGTCTGATAACTCCACAGTACATTAGGAAGTTTTCCTGGCCACTCTCCCTTTGCTTCCCCCAACCTCTTTTCCAGTCCCTCTTTTATAGTTCTGCTAGCTACCTTTACTTGTCCGTTGCTCTGGGGCTGAGCTAGCAGGGTGAAGTGCGTTTTAATTCCGAAGTTGGTGACGAATTCTTGGAATCCCTTGTCCATAAACTGGGAACCATTATCGTCCACTGTCACCGTTGGTATGCCAAATCTACATATCATGTTCTTCCAGACGAACTTTTGTATATCCTTTACCGAAATAGTTGCCAGGGGCTCTGCCTCCACCTACTTAGTGAAGTAGTCTACTGCTATTACGCAAAACTTCACTCCTCCATGTGCTGTCGGGAGAGGCCTGATTAGGTCTATGCCCCATACTGCAAAGGGGCAAGGGTGATCTGCCGGGGTTATTTACTCCGAAGGCAGCCTTTGGGTGCTGGCGTGTCTTTGGCCATTTTCACACTTCCTGGACGAATTGTCTTGTACCCTTTTTACCGATACATCTCTGTAACGGACTTGCATACCCTTGCTAGTATGATTCCTCCTCAATTAGGAGATATCGTCCAGAACGTCTTCACACTTTTCGCCGCTTGATGAGGATTTTCGGGACTCTTTGGTTGCGAGATACCTCTTTGTAGGATCTTTCCACCCTTTGTCCGAGGTTACTATACTTAGCGTTGCCAGGCTCGAATGGCCCAAAACTTTGGTAACCAAATTTGATTGCTTTAGTGGCCTCCCTGCCTTCGGTCCCCCAAAGGACTACTCCAGCGCCCTGATGTTCTACGCTCAAGGTTCCATCGACAAGGAGTTTCCACTCTGGATCTACCTTTGCTCGGTCTTCCTCGTTGGTTTCAGCATTTTCTATTTCTGGGATTTTGGCAATAAAGTCTGCCAGTGCCTAGGCTTTCATTGCCCTTCTCGGCTCGTACGCTATATCGTACTCTCCGAGTTCGATGCACCATTTTGGTAATCTTTCCAAATGCTCTACTCTTTTCATGGCATCACGCAGAGGCAGGTTAGTCCGGACAGTGATAGCATGTCCTTGGAAGTAGGGTCGTAACCTTCTACCTGCGAGTACCAAGGCGTAGATGGCCTTTTAGAGCAATGGGTATCTGACCTCATTGCCGAGGAGATGGCGACTTGTCTTCGGGTGAAGAACTCCTTCGACGAGGAGCTCTGGATCATTTTGACCCTGTTTCGCCCTCCGGTTGCGTTCCGAGAGGTATGCTTCCCGTCGAGGACTCGTCTCGCTGATCTCCATTTTTTGAACTCCTGTGAATTGGCGTGGGACTCTTCTCCCGATGAGGTACTGGTGAGGATGGCCTTCATCCCAGATTTGGCTGCGACCATCTTCGGTCTCACTGCTACATCATTTCGGCCACGACAGAGTGTGGGAACTCGCACAGGAAGCCCATGGTAATAGTCAGAGGACGTTCGTCCTCGAGCAGGGAAGTCCCTGCTGCAGTTGTTCGGTTGCCGGTTGAACCTCTGGCACGGACGGGGACCTCGGAAGTCCCTTGTCCTTAGAGCACCGAGTTTCAACAATGATGACTTCAGAGTGATTTCCCACAGACGGCGCCAAATGAGGGCCGGTTACATCTTCGTCACGTGAGACGGCGAGGCCGAGAAGGACTTCCTGTATGGGAGAGCGCCCCGTTGAATGGATTCCTCAGGAGTACCATATAGCCTAGTGGTTAGACGCGACTCCCCCTGAGGAAGTGTAAATCCATGAGGTCGGGGGTTCAAGGCTCCGCGCCGCCCTGTTCGACCAAAGCGGACAATACTACCACGTGGGCCTCCAGGAGTCCACGTGGTTGTCTTCCTAATACGGCACCGTCTGTGTGGGATCAGACATCAGAGGGCCAAATTGCTCATGGAAGACAAGTTTGGACAAAGGAAACACTAAAAGCATTAAGGACCTAAATGTCCTAGTGTAAACCTTAAGGTGTTCAAGTTTTTTACTTAAGTCTAAGGGTGGAATTGTGGGGTTATCCCACCATGGAAGAGGCAACCAAGACTCGATAAATAGTCAAAAATGTTGGGCACATGTGTACCAATGAGTTTAAGATAAAGAAACCATAATTAGTGAGAAGGAAAATGACATAAAGCAAGGTTAAGCTTGTTTAAGTGTGTTTTGTGCCCTTAAGCTCATCTAAGGCGCCAATTCACTTATCTCTCTCTCATTTTTGTCCTCCTTTAGCCCAAGAACACAGCCACACTTCCTCCATAGCCACCACACCTTCAAACTTGCAATTGATTAAAATTGAAGGCAAAAGGAAGCAATTGGAAGCAAACTAGAGTTATTGCTTGAGTACTTCAAGAATCAATCTTGATTTTTGGCCTACCAACTTTGGTAAGGGTTCTCTACTCTCGTGGGTTGTTTTCTGTATTTTCAAGCAACCATGGAGCTAGGGCTAAGCTTGGAAGAGAGCCATGAGCTTGATGAACCAAGCTTAGTGAGGGGAGTGCACTTATTGAAGGTTTTGTGACCTAGTGTGAAGTGCACAGTGATGGCAATGAATTTCTGGATTTCTAGAGCCCAAAAGTTAGTACTAACTAGTGTTAAAATATTCTAAGACTAATCATTAGCTTGAGGAGGGCTGCCATAGTGATTTGGTGTTTATTACATCTGTTATGGACTAACCTATGGTATATGTTGCTGCCACATTTCATGTGTTTGTTGGTTGTGAATAGATGCTGCATTTGGTTGCTATATCTTTTATATATGCATTGTGGTTTTTGTGTTTTAGTGTCTTTCAATTCAGGTTTTAATGATGGTTACCTTGCCTATTGAATCCAAGTGCTACCCTTACTAAGTTTCTCAATGAAACTTACTCCCCTCAATGTTGTCATTTCAGGTCCACTAGAAAGATCACATTCAAACTGACATTTGTGGTTTGATTTTTAATCTGAAATTTTAGGGTCATGAACTTCCATATGTCTAGTTATGATCTGGAAATTTTGGTGATTTTAGAAGCACATTTGGTATTTTTAATGGTGGTACTTATTGTGTTGTGCAGCAGCTGTCCAGCATCCCGTTCTGGAGTCCATTGTGTCTCAGGCACTTCTGTAACCTAGGGTGTGTTAGTGTTGTGCCCAAAAGGCCAATCATGAGATGATTGTATTTTTGCACATTGAGTCATGATATTTTATTAAGGCATTAATCCAACAATTATGTTTGTTGTTTTGTTTATGCGTAACTTAACAAATTGTAACCTAGAATAATGATATTCTCAAACATCCCTAGTCTAGTATTACTGTGGAGTGGGTTGCAATAATACATAACGACTAGCATATGTGGAGACTAATATGAGATATGTAGTCTGCATATGGGTACAAGTTGGAGAACTTATGTACTGGACCGACCCACCATGAGAACACTACATGGATCGTTATATGAGTGTCATAAGTGATTCTCATAGTGATCATGGTATATGTAGTCCTTCAACCTAAGATCATCAAGGTTCCCTACATGTGAGTCACATACTTTGATACTTTCCTTTGTTGCTCGTAATTGAGTGAACTTGAAGGAGGTCATTGGGTATGTCACATATCATGCGGAGGGATTTGTATGATCAAGATGGGATTTGTCCCTCCTATGTAACGGGAGTGATTTCTTCAGGCCCCTTGATAGAGTAAGACTTAGAAAAACGCATGGCAATGCTCGGATGAGTTGATATACGATATCAATGTCATCAGTTTAAGTTGGTTTACTCGGTAATCAAGAAACCAAAGATTGGGCTATACGAGAGTGACACATTTCATGTCTCGTGCTTAGTCTTGATATCTTGGACAAAGGGATACTGGCATATATCGGTGATGATCATAAAGGTTTAGTCGAATCATCAATAATCTTGTCACTTGAGTAGCAATGATGTGTTGCTAGACACCGCTCATTGCTTATGATCATAAATGTGATTTATGATCATTGCCAACGTGATAAGAGCCTATTGGATCGCACACATAGAGCTATTTGGATCATTAGAGTGGATGGGCTAATAATTTGGGTCTCGGGTTCACAATAATTTCATATTAATAATGGGCCCAATAGTTGAGCAGTTATTAAGCCCGAAATTAAAGCCTAATTGTATTAGGGCTTTGAAACCCATTAGGCCTGGAAGTTGAGTCTCACTACAAATACAACTTCTAGTGAGAAATTCGCAGGTCTCCTTGCCCTAGCCTCCCAAAAGGACAGCCAAACTCTTCTCTTGCAATTCCTTGGAGGACGCAAGCTAGCACTGCAACCGCAAGAGAAACACATCTGCCGGGATGCGGTGGAAGTGTGGTGATCCCAAGAGGCTCGTATGGATACCATAGAGAGCTTGAACACGTCAACTGTTCAAGTTTTGTGATTCAACTCTACAGTTGAGTGAAAGATCTCAACCGAAAATTAGGAATGAAACATTTTGAACACCCCGTTTCACTTGGATCCTGGAGGGTTTCGGTTAAATTCCGCTGCGCTGTTTGGCTCCCGAAACCCAACAGGGTGTACATTTAGCTAAGTTAAGACCATTATCTAGTGCATGTATGCATTTACATGCAGTGTTTGTAAAATGAGACAAATATGTGAACATTTGAGCAATGTTTTGGATATGTATGTGATGTGGTGCAAAGCTGCCTAAGTGTGAATGATGGGCTACTTACTTGTAAATTCTGTTTTGGCCACATAAAGTTGTTAAAAGCAAGGAAATGTAATTCCTATGTGTAATGGACATATATGGGATAGCTTTGGAGGGTTTTCCCCTTGTGAATGTAGTGTTTGCACACTTATGAAATTTTGTATGGGCAAAATGGTCATAAAGTGACTAGAATTTTGACTCTACACTTAAAGTTCTATATCTCCCTGTGTAGAAAGAATATTTGTATGAAATTTTGACCAAACCTAGATAACATCTATAGGTTGAATTGGAATTTGGAATTTCTGAATTTGGAGCCCTGTAGCCAAAGATATCACGTTGAAAAGTTGACTAAGTTACTGTTCATTTGGTCAGAATTGTGTAACCAACTTCAAAAATCCATAACTTGGTCCATAGGTGGGCTATTGATGTAAAACAAAATTCCTTGGTTTTCTCTAAGTCTCTACTTGATAATGGAGCAAATAAAACAAGGGGAAACATGGCTAGAATGATACAGTTTATTAGTGGAAGTTCCACCTGCAGTGGTTGGTCACTAGAAATTAAGAAGATTGCCTAATGTGTGGTAGCCAAGATTAAGACTTGTGCTCGTGTTTTCCTTCTTTGATGCCATGGTCTGCATGAAATGTGAATATGTGTGTGATGGTTGGACCAATATGCATGTGTTTACATAATGCCCAAGAGTGCCGCTTAGGTATGCACACTAAGAGTTGTGTTCTAATGGCCTACAGAACATTGCCAAACTTAGGAGTCTAAATGCACAATTTTGGAACCATAATTGGACTACCTCGGAGCAGGTAACATATGATATGAAGTTGTGCGTTAGACATTTGGGGTGAGTGGGATTACCATTTTCCATTGATTGAGTTTGCATACAATAATAGCTATCAAATTGTGATTAAGATGGCTCCTTATTATGAATCTTATGGAATAGGATGCATGACCCCATATTGCTATATGGAAATGAGAGATAAAGTTGAATTGGGACCCAAAATCATTTAGGATTCCACCGAGAAAACAAAGAAGATATAGGAAATGATCAAGTCTGCCAGTAATAAACTAAAAGGTACATGAATCAAAGAAGGAAGGACATAGTGTTCTACGTTGGAGACAAACTATGGTTAGATTCATACAGTAAATGGAATTGCCAAGTTTGGAAGAAGATGCAAACTAGTACTGAGGTACATTGATCCTTATGAAGTTCTACAAAAGATAGGGAAAGTGACAAGTGTTCCCTCTATAGGAATGAAAAATACATTATGGATGTGTCAAATCTCCCTATACTATGAGAACTCCTAGGTAAGTGCACCTATCATTCAAGTATAGCTGTGATACGTAACAAGATCATTTTGCCCTCAAGAACGAAGTTGTCTAGTATACAACCCTCTCTATTATTTAAATGATGATTAAAAAGGTTGTTCAGCTAACTAAAACCAATGAAGCAAAACAAATAAATAATAGCAATAAGAAATAAGACAAATAATAAAAAATCAAGATATATGATGCTTAAACCGTGAAGTGCTCTCTCTAATTGAATTACCCTTTATCACTCCTTGATGAATAACCAATTGAGTGTTTAGTCCAAAAATGAGCTCCCTACAAATGCATTAGTTGTTTAGAATCTCACTAGTAATTTCACCCTCGCCTAGAGGTATTGGTGCCAGTCTATTACTCCAGACAATGGCACTATACCTTGTCCCAATAGTAAACCATTAAAAACATCCTAATAACCTCCCACATATGCTCATCATCAAATATTAAACTAATAGGCTAGTTACTATTAATCAATGCATCACAGTATAATGGATACATCGCAAGGATACCATAATTATATTAAATCAAAAGTAATCATAAAAACAATGTCGTTCCCATTACTTGAGTTATCTTACCACGTCCCGGCAGTCAAGCTGAACACCTAGCAAAGTCTCTACTCCTACTAGAGCTACATTGGGATATGCAACTAACAGATGAATAAAACTATCCCTGCATTCAACCTTTGGATAAGTTCCTTGTTCTTTGATTTCTTTCATGGCTTGCATCTACATACAATGGTTAGAAATAAAACTAAACTTATTTGCTTACCTTTTTAGCATTTGACTAAACCGCTTCGTTGATCAGTTGCCCCAAGGAATTCATTCATTTAACTAACCAGTCCATCTTTACCATCTTCACCAACCAAACTAACTTGTGAATGTGCAACACCTATGGAACCTCAAAATACATCCAATCTAAGGCATTTCAACCTATACTTATATGGTTCATGTACTAGCAAGTGGGTTATAGGGTTTTGGGTGCCGCTCTAATCCCCAGCGCATCATTGGGTCCAATTGCCCTTAGGTCACCCATACCCTTATTCAAAAATACTACTCAATGAACGAAATAAAACATGCTAGTAAATTGATGGCAAAAATTGCCAAATAAGCGTCAAAGTACTAGTGAAAGGGTGAGGACTTATCTCACACTAGCCATTTACTGCTTGCAAGTTCACTTCAACTATCCATTCAATATCGCTGGTAGCTGCCTACTTTGACCACTAAACTGGTTAAGGTTAAAAACTAAACTACTGCTTTAGAGGTATTAGGCCAAATCTCTATAGCAATTACTATTATAGAACTATTTCCTAGGCTGGCCTTAACATGACCATGCCCGTGCCAACACTATTCTGTTGACTACTCAACCCATTGGCAACATATTTGTAGGGGCAAGGCTTAGAGCCATGTACTCCTTGCACCCAAGACCTAGGCCCATTTCCCTCATGATCTGTTCTAACATTTTGGTCTCCTGTTGTTTTAGGCCCCCAACCTCTTGCTGACTTTTGTGTTATGGGTGTATTGCCCATGCTCTAACTAGGTTGGATGAGCTAGCATCCACAATCTCATTTAACATCTCCAACTCCTCTAGCTTTCTTTCAAGAGTTACTGCATCCAAGACCACCCATCGATAGCCCAGCATCTATGGCCATCAAGTGCCTCTACACGCGACCTCAAGGCTTAGGAATCTTGGCCTCAAGCTCCTGCTCTTAAGAAAAAGTATAAAAGAGATTCGTTTCGCTCAATACCTTACATCACCAACTACATTTTACTTCCATCCATGCACCCATAGCTCCTTAATGGTTGCCTATCCAACTCGAACTTAGTAGGTTCAACTTTTGGAACTCCAAGAGTAATCCACTCAACCTTGTGATATTCCCCACCTTGGAGGTTTCCAGGCCCTTCAAATCCTATGGATCATGTTGCCTACCATGTGTTTAAGATTCAAAAATAGTTTTCTTGGATGGTGGTCACATTGCAACTACTTGCACAATGGTGTCACCTTGCCTTGGAGCAAGCCCAAAACAACTGCTCAACATTGTCACATTAGGACACTAGGATCGGCTTCTAGACCTTAGTGTCCAAACCACCAGATGACAAATCACAGGTTTTGGTTAATACTAACTATCGTAGGATAATAACAACCCACTAGATCACAATTCCTATCCTACAATCACCATGATAGAGCTCTAATACCAGCTAGTACAACCCATTGCGAGCCTGCCTAGGATTTCTATGGAAACGTTACCCATAGTAGTTGCAATTGTCTACTTAATTATATGAACACTAGTTAAAACCTCAAAGCTTCTAGTTAATTAACCTACAATGCATGAGCTATGCTTTAACTTAACCAATAAAACAAGTAGATAAAACATAAAACATAAAAGATAAATCTTTGCTCAAGCACTTTTATGAAATTCAAATTATAAAATGGTTAAAGCAGACAACATCTATGTGAGTTTAACTACATGTATCAATCTCATTTGAGCATCCAACAAAACGAAGTTATGCTCACACCAAAAAGTGATATAGAGTTTAACTGCTCAACCACGTACATTTGAGGTGAACTAGAATATAAAGCCATACGCCAATACTACTATGACTAAGAGTTGTAACTAACACCCACCTCAAATTAATCACCAGGTACTATGCAACTACTCAATTGTGTACATTGGAACCATAATTACAACTACTATACTCCCATTTCCTAGCCTCTACTCTTTGGGGCGCGACTTCTAGTTCCCAGGGCCATAGCTCTACCATCTCAGCTATTTTAGGTGCCTTTAGGTCATGGCTCTCACTTTCCAAGGTCGCAGCTTTGGCACCCTAGGCCTTCCACCCAAACATGATCCCTTAGGTACCTTAAAAGGCTTCCAAACCCCTAAAAAAATGGTTGGGATTCCTCCCCACTTAACATAACTCTAAAACAACATCCTTAGGTTACAACACACCATTTAATTCAAGCCTATGATGCCCCATAACATCACACTAAGCATGAATTCCTCACTAGTCCACCAAGATCAGTTCTATCCACCAATGAATGTTATTCACCATAATACTTAAAATTAACTTGCAAACAAACAATGAACAGCACCAAACACATGAATACAGTGAATCTCTTCCCTCAATTGGCCTTGAATTAGCTCAATCAAGCAACCACAAGTCACACACTTCAAGCTCAAAGGTTCCACTAAGGTTTCCTAAGTTCCAGCACACAAATAAGGTTCATGGCACTAAATTAATTTAAACCCAAGAAAAACCAAGCTCAAAACAATTCACGAGATAAGGAAACTTCAAAGAATTAAGAGTACCTCATGCACCCAAGCTTGCACAAGCTTGAAAACACCTGTAAAAGCTTCAATGCCATGAAAACATGGGCAAAACAAGCAACTCTGCACCTATGCACCTTAAAAGCCTTCAAAATCCACCAAGAAACCATAATTTGGAGGATATTTTAACAAGAAATCAACCAGGGTTTGGGGAACCAGTAAACGAAGAGTGAAAGGAAGAAGGAATAGTGTCCATCTTACATTCTCCAATAGGTTTAAATACAAAAAATTTCCCTCCCCAAAGTTTTTGAATTTTTGTAAAAAAAACCTCACCTCAAAATTATAACTAGGTCTCTTAAATACTTCATTAAACTTGTTTAACTTGGGTTTTGATTTTAGAAACATAAATTTTACATCCAAGACTCATCCCGACCCTCTAAGGTGCAAAATAACCATTTTGCCACTAGATTGACCCAATGTCGTAAACCACAAAGAACTAACTAACCCTTAAATAACCTAGTAGATTTTGCTAATTAGCCTTTAACTTAGGTATCTAAGGAAAGGATTTATGGACTTGCCTCACTCATCAACCTTTCTACCAATAGGGCTATAATGTTGGCAGCACAGGTGTTTCCCCTACCCTTAATCCTAGTCAAAAAAACATTAATATTCTCACAAAATGCAAGGTTTCTTGGAAAAACTTTATTTGACAGTCAACATGGCTTTGTGATTAATTTCAGGGGATATGAATTGATGTTCTTCATATAGTACTGACAAGCCGATCTGTCATGGATACCTTACCATGACAACGTCCTACATGCCAAAAAAACACTAATTGTCCGTAATAGACAAGCATCATACAATTTTGAGATTGTTAGCATATGAGGTTTTAACTTCATCTGCCCACAACATCTTCACCACATCAATTAACAGCCTCAAGAATGCATCAATGTTCCATCCTTGAGATCTTAGACCTAGGATTAGCATTGAAAAAACTATGTATGTCTTGTTCATACATATTTCAAGTAGCAATTTTTAGACCACTATGAAAACCAGCCAGATAGGATATGCCGCTCTTGTTGCAAATTTTGACATAAACCCATTTATGAATACCCTAGGATGGTACATTCTTGATTTTAGCATCAAAGTCAAGGAAAGTTGAATCTACATGCTATAAAAGCTCTATTTGACATTGAAGGTGTTTCAGTCGACTAGTGAAGGCTCTGTTTGGCATCGATGGTGTTCTAGTCAGCTAGTGATTCGTACATGCTATAATACCTTCTTCAAAATTGATTTTTTGTTACCTTTATTCACTGGTCCTTTTTGTATATCAACTCTCCAATGGACCTTTTTTACATCAACACTCACCACAAATAGTGCAATCCAATAATTGTGAGTTATTGCCATCAAAAGACATATAATATTGTGGGCACACATATACTTTTACGCATGGGATACCTAAACCCTTCAGCATTTGTATATACTCATATATTGTCTCGAGCAATTAACTATAATCTGGAACCAATTCCTTCTTTAGGGATAACAAGTCATTAAAGAAGTTATTAGTGATATTATGTTTACTGTTCTTGTTTGGAAATTGAGATACTACTGATAACTTTGAGTGATTGCTCCATCCATCCCTTAACGATGTTGATCCACTAGCGAGTAGTATGTAAATTTTTCTCTGTATTCAAATTAGTTAAATCATTACCATTCATAATGAAATTATACATATTTCCCCAATCATTACCATTTTCTTCCTCACAGGCATCAACAACACCCTCAACATTAGCTTCCTAATTATCATTATTGTATTCATGGGTTCCAATTTTGTTATTATGGTTCACACTTGGGGCTATTGAATCAGTGGCCATTTGTTTGTACTCAGATATAATGTTACAGATGCTATCTTTATGAGAAACTATTTTTATGATGATAGATTTAATGTCTCACCAACCGAAAATTATGAAACTGCATAGCATGTTGTTCAGCATGACATTACCAAACATAATTGTTATCTGCAAATCTATATTGAGACAAATACATTCCAATCTCATTTGGATCTCGATAATTCCTATTTCGAAATCACCGACACTGACATTTTATCAGTTCAGTGGCATTATTACACACAGTTTTTATAAAAAAGCCACAAATGCTATAAATTCGGGCTCATGTATCGATCAATCAATAATTGAGAATTGTTGACAAGCACTCTACAGTTTATGACATGTCCCTTTGTTGGCTTGCTGAGGAAGCTTATGGGAACATGTCCCACACTAGTACAATTGGCTAATTGATTACGTGTGAACTAGTTAAAACCTTCATAATTCTAGTTAATTATACAACCAGGCAACTATGCATGGGTAATGCTTTTACTAAAGTCAAAAAACAAGGAATGAACATAAAACATTGCCATCACAATTCATTAAAAATTGAGCATCAAAACTGTCAAAGCATACAAAACATTTATGATATTAACTACACATAATCAACCATGTGTTAACATCCATACAATAAAGAATATGTCCACATCCAAGAGTGACTCTAGAGTCTAACTGCTCAACCATGTTCATTGGATGCAAAATAGTGTACATAACAATACATTGAAGCAAAACTATTGAGATCCCTAGGTAAGCTCACACTGTAGATCAATCTCCCAATGGCAAGCTCTAAAAGTCTTCCCTTGTGCTTCACTAGCCTCTGTTAGCCAAATAAACAACTATAGTTAATACCATAACTTATCTAACAAGTAAATTAAAAACTAGAATCACAAGATTCAAATACGTTAAATACCAACTTGTGAGCCTAGCCTAACAGCCCTTAATGGTTTTTGGCTTTTCCAAATAGAATCTGCACAACAAACAATAAGGAAGTAATAATCTTTAATTTTTAGTAAAGATCTTTCAACCTAGAAGAAAACCCATAAGGACATGCATACATATATAATATGAAATCTACTATGTGCTTAAAGTAGTGTAAAGCTAAACATATGTGCAAAGCATTTAAGTCCATTGGGAGATGCCTCTACCTTGTCCTCCCACAAGCGTCAGCCCATGTCTAGCAAGTTCTATCCTTTAGCTCGTTCCTAGCAAACCTTTGCTTTCTAATGTCCTAGTGACCTAAGCTTACCAAATAAACTTCCCTTGATTGTTGTACAGGTGAACATCATGGATGCTCCTTGTTTAAGTTCCAATTAACTTGCTTGGTGTACTAAGCTTCCACATAGAGCCTCAATCTATTAAGCTTGGCTAGGTCACTTGTATACAAAACTATCACCTTAAAACTATACTAAAAGTGAACTAGGTTCTCACTTGTGCCTTCAGCAAACAAGCCTAGGCTACAAATGAACTAAACATCACACATGGTGCTTACTTATCCACCATTACTTGGTTCACCATGGTGGAGTGGCAATAATCATGATTGGACTCATTCACTAGGTTCTTTCGAACCCACCTAGGGGCATAAGGTTCTTGTATCAGGATGTCAAACCCAAAGGCTCTATAGGCTCCTAATGATACTAAACCTAACACTTGGTTAATGGTCCTCTATTGTGTTCCATTAACCTAACTTTCCTCCCCACTTTGAAACAAAAATACATTCAAACTTAGGCCAATTCCGGATTGGGTGAAAGTATCCAAGTTATAGCCCTTCCTCTAAGCTTCACATTAGTTCTTGAATCACCTAAAGAGGACACACCGATAAAACATTATGGCCAAAATACAATAGGGGTCTCAAAGCTAATGAATAAACTTTTAGAGCTATAGCGCCAAGTGGGACTGCAGCACCATAGGTCATTCATTCTGGTGCATTGGTGGGGGAGTTAGTTGTTGTAGCCCTACTTGGTGCCACAACACCAGGCTTCCATGGCCCGTACTCAAGAATGGCTTCCCACCTTTTAGGAGGCTTCCTATGGATCCAGGCCTTGCTAGGAATGCCTCCACTCACCATAAACCTATAAAACACACTTTCTAGGCCACAATATGCCATTCATTCTAAGCTTGAAATGCACACAAAACTTCACACTAAGCTTGGAAACCTCACTACTCCACCATAACCAACACCATCCATAAATTCACATGAATTGTACTTTAAACAAACTATGAATTGTATCAATTATGTATGAATAATAAATCTTTTACCTCAATTAACCTTGAATTAGCTTGAGCTAAGCATCACATGCCATGCACTACAGGCTCAAGGGTTCCACTAAAATTTTTCCTCTATTCTACAACAAAGAAAGGTTGATGGCACTAAGTTAACATAGTCCAAGCAAAACCCAAGCTCAAAAAACCTTAAAAAATAAGAAAATGTCATGAAAATTAGTTACCTCACTCACAAACCATGCCTATGGTGGAGAAATGTCCCAACAAGCTTCAAAACACCAAAACAACTGCAAAACAAGCTTCTCTCTTTATAGGCACCAAGAAAGCTTCCAATTTTTACCAAGAAAACTTGATTTCAGTAAGATTTCATGGATGGTTTGGGGAGCTATGAAATGTAGAGGAAATGGATGAGTGAACAACCATTTCCCCTTCCCCAACAAGTATAAATACAAAAAGTTACCCTCCCCAAACTTTTTCAATTTTTTCTAAAATACCCTATTTTCAAGTAGTAACTAGGTTTCTTAAACACTTAACTAAAACTTGTTTAGCTTCAGTATTGGTTTTAAAAATGTGATCTTTACTACCATGACTTATCTCGCCTTTCTAAGATGCAAAAGAACCATTTTACCCCTGTTGACACCCAATTTTGTCCGACCTTTTTTTTAAAAAAAAAATTAATTAAAAAATAAAAAATAATTAAAAAAATTAATTAATTAATTAATTATACAAAGAGAAAGAGAAAATTAAATAGTTTAGGGGGGCATTTTGTTAAGTTAATATCTATATGCGTGTGTAAATAAAAAATAAAAAAATTTAAGAAAAATTAAAAAAAATTATTATTATTAATTAATTATTATTACTGAAAAAAAATTTAATTAAGCTAATTAGTTTAAAAGACATTTTGTTTTATAAGGGTTTAGTAAAAAATGATATATGTGTGTATATATGTATGTATGAAATACAAGAGAAAGTTTCATAAAAAATTTAACAAAAATAAAAATTTTGGGGTAAAAATGACAAAATTGAGAAGTTTGGGTAAATCTGACAAAATATAGAAATTTCAGGAAAATTTGGTAATTTTTTGCGTCATTTTTTGGCCAAACAGACGTTTTTTGCCCAAATTGACAGAAAAAGACAAAATTGTCTCAATCAGAAGTTTCAGGAACATCTCCAAAGTCAAAAAGAGACGTAAAAGACTGAAACTGTCATTTTACCAAATTAAGATTTAAGTCTTTTTTTAATTAAATTTTGAATTTTTTTTAATTAAAGAAATCCAAGGCCTCTTCCCCTATAAATAGGGGTCGAAATATGTGAAGAAACCACGAAAAAAATCAAGATTAGAGCTCCATTTATAAAAAAAGGAAAACTATAGAAACAGTCCTTGACCTCTCCTCCCTCTTCCCAGAAAACGCAAAAACTTCCGTTTTCTCTCTTTCAGCTCACCGTTTCCCCATCCGTCAACCTCCGTTTTTCTCTCTCTCTCTCGCGCACTCCATCGCCAGCCACCCCCCCGTGCGTCTCGCCGTACCCCGACGCCGCCGTACCCCCCTTTTTCCCTCCGCCTCGGCCGTCGTCTCTCCTCCCCTCTTTCCCTCTCTCTCTCCGCCTCGGACATCGTCTCCCCCTCTCCTCGCCGCCGTCCCTCCTTCCCTCTCTCTCTCCTCTGCCTTGCCTCCCTCTCTCTCTCGTCCCCCTCCCGGTACGCCGCCGTCGTCGCCCCCTTACCTGGCCGCCATTCCGCCGCGCCCCTGCACGCCGCCGGCGCCTCCTCGTCGCCACCCCTGTTTCCCGTCGCCCAGGAAGTTTAAAATCTATTCCTCTAGGTAAAACTCCATTCTAATCCTTCATCTTCCCATGTTTATTCATTTAAGTCACTAATTTTCTAATTTTATTTTTTTGCAGAACTAACTATTAACCCTTGTTTATTTATCTATCTATTTTTTATTTTTTCTTATTTTCTATGGAAGGTTATACCTCCTACTTTTAAGTGGATGGCCAAAAAGCCCCACTTTTCTTTATTTATTTATTTTTCTGTAATTATTTACTTTATGCAATTTTATTTTTTTAAGTGGATGGCAAAAATCCCCACTTTTCTCTATTTATTTACTTTCCTGCAATTTACTTTATGCACTTTTATTTTTTTTATGGAAGGTTATACCTCCTACTTTTTATTTTTTAAGTGGATGGCCAAAAAGCCCCACTTTTCTTTATTTATTTAATATATGCAATTATTTAATTTATGCATTTTTATTTTTTTAAGTTGATGGCCAAAAAGCCCCACTTTTCTTTATTCATTTAATTTCTGCAATTATTTAAATTATGCATTTTATTTTTTAAGTGGATGGCCGAAAGGCCCCACTTTTATTTATTTTTATGTATTTTATTTATTTATTTATTTAATTTCTGCACTTTACTTATTTTTTTTTTGTGTTTTATTTTTTTATGTAGATGGTCAAATACCCCCATTTTATTTATCTACTTTTTCTGAAATTTATTTTTCTTTATGTGAATGATTAACTTTGTTTTACTTATTCACCACTTTTATGGCGAGTCAAAAGTTCACCTTTTTTTTTTACAACCAAGCCCCTGTCCTTTATTTTTTTTAATATTAATTAGATTATAAGGACTTATTTCTTTTTATTTCTTTTAAATAACAAAAATTTAAACTTAAACCTTTTTATTTCATTTAAATAAAAAAATTTAATCTCTTGGTTCTTTTATTAAATAAATAAAAAAAATTATAACCAAACGATCCCATAAAAAAAATTAATATTTTTAAAAAAGTGTGTTTTTAGACTCATAAATTAGACAATTACTTTTGAAAAAAAAAATCTTTCATCAAAGAACAAGAAAAGAATAAAAAAATAAAAATGAAGAAAAGACAAAAAAAACAATTTTTTATTAAAAAATAATTAACATTGAGATCATTAAAATCAAAAATTTCATAAAAATTTATGACAAAATTAATAATTAATTAACAAATTAAGAATTAAAAATTTAAGTTAAATTCCATATCCGGGTGATCCGACAGGATTCATGGTTTGGAAAATATGAACTTTTTAATAAAAAAAATTAAATACCTGATAGCCAAAGGCTATCGCCTCTATCTGGCCGAACTCCCTGCCACAGTCATGGCCAGAAGAAGCTGGCGCTACCCGAGAAAAGGTGTGATCAGGCACCTCGGGAGATAGCCGAGGAGCTCCGAGCCCGGCACGCTAGGACATTACTTGCCCCCCCAGGGTCGTGAACTGATCGCCTTCGGAAAAGTGGCACCTAACATAGCGTGCCGAACATGATGTCCCCGAAGGCGGAACTCCCTGAAGCTGGGAAACCCCCGAACTCAGGGCTTGTTTCCCGAAGAGGTTCTGTCCGTACCAAAGGACGACCTCACCCAGGGACCTTGGGAGTACGGCAGAGGTATTTATGGAAGCATTTAAGGAAGCCTCTGGCACATCCATTCACAGACGCCACAAGCCGCCTCAAAAGGCGCTCTACCACGCTGACGCCATCAAAATCACATCATGGCCCGTCTCAGCACGTGGCTCAAGGCAACCTGCTACCAACTATCTGTCCCCTACGCCCAGAAATTCAGGAACATCCGACCGAACACGTGTCGCGATCTGAACGGGCTAGGCACTCCTATAAATACCAGGACTTAAAACCAAACGGGGGGTGGCTGGCAAAATACGGCTCCCATTACCAGGCAAAACCCCTCAGCCCTTTGTGCTATCTTTTCTGCCTTTCTCTCGGCCACCACTGACTTGGGCGTCGGAGGCTCCCCCCCCGGAAAAACACTCCGGGGGCCTCCTAACCTTTTGTTTCTGAGCTTTCAGGCACTCTCCTTTAGGCGGTCCAGTCGACCAGGCGTTCTTCCTCCCAGAAGTCTCTCCACCAGTCACCATGACTATAAGCAATGAGGCCCGAGGCCATCATTTGGCGCCGTCTGTGGGAACCCACTCTGAGATCGCCGTCGTTGAGACTCGGCGTTCTAAGGACAAGGGACTCCCGAGGTCCCCGTCCGCGCCTGAGATACAACCGGCTGCTGAGCAGACACTCCCAGGGACTTCTGCGCCCGAGGGAGACCGCCCTCTGGTAGTCACTATGAGTTTCTTGAGGGACTTTCAGCGTTCGGTCGTGCCTGAAGTAACACAGCAGATCGGCCAAAGGTGGCCACAGCAAGCGCAGGCCGAGAGACCACCCTCAGTGACACGCCCTCGGCGGAGGAGCCCCAAGTCCATACATCGCAGTTCGGGGAATGGAGACCCTCGCGAAGAATCGTCCACAGAGATTATGGCCCTCGGGAAACGTTCTGTGGGACAAACCAGGTCCAAGAAGCCGAGAGTCTCACAGCGAAGCAGTTCGTCACCTGAGGCGAGGTCCTTGTCCCCTCAGCGCCGAACTCGCCCCCCGAAGAGGCGCCGACGATCTCCATTCCCTGAAGAAGGCCCTAGCGCCACAGTGCTCATGGAGAAGATATTAGCACGGCTGGACAGAGTGGAAAAACAAGTGGCCAGAAGATCCGTTTGGGCCAGACCCTCGGGAACATCCTGCGAAGATGACTCCCCTTTCACTCAGGCCGTCGTTGAGGCAGCCATGCCAGGCGAGTTCAGAGTACCTCGGTTGGAAATTTATGATGGCCGTACTGATCCGCAGGCCCACCTGACGAAGTACAGACGGAGCATGATAATACACGGTGCTGATGACGCTACCATGTGCAAGTGCTTCGAAGTCACCCTCACAGGGCCAGCCACGGCGTGGTACAATTCCTTGCCTCCAGGGACCATTACTGAGTTCCGGGAGTTGTCCACAGCCTTCACCCAGCAGTTCATTGGAAGCAGACCTACTGCGAAGATGCCTGTACAGATGTTCGACATAGAGTAGAGGAACGGAGAAACCATCCGAGACTATGTCGAAAGGTTCAACAGGGAAGCCCTGAGTGTCCCAGACTTTCGGCCCGAAATCCGCATTCTTGCCATGACACGGGGCCTTCGGCGGGACTCACAGCTGTTCTACGAGTTCTCAAAGGACCCCCCGGACACCCTCGGAGAATTTTACCGAAGGGCTGAACAGCACATGACAGCCGAGGAGCTGAGATTGGCAGGGCCGAAGTCCGATCACCACCGCGCCGAAGGGTCCAACCAACAAGCTCGGCATCCGACGGAACAGGCAGGACGACCTCGGAGGATGCGGGGAAGGAAACCTCAAAGTTTCACGCCCCTGAGCACCACACGGACCAGCATCCTCATGGCGCTGGAAAGGCAAGGGACGCAGATTTGGCGGCCAAGGGCCATGACCGCCGATAACAAAAAGAATGCTAAGAAGTTCTGCCAGTTTCATCGCGCATCCTTATGGCGTTGGAAAGGCAAGGGACGCAGACTCGGCGGCCAAAGGCCATGACCTCCGATAGCAAAAAGAATGGCTGAAGATCTGCCGCTTTCATCGCGACCACGGCCAGGACGCCGAAGATTGCTTCCAGCTGAAGAAATACATAGAGTCACTGATAAAGCAGGGCCAACTTCAGAAATACCTGAGGATGCAACCCCCGAAAGGAAGAAAGATGGAGGAAGAAAGGGCTGAAGATGAGGACTATGACTCCGACAGGCGGAAAAACCGAAGTCCAAAAATTCGCCCCCCACCTCCAGCAGGGGTGATCCAAACCATCACCACGGGGCTCCCATCCTCGGAAAGAAAGCGGAAAGCCAGAGAAATTGCAGTCATGGACTATCAAAAGTCCATCAAAGAAACTGGCTCGCAAAGGTGGCTCCACCGCCGTCTTCTCCCCACAACGACCCGCTGCTGATCACGGCAAAGATAGGGAACTGAGGCGTCAAAAGAGTGTTGCTTGATGATGGCTCAAAAGCTGACGTCCTATTCTCGCACCTGCTGCCGAGCTTGGGCATCTCCAGGAGCGAACTAAAGCGTATCACCTCGACCACTTTCGGGGTTGATTTATCCGAACTCCTAGACCTCGGATAGATCGATCTCCCGTTGACGGTGAAAGGGATTTCGATAAGCGGAGCAACTGAACTGAACGCCTCCACAATGGAAAGATTCAACGTCATGGACGTCCCGTCCTCGTACAATGCCATCCTTGGAAGACTGACAATGGGGAACCTGCATATTCGCCCGGATGTGAAGTAGTTGACCGTCACATTCGCCACCAAGGATGGAGATGCAGAGGTCTTCATAGACCAAGTCGAGGTAAGAAAGGTGTTTGTGAAAGAACGAAAAGCTCTGGCAAACAACCTCGCGCAAACAATGGAGGCAAAGGCGCCAGAAAATGGCAAAGAAGAAAATCTCACCAAAGCAGAAACGGAAGCAGTAGATCTTGTCCCAGGGCAATCTACCCGAATGGGGAAGAGCTTGGCCGAAGGTGACAAGGAAAAACTTGTATCCTTTCTGCCAGAAAATAAAGATCTGTTTGCCTACTCGCCGAAGGATATGCCCGGGGTAAACCCTGGCATAATACAGCATGGCCTCAAAGTAAGCCCGAAAGCAAAACCTGTCCGGCAAAAGAAACAGAGCATCTCAGCCCACAAAAGCAACTTTGTCGAAACCGAAGTCCAGCGTCTCCTAGATGCTGAAGTTATCAGGGAGGTCAAGTACCCCGAATGGTTGAGCAACGTGCTCATCGCCACAAAAGAAGGTGGCAGCAAACTCCGGATGTGCATCGATTTCAGAAACTTGGACGATGCTTGCCCAAAAGACTCATACCCTCTGCCGCCAATAGATCAACTGGTAGATTCAACTACTGAGTACGGGCTCCTAAGTTTCCTAGACGCCCTCAGTGGCTACCATCAGATAAGGATGAACCCCGAAGATGAAGAGAAGACTGCCTTCATCACCAAGGGAGGAACATATTACTATATCAGGATGCCCTTCGGGCTCAAAAATGCAGGAGCCACCTACCAGAAGGTTGATGAACAAGGTCTTCAAAGACCAAATGGGGAGAAACATGGAGGTGTATGTTGATGATATGATAGTCAAGAGCAAGCTGCCCGGCTACCACGTTGCAGACTTAGAGGAAACCTTCCAAAAGCTCAGAGCCTTCGGGATCCGCCTTAATCCTGAGAAGTGCATCTCCGGGGTGACCTCGGGAAAATTCCTTGGGTGCATGGTATCCGAAAGAGGCATCGATGCTAACCCCGAGAAGATTGAGGCTCTGCTTGAGATTCCGAACTCCTGCCACAGTCAAAGATGTGCAGAGACTCACCGGAAGAATAACCTCTCTGAGCAGGTTTATTTCCAGGTACGGAGATAGGTGTCGACCCTTCCTCAAAATCCTCACAAAGGCAGCAAAAATGGAAGGCGACCTCGGAAGGAATGATCATCCTTGGGATGAAGATTGCCAAAAGGCCTGGGAAGAACTCAAAGTCTACCTGGCCAGCCTGCCGACTCTGTGACAACCTCGGGAGGGAGAGCCCCTCGTACTCTACCTCGCCGTTACAGAAAAGGCTGTGAGCTCGGTCCTCGTGAAAGAAGAAGGGCCAAAGCAATGGCCGGTCTACTATGTCAGCAAGTCCCTGCATGGCGCCGAAGTCAGGTACCCTTTGCTTCAAAAAGCTATATATGCCTTGGTGCTTGCAGGGAGAAGGCTGCGACCATACTTTCAGGCTCACCCCATCATCGTCCGAAGTAGTCTGCCGCTACGGGATGTCATGAAGAGAGTTGATCATTCGGGAAGGCTCTCCAAGTGGTGCATAGAGCTGGGCGAACACGAAATCACGTATGAGCCTCGGAAGGCCATAAAAGCCCAAGCACTGGCAGATTTTATCGCCGAAATACCCACCACTGAGGAGAGCCATTCAGATCCAAAAGAGGGTGAGCCAGAATGGACCTTGCACGTAGACGGAGCCTCGGGGTCCGAACACCAGGGAGCTGGAGTAATTATCAGGGGCCCCGAAGGCCTGGAGGTAATGAAGGCTATCAAGTTCAGCTTCAACGTCATCAACAATGTAGCTGAGTATGAAGCCCTCATAGCGGGATTACGCTTGGCCAGAAAGATTGGCGTGAGAAACTTAAAGGCTCACAGCGATTCCCAGCTGGTAGTTCGGCAGACAGCAGGAGATTATGGGGCGAAGGACCCAATCTTGGCAAAATACCACGAGCTGGTAGCAAAGCTCATCCAAGAGTTTGACGCCGTACGGATCGAAAATGCACCCTGGCGGAATAACACTAAGGCAGATTGCTTGGCGAAGTCGAAAACATACACCGAGGTGCTAGACCATCCGAGCATCTCAGTGCTAAGCATAGCGACCTCGGGAACAGGGTGGAAAGACCCAATAAAAAGATACCTCGCAGAGAATTTGCTCCTCGAAGACCCCAGTGATGCTGCAAGACTATGAAGACGCTCCGGAAGATTCTTCCTGATTGGCGAAGAGTTATACCGGTAGGGATATACGAACCCGCTGCAAAGATGTGTGAATGAAGAGGATACTGAAATGGTCCTTGAAGAAGTTCACGAAGGCATGTGTGGTTCACACATTGGAACTGATGCCCTTGCAGCAGTGATACTCCGCCAAGGATACTTCTGGCCTACCCTGAGAAAGGACGCAAGACAGTTCGTCCGGAAATGTGGTAGCTGCCAGAGACATGCGAAAATCCAGAGGACACCCTCGGAAATGGTAACTTCGGCAGACTATCCTTGGCCCTTCGCAGTCTGGGGTATAGACCTTATTGGGCCACTCCCCACAGCACCCGGAGGCGTGAAATTCTGCGTGGTAGCAGTGGACTATTTCTCAAAATGGGTAGAGGCAGAACCACTAGCAACTATCTCGGCAAAAGAAGTGCAGAAGTTCGTATGAAAGAACATCGTATGCAGATTCGGCATACCGAGGGTACCGGTAGCTGATAATGGATCCCAGTTCATAGGCAAGGGATTCCAAGAATTCATCGCCGACCTCGGAGTAAAGATGCACTTCGCCCCAGTGGCTCACCCCCAAAGCAGTGGGCAGGTGGAAGTATCGAACAGGACCATAAAAGCTGGCCTGAAAAAGAGACTAGGGGAAGCCAAGGGGAAATGGCCGAGAGAACTCCAAAGTGTATTATGGAGCTACCAAAAGGCGCCCCGAAGAGCCAAAGGGGAGACTCTTTTCTCACTCGTCTTCGGAAAGGAGGCCATTATCCCAGTAGAGATAGTTCAACCTTCAGTACGGGTGCAAGTATTTGATGAAGGTGGTAACGACCTCGGTCTGAGAACCAATCTCGATCGTGTGGCCAAACACAGAGAAATAGCCGAGCTGAGAAGAAAAGCTTCCCAGCAAAGAGTGGCCGTGGCCGTAAACTTACGGGCCAGGCCAAAAGAAATCAAGAAGGGAGACCTCGTTCTCCGAAAGGCTGACTTTGCGCCCCGAAGGCCATCCCACGGAGTACTTCGCGCAAACTGGGAAGGACCTTATCTGGTCCTCGCCGAAGTACGAAAAGGCGTGTACAAGCTTGGCGACGCCGAAGGCGTAGAATTGAAAAACACTTGGCACTCAGACGCCTTGAAAAAATTCTACGCTTAAGGTTGAGCGGAGGAGGTATGTTGTACAAAAAATGTTCTAAGTACAGTAGTATCTTGAGAAAATTTCTTAAGTGCAGAAATGAACAATATTCCGCGAAAGATGCTCGCCATGATAAAGCGTAGATATGGCTTTCCAAAGTCCCTTGAGCCGCCACGCTCGGGAAAGATGGAAAACAAAAATCTCGCAGAAGTACTCGCCGTAATGCCAGCGCAGAGATAATTTCCCGAGCTCCCTTGAGCGAACATGCTCGGGAAAATGGGAAGTGAAAAATCTCGCGAAAGGTTTTCCGAAGTCCCTTGAGAAAACATGCTCGGGACAATTGGAAAAACAAAAATTTTGCCTGAAGGATTTCCGAAGTCCCTAGAGCAAGCGTGCTCGGGACATCTGGAAAAAAAAAAATTTGACTAAAGGTATTCCGAAGCCCCTTGAGCAATCATGTTCGAGACAAATTGAAAATGCAAAAGCCTGCAAAAAGACTTAGTCAAATTTTTCAGACTTTCCAGAAAGTCTCTCGAGCAAACGCACTCGGGACAAAGGAAGGTAAAAAAGTTTCTTTGATCGCAGGTTTTCCGAAGTCTCTTGAGCGAACGTGTTCGGGACAATGGAAATAAAGAAACTTGAAGAAACACTTAGCCAAAAAATCTTCATTAAGAGCAAAGCTGCCTTACAGTAAAGAAGTGCCCGAAAGAAGGAGTACAAAATAGAAGGGAAGGAAAAGGGGGCCCTAAAAAAGCCTAAGGGTTCGCGGCGTCCTGAGAGCCACTCGTTTGTCCACCCTTTTCCGCCACCTTCCGCGCTGGAATTGGAGGAGGAAGCTTCAGATGTTCGATCTTGGACCATTTCCACCGAGGTCCCCCAGGAATGTTTAGACCCTCTAGAAAAGAGAGGTCCAGACCTGGGAACCTCTGGAGAACCTGGTGCCGAACGAGACAGAAGCCGTCCTGAAACGCGACCTTGTTCATTTGATCAGACTTGTTCTTCTTAAGCTCAAGGTCGTCAAGCTCGTCCTTCAGATCCCCGACCTCCTCTTCCAGCACCTTTATCCGCTCCTCCCCCTTCGGCTCCTTCTTCAAAGACTGGACCTCGGCTTGAAGGGCTTTCTTCTCAGACAAGAGCGTGACTATGATATTCTCTTTCTTTGCCTTGTCTTGGAGAAGGTCTTGGTTTGCAGCACGCAGCCCCACCACGTCATTACGGAGGTCGGCAATCTTTCGGGAGGAGTCCGCCATCAAGAACTCTTTCTCCTTCCGGAATTCTTCCCGAAGGGTGGCAGCTTCCTTCTTCGCAGCATCTGCCAGCTGCTGGTTCTTGGCGGTCAATTCCGAGCACTTCACTTTCGCCTTTTCTAGGGCCTCTAAGGCCGAAGCTCGGAATGCCGTCTGCTTGGCTACCCGAACTCGGAGAAAGCCGGCGTACCCCAGCAGCTGTAAAGAAGATCAAACGCAAGGTCAGTAAGAGCCAAACACTTAGGAAAAAATTGAAGGGGAAGAGCTGTGAAGGATATACCTGAGCAGCATGCTCGGTGATCTTCGCGGCAAGAGTGTTATCCCCCGGGTGGGCCGCCGCTATAGCCTTGAAGGAGGCCTCGGTGAGCACCCCCTTCGCAATCTGCTTGGCCATTTCAGGACAGTCCTCGGAGTACAAGTTCATGTCCTCCGTGAATGTCCAGAAAGGCTCCTTCGGTATCTTCCCTTGCGGGACTTTGGCGTCGCGGCGGGCCCTCGCCTTCGCGTGCTCGGCCGCCCAGTTCGGGGTAAGTAACTCCCCTACAGGGCGAAAAAGAGAAGCAGGTCAGAGATAAAGGCAATTCCAGAAAAAACAAATGAAGTACACTTTGACTGGAAACAAACCTGGCAGGACCTCGACAACAACGTCCTCGGAGTCCTCGGCCTCCTCGATCGAAACGCCCTTGCCCTTCTGCTTGCGCCGCTCCTCGGCAGAAGGTACTTCTACCACTACATCAAGGAGGGCCGGCGACGCAGTAGGACTTTGAGGAGGGACGTCGGTTGGAGGGACCTCGGAAGCAGCAGCCTCAGGCGCCGGAATGTCGGCTGTCCCAGGCTCCTCGGCAGTCTCCTCAGAAATTTCATCTAGAGGAACCTGAGCGGCTCTCTTTGTCCGTTTCCTCAAAGGACCCGCGCCAGTAGACTTCCGCCTTCTGGAAGCCGCCTTCTTCATCTGATCGTCCTTCTCCACTTGGCCGGAGAAGAGGGACTTGTAGTAGGCGGCAGTATCGTCGCCCATCTCTGAAACAGGAAAGAAACATCAGCGTAAGTCCGAGGAAAAAACAGCAAAGGAGTAGAAGATAACTCACTTTCGGCAAGCATTTCGAAAGAAATCTCCTCCTTTAGAAGCCTGACCAACCAGGAATCTTTCCCGGCGATGGCAGGAGCTGGCATCCCGAGGTCAGTCTTGTGCTCCTTTACCACCTTCAGTTCCCGAAGGACCTCTTCGGTCATCAACTTCCAGTTGATTGGAAAAGGGTAAAGGGCACGCGGAGAGACCTCGGGATCCCAGTCAGAAACTGCCCGGATGCGGGCGTCGAAATCCGCGAACACGGGAGCCAACTCTGGGGTCAGCAGCATCCTCGGATCACCAACGTCCGCATCCAGTGTTCCCTGAGCCCATTCGGTCGGAACATACGACCAGGACTCAGCCTTCTTCATGAAGAAGAACTTCTGTTGCCACCCCCGCCAGCTATCCTTGGTAGCGAAGGTGAACATGAATTTCTTGCTCCCGGATCCCCGAGGTAGCATGAAATAGAAGCCACCCTTCGGGACCACAGAAAGCTTGTAGTACTGCATAAAAATCCTAAAATGGGGTTCTATCCCGAAGACGCCACACATGCAGAGGAAGGCGTTGAAATAGCAGAACGAGTTCGGGGGAAGCTGGTTCACCGCAATGCCATGAAATTGGCAGAACTCGCACACCATCTTCGGGGGAGGATACCGAAGACCGGCCTTCAGCTGGGCTCGGAAAACGGTAACCTCCTTACTATGGTTTGAAAATGCATAGTGGCTAGAACGAGGCAGCCTGGTAACGGCGTAAGAGGGAAGAAAGAATTTTTTCTTCCACCTCTCTAACTTCTCAGGGGTGGTGCAACAAGGATGGGCTAAAAGAGGCTGCCAGCTCTCAGGAATGGGCATTTTCGACATAAAAATGAGTTTGAAAACGGAAGAAAACAGTTTCCAGAGAAAAACTCAGAAGAACACAGGGATCAAAACGCGCTGGAAAACAAAAACCCACCGAAAGATTTGCCAAAATCTGAGGACGCCGTCGTGAAAGTTGGCTGGAAAAAAGGCTCTGATTAAGGAAGCTCCGCCACAGAAAGCAAGAAAAATGCAAGAACAGAGGCAAAGCAGAGAAAAGAGCAAAAGCGTAAGGAACTTATGATGAAATGGGCTATTTATAAGCCAGAGGTGGATAACCGAAGCGCCGTCATAAGTACCCTTTGGAGGCGAACTGACGCCGTAATTACTCTCTGCACTTGAAAAGGCGCGCCCTCTGTAACCAACGCGACTCTCCTCCAATGACAAAGCGCCACATGTCAACTGCTGCGCAAAAATAGGGGACACGTCCTCCAAACGTCCCTTGAAAGCTGGGACACGCCTTCTGACATCCCTGGAAAATTGGGACGCGCCGCTCAGACTGACACGCTTGACCGAACAGACCTGCAGAAACAAAATGCAGACTCCGCCTCGAGGACGCCAAAGAAAAGGCCAAGGCCGTAGAGCCCGTGATCTTCGGGCAAAAGGCACATCCTCGGAAAAGGTTATGCTTCCAAAAAAGACTCCCACAGACGACCTCGGAAAGAGATGCAAAACCGAAGTTTTCCTTCGGCTTTCCAAAGGGGGGCATGTGATAGCCAAAGGCTATCGCCTCTATCTGGCCGAACTCCCTGCCACAGTCATGGCCAGAAGAAGCTGGCGCTACCCGAGAAAAGGTGTGATCAGGCACCTCGGGAGATAGCCGAGGAGCTCCGAGCCCGGCACGCCAGGACATTACTCGCCCCCCCAGGGTCGTGAACTGATTGCCTTCGGAAAAGTGGCACCTAACATAGCATGCCGAACATGATGTCCCCGAAGGCGGAACTCCCTGAAGCTGGGAAACCCCCGAACTCAGGGCTTGTTTCCCGAAGAGGTTCTGTCCGTACCAAAGGATGACCTCACCCAGGGACCTCGGGAGTACGGCAGAGGTATTTATGGAAGCATTTAAGGAAGCCTCTGGCACATCCATTCACAGACGCCACAAGCCGCCTCAAAAGGCGCTCTACCACGCTGACGCCATCAAAATCATCTCAGCACGTGGCTCAAGGCAACCTGCTACCAACTATCTGTCCCCTACGCCCAGAAATTCAGGAACATCCGACCGAACACGTGTCGCGATCTGAACGGGCTAGGCACTCCTATAAATACCAGGACTTAATACCAGACGGGGGGTGGCTGGCAAAATACGGCTCCCATTACCAGGCAAAACCCCTCAGCCCTTTGTGCTATCTTTTCTGCCTTTCTCTCGGCCACCACTGACTTGGGCATCGGAGGCTCCCCCCCCGGAAAAACACTCCGGGGGCCTCCTAACCTTTTGTTTCTGAGCTTTCAGACACTCTCCTTTAGGCGGTCCAGTCGACCAGGCGTTCTTCCTCCCAGAAGTCTCTCCACCAGTCACCATGACTATAAGCAATGAGGCCCGAGGCCATCAATACCAAGATAAAAATCCATATTCGAATAATTCGACAAAATTTATTATATGGATTAATATTTAATTAAAACATTTAACAATAAAAATTAAATTAAATTTCATGGAATTCAGTGTCTGGGTGATTCGATAGAATCCATGGTTTGGAAATATCGATGTTTATTATAAATTACGCAAATTAATTATCAAGATTTTGAAATCCACATTAATTTAAAAATCCACATCCGACTAATTCAGTTAAAATTTTCTGTTTTGAAAATTAACTGAAATTATTTAAAAGCAAGCAAAACAAAATTGAAATCAACTAAGGTACCAATTTTGGGCGTTAAAATAGAGTTAATTTAACGTAAGCGTACTCCCGAACCCCCGAACTCTCGCAGACTAGTTTTAGGTGTCCAATTGACCTAGGCGAAAACCGATTGGTGGCGACTCCCCCAATAACCCCCACGTTGCCACAATGGTTTTCTTCCAAGAGGAACTAGCTCCTTGGTGGAGTTTAAAAACTTGGTGAAATACTGGAAAAGTCTAAAACAACTCTTTCCGAAGACATAATTTCGAATGTACGTAGAAGAAACATACATAAAATTACACTGACTTCTAAAGAATCATATTCGGAAGAAAGAATGGAGACTTGAGAAAAAACGTCTTCATTAAAATTTCTAAGGCAAATAAGTACAAAGGGGCAGGATTACAAAGAAGAAAAAGCCTATAACTGAGCTAGAGCGTCCGGCGTCTCTTCGACATTGGCATCTTCAGCAGGATCAGCCGGAGGCACGGGCCCAGCAGGAGGAAGATTGAGAAACTCCAGCTTCGACCATGTCCACCTGGGCTCTTTGGGAAAGTCCAAAGCAGACAAGTAGGAGAGGTCAAGCTCAAGATGCCGAAAAAGGACCTGATGACGCACCAAGCAGAAGCCATCTTGGTAAGACACCTTCGTCATCTGGTCGGATTGATCCTTCTCGGCACTAAGGGCTGACAGCTTGGCCGTGAGCTCAGCAATCTTCCCCTCCAGCTTATTTTTCTTCTTACTTTTAGCCTCATTCCTCAAAGAGTCAACCTCAGCCTGGAGCACGGTGTTCAAAGCGAGCGCCTTCACAAGGTTCTCGTTATCTTCAGCGTTCTCCTTTCGAAGGGCCTCATTCTCCGAAGAGAGAACGGCACACTTTGAGCCGAGGTCCTCGACCTTGGCCATAAAATCAAGGAGGAGCTCCTGCTTGCTCACCGTGAGCTCGGCCCGAAGATTCACTATGTCCTCCTTCGCAATCTTATTTAGTTCGCCGTACTTGAGGACATACTTGGCGCAAACCTCCTTCATTTTGCACAGAGAATCCTCAGACTGAGAGTGGGACTCTGTTTGCTTCGCCGCCCAGGTGCAAAAATATCTGCTGTACGCCAAGAGCTACGAAAAAAAAGGGGCCCCAAATAAGGATCAGAAGACGATAAAAACTTAGAAGAAAATTTTTCTAAGTAAAAGAGAAGAAAGAACTACCTGGGCAGCATGCTCAGTCATCCTCGTCACGAGGATTTCCTCGTTTGGGCATTCAGTGATAAGCGACTGAAAGGTGGCATTCGTCATCACCCCCGTCGCCATCTGGGGAGCCATCAGCTGGCTATCCTCGGAGAACAAATTCATGTCCTTCGTGAATGTCCAGAAGGGCTCCTTCGGCACTTTATCCTTCGGGATGTGCCTATCCCGAAGAGCCCTCCTTCGAGCGTGAGTTTCCATCCAGGGGGCAACAAGCATGTCCTCTGTAAGATCACGCCGAAGTTCTGTTAGAACATCATCCGTTAGCCATTAATCCAAAAAATCATAGATACGAAAAATACTTAGATTTGCAGAAGAATGGCTAAGGAACCAACCTGGTGGAACTTCGTCCACATCATCTTCAGACTCCCCTCCTCATCAGACTTCGCCGAGAATATTCTTTCCTTTTCTCTTTCTGCTCTCTTTGAGCTCTTGAGCAGATCTGTGCTCGGGCGAAGTCTCGGTGGTAAGGACAAGACTCAAGGTTGCCCCGAGAATGGCAGAGTATGAGGGAGGATCAGGAGGCACCGGAGAATGGGCAGGAGACCGGTCCTGCACTTTGACCACGTGTTTGGGGGGAGGAGGGATGGCAGCCGCCTTGGCCTTCTTAGCCTTAGAAGGACCCCTGGTGGTCTTCTTCCTCCTGGCAGATGTCTTCTTGCGCGCCTGCTCTCCCCTCTCGACCTGACCGAGAAAGAGAGACTTATAGAAGTCAGTAGCTTGATCGCCCATCTCTGAAAAAGGAAAAAACATCAGTGTAAGTCCAAAAGGAAAAAAGATTTCAAATCCTGGAAGGTGACTTACTCTCGGCAAAAGCCTCGTATGAAATTTTGGCCCGAAGAAGCATTACTATCCATGCCTTCTTCCCTGGGAGAACGGGCACGGGCATGTTGGGGTCGCCCTTGTGCGCATTCACTACTCCCAGTTCCTGAAGGACCTCCTCGGTCATGAGGTCCCACTTGATAGGAAAGGGATAAAGTGAATGCGGAGGAACCTCGGGGTCCCAGTCTGCGAGCGCCCGAATAAGTCGGTCGAACTTATTGAACACGGTAGACAACTTCGAAGTTAGGAGCTTCCGGGGGTCGACAACATCGATCTTCAGGGTCCCCAAAGCCTACCTGGTTGGTACATTGCTCCAAAACTCGGGAACCGACAGAAAGAAAAACTTCTTCTGCACCCTCACTAGCTGTCCTTGTTATCGAAGGTGAAGGTGAACTTTTTGCTCTCGGACCCTCGGGGAAGCAAGAAGTAAAAGCCGCCCTTCGGGACCGGGTAGAGTTTGTAATACTACATGAAGAAGAGAAAGTGGGGGTTTATCTTAAAAACCCCACACATCCAGAGGAAGGAGTTGAAATAAGAATAAGAATTAGGAGGGAGTTGATTCACGGCAATCCTGTGGAATTTACAAAATTCACAAATCATCCGATGGGGAGGATACCGAAGACCAGCTTTTAGCTGAGCTCGGTAAACGGTAACCTCACCCGAATGAGCCATAAAACCGTACGTACCCGGGAAAGGCAACCTCGGGACGATGTAAGAGGGAAGATAGAATTTGGCCATCCACTTCATCATTTTTTTCGAAGTGGTACAACAAGGATGAGATTCAAGAGGGAGAAAGCTTTCGGGAAGAGGACGGACCGACATCAACGGGGTTGGATTCGACATTTTTTGAGAAAGAAGGAGGACGACTTCGGGAGAAATGGAGTAAGAAAATAGAAAGATTTCGGAAGGACAAGAACCTTGGAAAAATAACCTCGGAAGAAAAAAGAAAGAGCTCTAGAGGAAAACACTCACCGAGGGTTTTGCCGAAATCAGGGTTTTTGGACGCCGTCGTGAGGGTTGTCGGAAATCGTTCCGCCATTGAAACCGTCGTCGGAAGAAGGAAAAAGACAAGAGAGAGCTGTAGAGTATATGAGAGCAAAGGAAAGAAGAATGGAAAGAAATGGAGCAAGAGGTGCTTATATCGACCGAAGAGGGTAAGCGAAGCGCCGTCATTATTGCCCCTCGAAGCCGAAGAGACGGAGTTAACACAACGGATGTAACCACTCACCATTTATCAATGGCCATGTGTAAGCTGATGTGAGAAACGAGGGCACGCCCCTGATAGCTGGCAAACCTATATAACGATTCCCTAGGCAAGACGTCCGTTTGAGTAAGAAGACGAAGCGATTTACTGACAGAGAGGACAGTGGAATCGCACGCCTCTGACAAAGGCCTCGACAGGTGCGCCAGGAACATCGCTCGAACTCCAAAGGGTGCCCGAGAGCCCCCCAAACCGAAGACACGTCTTCGGATTTTGTGAGGGGGGGGGCATATGATAGCCGAAGGGCAATCACCCCCGAAGGACCTCGCGCTCACACATCATCCTGGGCCAATGCATCACCTTTGGTCAGGAACAGGCGACCAGACCTTGGCAAAGAGAGGGGCTCAGGCAAGCCAGAAAAGCACCATCTTCGGAGGACACGTTAGACCAACTTCGGTCACAAAGGGTCATCACTCTTCCTGAGGATAACCTAGGAATGGCTCCACGTGCCTAAGCCCGCCTTCGGCCATTGTTTGGGCCACCTTTGGGAGATATCTTCAAGAGCACTATTACTAAGGACCTGAGACTAACCTCGGGAAAGCCCAGCTGAAGGTGTCTTGTATAAAACAAAGGACCTCCCTCCGAAGACGTTTACCTCCCCGAGGTACCCCTAGACCCCGTAGGAATTCGGTCACCGAGAAAGGCCCCCTGGACATACGACTAGACAGGTTAGGATTCGCTGACACACTGTACTCGTACGGCTCCCGACACTCCGCCCTCAGACACGCTCTGACATGCCGTTCTCGAGCGGCACAGGCTTTCGGCCGAACAACCTATGGACAGCTAAAGGCCCCCCTAAAGGCAGGAATCGCATCCAGCCGAACACGTGTCATAATCTGGGCAACTTGTGGCAAACGAACTTCTCCTATTTACCTCCTATAAATACTCGGGAGGCATGACAGGTAAGGGAGCTCTCTCTCCATGAGACTATCTTCAGCTCCTTTACTTATCCTTCACCCTGAAATACTGACTTGGGCCTCAGAGATTCCTCCCCGAAAAAACACTTCGGGGACCTCCTAACCCTTACTTTTTGTATCTTCCAGGTGATCCTCCCTGAATGTTTTCTCCTTGGACGCTCCTCCATCACCGAAGGTTCCTGCCACCCTCATCATGACACACAGTGGAGATGCCGATGGGCATCAAGATAGATTTGAAAGACTTGTTTGGAATGGTGGAGGGGAAAGAGGCAGAGGTGAAGAAAGTTCATGAGAAGAGGAAAAAAATGAGAAATTGAATGGAGGAAATAAAAGAAAAAGTGAAGACACATAGAAGGAAGATCAAGAAATTGAGGTGATGTCTGGTTGTGTCATAGGTTTTCTTTCTTTGATTGATGTATTGGTTGGGGTGTTGGGGGAGATTGGAAATGGAGGTAATTGAGAGAAAAAGTAGTTGTCTGAGGAATTTTTTGGGTTGGCTTTAAGTGTGAAGTAGGTGGTAGTGCTTTAAGTAGGTAGGGGTCTTTAAGTGTATGTGGTGTTGTAGGTGGCGTAAGAGAGTTTTTGTTGGTCAAGTGTATGACAAGAAGAACCAAACCCCATTTGTTTAAATGAAGCATGTAATATGTGTTTTGTGCACCAAAAAAATGCTTCTTCAGTGTTCTTATTATTTGAATATGTGATTGGCAAAAGATGAATTAGAAAGTGGTAGGTTAACAACAAGAAGTGGACCAACTTGCAAAGATTTGATTCATTTTATTCAATCTTATGCCATGTTTATAAAAAAGACAAAACTGAACACCACAAAAAAGGCATTAAGGCTAAACATGCCACGAATTTACAATAGGCATAAAAAAAATTAGACAAAATCCTTCTATCCAACAAATTTCTGTCTTTGTGTTCCTATCACCCTAATCCAAAGACAATCTAATTTTACACAACATCTGAATAAACACCCCTTTGGTTGACCATTCCTCATCCTCTTTCCCTTCCCACCTTTAGTCCAGCAGTCTGGGAACCAGTTTCAACAGAGGCCTGAGATCCCTATGTGCCAACAAATGAGTTTGTTTGTGGCATTCCATATGTTGCGCGTAGTGCATGAGTGTTTGTGGTCTTACATGTTATAGTCATTCCAAATGTAGAGGGCAGGCAAACTTACTTACGGGCTTGAGGGGTTCAATAATCATATATGACAACATGTTTAGAAGCTATCTTACCAATGAAACCATTTTGCATACAAATGCACTGCTGCCCACTAGTTCTAGTTGTGATTGTGATTCATGTGTTTTCCCCTGTGCACTTTGATCTTGTATCAAAATGAGGACTTTCCATTATACACAAAAAATATGTTATTCTCATGTATGCTTATTAAATCACCATCTGATGTCTCATATTCATTGTCTACATTAGCAAAATTGTATCCCATACACTTATTTGAAGACCCCTTGATTGCCACTCTTATCTTGTACACCAATCATCCCCTACTGACTTGGATGAGAACTGGAAGGTTTATCGATCTTTTAAATTCCTGGATCCACTTCAACATCAACATTCATGCAATCATCATCCTATTCAATCTCATTATCAGTTTCATCAAATCCAATATCACAACTCTAACTGTTAAAATCCTTCTTTCGTTTGTAGTCCTCATCATCACTATCATCAGAATCTGAATGCTAATTTGAAAAAGCTTCATCACCCTGAGGACAACCTTCATCCCTCAACTTAGTTTCTTTTTAACCATTATCCCTTAACCCTACTTTTTCTATTACCGTTTCTTCACCTTCGTGTTGGAAAAATATTGATGCCGAAAGATCATGAACCACAAGAATGTAATTTAAGGCATGTAAATACTGTTCTTAAGGATTATAGTTTGCGGCTCTCCAAAATGAGTAGGAGATTAGGTGTTATGCCCCTAAAAGCCAATGTACATAGGCCATGGGCTAAGTGAAGTAAGGGCATATAAAGTTTACGTAACCTAGGAATGTACTCTTTGAACTTGGGAAATGAAGTTATAAAGGAAGCATGAAGGTAGGTTGAGTGGTAGGCTTACCCGGGTCCATGTGTGACTTGGCTGAGAAGCTAGATGCAAATGATGATTTAATAAGATGAAGGACTTAAGGAATTAGTAGAAATAGCTAAACTAGCAACGACTAAGAGCGAAAGTTTTTTAAGGGAGAAGAAAAAGCTCAAGTTATGGACAAGAGACTAGTGAAATGAGTGCATGTATTTATAGGAAGTGAAGAGGGAGAGACACATTTGTAAGCAATGTGGGCTAAACAATGTATACTAAGTGAATGGGGAGACATGCTTTCTAAGCAATGTAGGATAAAGAAACATTTTCAAGGTTTAACCCAATGTGGGATAATTATGCCTTTTGAAATACACTTTATATACAACAATCCTTCACATATTTCAAAAGGCTAAACACAAGGTCTTTTGCTGGTTTCAAACTCAAGAGTGCAATGGATCATGGCTGGTGTCTATTTAGACTATGAATAAGAAAAAGCCAATAAGACTTAACTTATAGAGTATTTAGTGAAGCTTATAGTTTTTATGAACCAAATACCCTTTTGTAAATTAAGTGGTTCATTTATCACATTGCACTCCTACAATTTCTGCTGTTCATCATGATATTGCGTTTATCGACCATGCGCATGTCCTGGTTTTCATGAGTGCTTTAGAGATTTCACCACAAATCTCATAGGAGTGACTCCACTCCTACAGCCAT